>OY977944.1:29045082-29212582 GCA_963854355.1 Epinotia brunnichana
GCGTGCGCGCGCGCGCGCGCGCGCGCGCGTGCGTGCGTGCGTGCGTGCGTGCGTGCGTGCGTGCGTGCGTGCGTGCGTGCGTGCGTGCGTGCGTGCGTGCGTGCGTGCGTGCGTGCGTGCGTGCGTGCGTGCGTGCGTGCGTGCGTGCGTGCGTGCGTGCGTGCGTGCGTGCGTGCGTGCGTGCGTGCGTGCGTGCGTGCGTGCGTGCGTGCGTGCGTGCGTGCGTGCGTGCGTGCGTGCGTGCGTGCGTGCGTGCGTGCGTGCGTGCGTGCGTGCGTGCGTGCGTGCGTGCGTGCGTGCGTGCGTGCGTGCGTGTGTGTGTGCGTGTGTGCGTGTGAAGCTGAATGCAGATCAGGAGACTGTGAGAGAGGTGGCGTTGGGTGTGATGCGACCGCAATCGGTGCTGTAAAACGGTCTTCCAAAGCTTTAAGTCGTATGATAGCACCGTTGAGATTTTTTGTATTATCCTTTATTTTTCTCAGACATTGAACAAATATGTCATCTAATTGCTCTTTATTAACTGAATCGTCCTTATAATAACCTTTTTGCACGTGTTGTAATATTTTCCCATCACACTCGATGACGTCACTATAGCGCTTATCTCCGAAAGGAGACGGGTGGTTGTTTTCATTCAAGTATTGACCGAACTTGTTGATTGGCATGATGGAAATGGTTGATTGCAAACGAGTTTTTCAGTTTTATTTAATAATGATTCCTGCTTACGTTAACTCTTCAATAATTGCGTTTATTTCATTAACATGGTTTGTATTTCCAGCGTTCTGTGACGCAATCAGCAATCGCAGTCGTTCAACAAGTTCATTTGGATCATTCCAATAAATTAGATCCGTGTTAGGATAATATTGTTTGGTTCCAAGAGGATTGAGTGACGTCATCAGACGTCCACCGACTTTCGTTTCTTTATATTTTTTAACGTAAGGCTTGATATATATGGTATATTTATCACTCTTATCTCCTTGAATTTGATCTGTAGGTATAAAACCACGTCGATATGCGTTTGTGTTTATGACAATATCCATGTAGCGTTCAACATCACTTGCAACGATCAGTTCATTATTAGGAGTTTGTTTAAATATCAGTTCCATTAATCCTGGTGTGAGAGTATAGGTATTATTTTTCACCTTAATAATTTTTTTTGATAGAATATATTCTCAGCTGACTATCGCCGATGAATAAATTCTTATATTTGTCTATGTAAGCACCAAAAGGTATTTTAACTTTTTCATACAAATGAGTCACATATTTGAGTGGTGAATTAATATTAATTTCAGTATCAACACTGCTTAGATATCCGGCTTCATCATCATTATCATCATCATCCTCTTCCTCTTCATCCACTTCCTCTTCTTCTTGTTCTTCATTCTCCGTTTCAAACTCTGTTTCTTTAGCATGTTTATTTAATATCTTCTATCTGTGTTTGATATCTGCATATGATGATGATGTTGTAGGCTTTGCGTTGGTTTTAGCAAATTTTTTTGATTCTGATATTAAAACATTGAGAGGTTTCATGATCGGTTGAAACGTTTCCTCGAGAGAAGTGGATTCCAACCTATTTGATTGAAGTGATTTAATTTTTTTTTTACTGAATCAACTGTTTGCAAGAGTTTTCTTTTTAACTTTTTATCTCCAAAAACGGGAGTAACAGCAGTGGTATCCATTTTTGAAATGAAACGATAAAGATACTAATTGTGTTATTTAAACACATTCATTTCAAACAATAATTACATAATCAAAACACTTGCGATAACGGCCCTTATCGACATTTTTTTCCTTATCAATGGTTAGGAACGTGTGTTTATCGTCCCAACATGTTTCACACACTTTTCTGAATTGTTCCCAAGTCATATCCGTATTGACGTGATCATTGTAAGCATGACGTAAATTTAAATCGTCCTGCTTGGACAGCAGTATCAGATTAGCGTTGTCTCTCACCAACTGTTTAGGTATTTTACTATAAGTTTGACATAAATAAAAACAATCCAGCTCTCTGTGACGTCCCATTGCAAAGTACTGACGAATAGTATTCTGATCTTGTAAGGCTACATCGTCGAAAATAATAACACTATTCTCTTGAGCCTCGTCTGGTGGTATACCTTCACTCTTATCTTATGTAGGTACTTATCCGTGATCATTTTCCTTTTAAATTCATTACATGTAACTACTGCCCTGAATTTTTGCACATACCTACCCCGTAGTACCTAACTAACCATTTAGCACCCAACAAAAATTAGGGCTTTAAAACGGATCCCTTAATAGAATAGAGGTTTTCGATAACCCTTATTATTTTTTAACAAGCTATCCAACGACATCCCATACCATCATAGAATTACCGAGAAAAAAAAATCCCCACTTTACGTGTATATGTACCCTAAAAGAATAGTTATATGTGCAACAAGAGAGCAAAGTTCTTTTTTGCTGCGAGTGCTGATTTTGAGTCCCGAGGAAGCGAAAGATTCTAAAATAGAATCTTGAGCGAAGCGAGGGACTCAAAAGCACGAGACGCAAATACTTTGCTCTCGAGTAAAACATACAACTTTTCACCTCAGCAGTGAGAACATAGTCACGTTAAAAAATACATCGATAGGCTTTTACGTACCTATTCGTCTCGTGGATATTCAGGAAGAAAACTAGATTCGGAGTTCATTACTGCTTATTTAAACTCCTCAGCGTGGCTAGTTAGTTACTAGAAGCACGCGAGAGCGCGGGCGAGACAAGGCGCGACGACAGATTAAAGCACATTTTAGTAATCTATACGAGTCTCGCATGACACTAACACAGCACTAAAAACTAACCGTAGGGTGAACTGTTCATCAGTTAACCACCTTTTTTTCTAACGACCGTATCTAGGAATTTTTCAATTGAAATCTATAACTACCTGCACTAGTCGATAGCTGGATTACTTAGATACAAATTTGCATTCAAGCATTGTTTATTTTACTCATAGTTTTTGCACAGTTGGGCGTTTTAAAAAAAATGGCATTTGGCTAACTGTGTCCATACCAATGTACACTATTAACCAGGGGGGTATGCCAGAGTTAACCATGTCGTACACAATTAATCACCCATTTTGAGATGCTTGTATTCTTTCAAAATAATACTCCACTTATTTATAGATCGGTTTTATTCATAGCTGAAATTATAAAAACAATAGTAACAAACATATTTTTTCTTCTCCTATAGGTATTAATTGAAAATTCTACATTTTGTAGGTACTATTTCAAATCAACAACGGTAGTAGTAACACATAAAGTTACTTCAATATTATCTATCACAATCAGTCATATGCATTTACTTATACTTAAGATATACAATCTATGTACCTACTACATAGATTGTAGTTTATTAACTATGCAACAAGATCTAATCTTTTAACTTATAATTATTAATTATAGGAATTTGTCAGGATCAATCTTAGAAACAATCAGTCTTAATTAAGTATTTTAACAATTAAGTTTCATAATCTTGGCCATTTGATAAGCAACCCGACGGCAATGTTTCGCTGTCAGGCCGTAAAATAGCTGAGCACAGTAGTCAATATATGATACTAGGGTGTCCTCTTCCTCTAACGTAAACATCCGGTTTACTTCATAGTTCGGAGTTAGACGCATGGGTATATCAGGGTTATCACCTTCCTCCGCTAACCTCTTTACGTACAGCCGAACGGTTGGGTAGCATAGATTACACTCCTTGCTAGCTGCTCTGATGCTCATTCCAGCGTGTATAAGCTCCAAGGCTTTTTTCATAGCATCTTCAGTATGTGCCCCTTTCTTCCGAGCTATTGCTTTAACTCGCCCCATCTAAAATTTTAAAATATCGTTTTTTTAATTATTTTGTAATTTCTAAAAATAGTCGGTACACAATTATCCACACTTGTCGTACAATTAGCCAGTGGATAATTGTTGGACAGTAAATTTTAATTAAATGTTAGACACCCCCCTCACGGCGCCGTTAGATTGACCTTGCTTTTAAATTATTAGCATTAGGTACAAAATACCGACACCAAAAGAAGCATGATGAATGTATCTACGCAGCTAATATATCAAAATGTATGTAACGGCTAACAGAAAGATTTGAAGTGGAAAAGTACTTACCGTTTTTTATCAAAATATTTTCACGAAATTTTTAAATTTGGCCATTAGTCGACCGTTATGTACGCGTGCTCGCTGCCGACTGGGGAGCGGGGAAGGCATACGCTGAGGCATCTAATGCTCTCGGTTGCACCAAGTGGCAACGTCGCGTTCGGAAGATATTCGCATGGCTAATTGTGTACAACTGGCTAACTGATGAACAGCTGACCCTACCTTTTATTGTTAAAATACTGTCACTCATGTTCCCACACATGTTGAAATATGAAATCTAATATCTGTTACAACTACGCGCGTCGCGCGTGCGCTCCAAAAACTAAGCGTATTGTTGTTAAATACTCTCTTCTTCAATGAATTCACTAGATATATATTTCTTAGTTAGATAGATAATGAATTAATGATAGTCGTTTTTATATTCAAAACTAATATCAATAGCGCAAGCATGAAGAATAATATTACGAATAAAATTTAAACAATTTAACAGGGCGCCGGCTATTTTTTTTTTTAATGGTTTTGCGCTCTTGGCGCATTCAGCCAAAAAGCGAGGAAACGGGTATAGTTCAGGAAAATATGGATCGGAAATTTTGATAGAAAGGAAAGATCAGTAAAGGGTTATTATAATATATATTAAAGTTTAATATTATTTAAGGATAAAAATGAATCATCATCATCATTTCCTTGCCCTTATCCCATTTACTTGGGGTCGGCGCAGCATGTCTTTTTCTTCCATACTTCTCTGTCAGCCGTCATATCATCATTCACTTCTTTTCTCTTCATATCGTCTCTCACACAGTCCATCCACCTTGGATAGAAGGATAAAAATGAATATAGGGCTTTAAATATATACAAGGATGAGTCATTTATACATAGGAGTGAAGAAATGGACACAGGAAAAGGAACGTTAAGGTTTGACAGCTGATTGTATAATATTGAGCGATCGTATTGTTCACATTCGAAAAATATGTGGTTCAGTGTTTCGATCACGTAACTTTTCTAACGCGCGTCTGTAAGGTCTAAATGTCAATTTTATATGGAAAAATTACAGTTAGATTGTAATTTTACTGTCAGACGCGCGTACAATGCGTTACGTGATTGACCTACTGGTCACAGGGATCAGCTCCAGAAATGCATGCAGAACTGGCCACAATGCCTAGTCTTGCAAGATGCTCCGGTGTACACAAGTGACCCAATCTCATGCGGATTACCATACTGGTTGCTGGTTTGGAAATTGATATTTTAGAAAACTATGGTTTGGCAGGAATTACAGGTTGTATGCCCCGGTAGCGTAAACCCGTCCTTGCATCAGGTGATGTCCAAAGTTTCATCCATTCGTCTCGTAGGTATACTTTGGGCAAAGCTACAAGATCTTCAGGTATATTTTCATAAGGAAACATATCACCGCAGTCAATGGCATCCCGAGCCAGCGCATTCACCTTTTCATTCCCTTTTATGCCTCTATGCCCGGGGATCCAGGCAAAGGAAACGGAACAGTTATTAAGAGAACATTTTAACCTCCTAAGTCCTCCGGTACCAAAATTTGGACATAATAAAAGTGACCCTTCAGTCCCAGTTATAAGTAAGGTAGTATACTAATAAACGCCGACAGTACATATTTTGGTACAAAATATTCCGATGCCCCGTATTTAAATTTGAATGTTCGCGGGTTTATTCTGACAGTCCATAGAGTTTATGATTACTCTTTTCAATAATTTGGCAGCTGTCACTTGTCAAATTAGACGTTAGTTGTCAAAACTACGTGAGAGAAAATCTTGTTAAATCTTGTAAATCTTTATTATTTTCATAGTAATTTTGTGGCTAACGTGTTGATTAAAGATGGAAGCTTAAAATAAATTGTCAATTTCAAGAATTTCAACTAGTTAGCAGTTTTACGTGGCAGCAAAAAGTTTTTGTTCCATTTTTTGCACTTTCGTTAACATGTGGTTTGGTGGTAAGCATTGTTCTGTGGGTTAGCGTGTCCTGTCTCCTGAAACAGAATGACAACAAAAAATATATGATCAACCTATATCATTATTTTCCAGAGATTCTGATAGCATGGGGCCTGTGGCTACAAGAACTCGCCTTGCTTGTAAAAAGGTAAGGCTGATTTAATCATAGCTCTAATAAATTACAGGTAATATACTAAATAAATTTTGCTCACAAGCATGTCCACCTTATATTGATTAATGATTAACAACAACCCAAAGAGCCTAACCGATATGCTTGAAGAACGTTGTACGAGAAAGCGACAAAGTGGGACTCCAGATGAATATGTCAAAAACTAAAGTAATGACAAATCAGGAAAAAATACCTATTATAGTAAATGACAAGACGATCGATTATGTTGATGAATACACGTAGGTACTTAGGACAGATAATCTCTCCAAAGGACCTCACAACATAGGAAGTAGAAAATAGAACCAGCATCGCATGGAAAAGATACTGATCCTTCAAATACATCATGAAAAACCCCTGTATTAATGGTTTTGCGCTCTTGGCGCATTCAGCCAAAAAGCGAGGAAACGGGTATAGTTCAGGAAAATATGGATCGGAAATTTTGATAGAAAGGAAAGATCAGTAAAGGGTTATTATAATATATATTAAAGTTTAATATTATTTAAGGATAAAAATGAATCATCATCATCATTTCCTTGCCCTTATCCCATTTACTTGGGGTCGGCGCAGCATGTCTTTTTCTTCCATACTTCTCTGTCAGCCGTCATATCATCATTCACTTCTTTTCTCTTCATATCGTCTCTCACACAGTCCATCCACCTTGGATAGAAGGATAAAAATGAATATAGGGCTTTAAATATATACAAGGATGAGTCATTTATACATAGGAGTGAAGAAATGGACACAGGAAAAGGAACGTTAAGGTTTGACAGCTGATTGTATAATATTGAGCGATCGTATTGTTCACATTCGAAAAATATGTGGTTCAGTGTTTCGATCACGTAACTTTTCTAACGCGCGTCTGTAAGGTCTAAATGTCAATTTTATATGGAAAAATTACAGTTAGATTGTAATTTTACTGTCAGACGCGCGTACAATGCGTTACGTGATTGACCTACTGGTCACAGGGATCAGCTCCAGAAATGCATGCAGAACTGGCCACAATGCCTAGTCTTGCAAGATGCTCCGGTGTACACAAGTGACCCAATCTCATGCGGATTACCATACTGGTTGCTGGTTTGGAAATTGATATTTTAGAAAACTATGGTTTGGCAGGAATTACAGGTTGTATGCCCCGGTAGCGTAAACCCGTCCTTGCATCAGGTGATGTCCAAAGTTTCATCCATTCGTCTCGTAGGTATACTTTGGGCAAAGCTACAAGATCTTCAGGTATATTTTCATAAGGAAACATATCACCGCAGTCAATGGCATCCCGAGCCAGCGCATTCACCTTTTCATTCCCTTTTATGCCTCTATGCCCGGGGATCCAGGCAAAGGAAACGGAACAGTTATTAAGAGAACATTTTAACCTCCTAAGTCCTCCGGTACCAAAATTTGGACATAATAAAAGTGACCCTTCAGTCCCAGTTATAAGTAAGGTAGTATACTAATAAACGCCGACAGTACATATTTTGGTACAAAATATTCCGATGCCCCGTATTTAAATTTGAATGTTCGCGGGTTTATTCTGACAGTCCATAGAGTTTATGATTACTCTTTTCAATAATTTGGCAGCTGTCACTTGTCAAATTAGACGTTAGTTGTCAAAACTACGTGAGAGAAAATCTTGTTAAATCTTGTAAATCTTTATTATTTTCATAGTAATTTTGTGGCTAACGTGTTGATTAAAGATGGAAGCTTAAAATAAATTGTCAATTTCAAGAATTTCAACTAGTTAGCAGTTTTACGTGGCAGCAAAAAGTTTTTGTTCCATTTTTTGCACTTTCGTTAACATGTGGTTTGGTGGTAAGCATTGTTCTGTGGGTTAGCGTGTCCTGTCTCCTGAAACAGAATGACAACAAAAAATATATGATCAACCTATATCATTATTTTCCAGAGATTCTGATAGCATGGGGCCTGTGGCTACAAGAACTCGCCTTGCTTGTAAAAAGGTAAGGCTGATTTAATCATAGCTCTAATAAATTACAGGTAATATACTAAATAAATTTTGCTCACAAGCATGTCCACCTTATATTGATTAATGATTAACAACAACCCAAAGAGCCTAACCGATATGCTTGAAGAACGTTGTACGAGAAAGCGACAAAGTGGGACTCCAGATGAATATGTCAAAAACTAAAGTAATGACAAATCAGGAAAAAATACCTATTATAGTAAATGACAAGACGATCGATTATGTTGATGAATACACGTAGGTACTTAGGACAGATAATCTCTCCAAAGGACCTCACAACATAGGAAGTAGAAAATAGAACCAGCATCGCATGGAAAAGATACTGATCCTTCAAATACATCATGAAAAACCCCTGTATTAATGGTTTTGCGCTCTTGGCGCATTCAGCCAAAAAGCGAGGAAACGGGTATAGTTCAGGAAAATATGGATCGGAAATTTTGATAGAAAGGAAAGATCAGTAAAGGGTTATTATAATATATATTAAAGTTTAATATTATTTAAGGATAAAAATGAATCATCATCATCATTTCCTTGCCCTTATCCCATTTACTTGGGGTCGGCGCAGCATGTCTTTTTCTTCCATACTTCTCTGTCAGCCGTCATATCATCATTCACTTCTTTTCTCTTCATATCGTCTCTCACACAGTCCATCCACCTTGGATAGAAGGATAAAAATGAATATAGGGCTTTAAATATATACAAGGATGAGTCATTTATACATAGGAGTGAAGAAATGGACACAGGAAAAGGAACGTTAAGGTTTGACAGCTGATTGTATAATATTGAGCGATCGTATTGTTCACATTCGAAAAATATGTGGTTCAGTGTTTCGATCACGTAACTTTTCTAACGCGCGTCTGTAAGGTCTAAATGTCAATTTTATATGGAAAAATTACAGTTAGATTGTAATTTTACTGTCAGACGCGCGTACAATGCGTTACGTGATTGACCTACTGGTCACAGGGATCAGCTCCAGAAATGCATGCAGAACTGGCCACAATGCCTAGTCTTGCAAGATGCTCCGGTGTACACAAGTGACCCAATCTCATGCGGATTACCATACTGGTTGCTGGTTTGGAAATTGATATTTTAGAAAACTATGGTTTGGCAGGAATTACAGGTTGTATGCCCCGGTAGCGTAAACCCGTCCTTGCATCAGGTGATGTCCAAAGTTTCATCCATTCGTCTCGTAGGTATACTTTGGGCAAAGCTACAAGATCTTCAGGTATATTTTCATAAGGAAACATATCACCGCAGTCAATGGCATCCCGAGCCAGCGCATTCACCTTTTCATTCCCTTTTATGCCTCTATGCCCGGGGATCCAGGCAAAGGAAACGGAACAGTTATTAAGAGAACATTTTAACCTCCTAAGTCCTCCGGTACCAAAATTTGGACATAATAAAAGTGACCCTTCAGTCCCAGTTATAAGTAAGGTAGTATACTAATAAACGCCGACAGTACATATTTTGGTACAAAATATTCCGATGCCCCGTATTTAAATTTGAATGTTCGCGGGTTTATTCTGACAGTCCATAGAGTTTATGATTACTCTTTTCAATAATTTGGCAGCTGTCACTTGTCAAATTAGACGTTAGTTGTCAAAACTACGTGAGAGAAAATCTTGTTAAATCTTGTAAATCTTTATTATTTTCATAGTAATTTTGTGGCTAACGTGTTGATTAAAGATGGAAGCTTAAAATAAATTGTCAATTTCAAGAATTTCAACTAGTTAGCAGTTTTACGTGGCAGCAAAAAGTTTTTGTTCCATTTTTTGCACTTTCGTTAACATGTGGTTTGGTGGTAAGCATTGTTCTGTGGGTTAGCGTGTCCTGTCTCCTGAAACAGAATGACAACAAAAAATATATGATCAACCTATATCATTATTTTCCAGAGATTCTGATAGCATGGGGCCTGTGGCTACAAGAACTCGCCTTGCTTGTAAAAAGGTAAGGCTGATTTAATCATAGCTCTAATAAATTACAGGTAATATACTAAATAAATTTTGCTCACAAGCATGTCCACCTTATATTGATTAATGATTAACAACAACCCAAAGAGCCTAACCGATATGCTTGAAGAACGTTGTACGAGAAAGCGACAAAGTGGGACTCCAGATGAATATGTCAAAAACTAAAGTAATGACAAATCAGGAAAAAATACCTATTATAGTAAATGACAAGACGATCGATTATGTTGATGAATACACGTAGGTACTTAGGACAGATAATCTCTCCAAAGGACCTCACAACATAGGAAGTAGAAAATAGAACCAGCATCGCATGGAAAAGATACTGATCCTTCAAATACATCATGAAAAACCCCTGTATACCCATGCATCAATGCGAAAAAAAGAGTACCACATAAACGAACCGGGCCCAGTACGCACAGCGAATAGGGCAGGCACTCATACGTACGGAGGTTCCTCCTAAACTAACAGGCACCGCAGAAATAGACAAACAGGTAGGTGTCCTTACAGATACCATCATAGACTGTTACCACCAGACATGTCCTCTAACAACCCCGCCGACAGGCAATGGTAACAAAGCCAACTGGTGGGGACCTGAGCTGGAGAGACTCAGGAAGAAAATGAGAAAACAACTAAACAGGGCAATGAACACCGGTGCAGACCAGGACTGGGATGATTATAAAATCACCAAGTCTAGGTGCAAAAAACGGCTCAGATACAGGAGCACAAGCTCATGGCGTAACTTCTGTACCAACATTGAGTCCACTACACAGGCCAACAGGGTAAGGAAGGTTCTCTCCAACAACACAGCCTTAACTCTAGGATCCCTGCGTAAACCTGACGACACCCTCACCAACTCACCGGAGGAAACAGAGTGCGTCCTGGTTCAGACGCACTTACCGGACTGCGAGATAGCGAGTCCAACGGTACGGTTGGATGAGGAAACCGCCCCAACAGAGGAAGGGTGGCGACTGGCCAGCGAGGTAATAACCCCTCAAAGAACTCAATGGGCCATTGACAGCTTTGACTCCTACAAATCCCCAGGACCAGATGGAATTTTCCCCGCCCTACTGAAATGGGGCGGGAGGGCGCTAACACACAGGCTCACCATCATCCTGAGTGCCTGCTTGGCACACACGTTTGTGCCCAGCCAGTGGAGAGAAGTCAAGGTTATCTTCATACCAAAACCAGGTAAAGGAGATTACACGGACCCCAAATCCTTTAGACCAATAAGCCTAACCTCCTTCTTGCTGAAGACGTTGGAAAGGCTGTGTGACAGACATCTGAGAGAGAGGGCGCTAGTGCGGATGCCCCTGCATCAGAATCAACATGCCTACAGTTCAGGTAAATCAACAGAATCCGCGCTTCACGCAGTGGTTACCAAGGCCGAAGTCGCGATCAAAAACAAGACTATGTGTTTAGGCACCTTCATTGACATCGAGGGAGCCTTCGACAAGACTAAATTCACCAGCATAACCGCAGCACTGGGAAGGCATGGAGTGAATGCGGTTATGATTAAATGGATACACAACATGTTAAGTCAAAGGGTCATTAGGCTCGGGGAAGACCAAACAAAACAAGCACAAGTAGCGAAGGGATGCCCCCAGGGAGGCGTCCTCTCACCACTACTCTGGAACATGGTGGTTAACGACCTAATCACCAAGCTAAACAACAGTCATCACTACACCATCGGGTATGCTGACGACATAACGATTCTCACCAGCGGCATACATGCAGGTACAGTGTGCGATGTCACCCGCTCCGCACTCGCCATAGTGGAACGCTGGTGCAATGACAATGAACTAACAGTCAACCCAAGGAAGACCGAGCTGGTAATGTTCACCAACAAACGGAATCTGAAGACCTACCGCCTGCCCAGACTGTTAAATACAGAACTCCAATTGTCAACAGAGGTAAAGTACTTAGGTGTAATACTCGATGCCAAACTTAATTGGAGCAGTCATCTAGACAATAAAATCCAAAAAGCTACAGTCGTCTTCCCCCCCCCCCCCCGCCGCTGCTGCACCCGCAGAAGAGGCCCCCCCACCCCCAGTTCGAGACCAGAGCCTTGTTGCCATGATCGCCAACTTATTAACAGAAGCCGCACGCCAGGGCCCCAAAGCGGTCCAGACTGCCCTGAGAGAGACTGCACTTGCCGCCTGGAAGAAAACAAAGAGCCCCTGAAAGGCTATAAAACGATGACCGGCACATAGTTATGTGTTGCGAAAACAAACAGACAAAAAGCACACATAGTGCTGATCTGTCCCCCACCACATTAATGAAAATTAGTGTGATTGAAGACAACGGATGATGAGCTAGACAACTTCAGTCTAAGCTCGCATTTCCTAGCAACAACAACTAGCTGTCCTGCTCTTACCATCAAGCAACCTACAAGAAATATTGCTGTTTCACTTCCACCTACGGATCCACTGTGCGAGTGCGACAGACAACCGCTCCGTCTCGCTCGCAAGCACGGTCATACAGTTAAGCATCGGCGCAACCCAATACTGAACCGCGCCGAACAATGTGATTGATATTTTGCCGAGCAACAATCGCGAGTGGTAAGCTAAGAACTTTGCTCCCCCAATTAGGCCTCTGTCTGGACCATCTTACCGTCCGATTGACACCTCAAATTTCACCAACGAGCAATATTTTGCAGACTACATCGATGACGAAATTATCAATTTGATAGTTGAAAAAACGAATCAAATGTATGTGTATAGAACAGGCGAGTCACTACATTTAACTAGCGTTGAGTGCAAAACATTCATCGGTATCACAATGCTGATGTCTTGTATAAACTTGCCATACATAAGAATGTACTGGGAAACAAAATGGCGTCTTGCTGTGATAGCTGATGCAATGACACGGGACCGATATTTCCAATTAAGAACTACGTTAAAAGTAGTTTTTGACCCAGACGTCACCCAGGAAGAAAAATGTCGCGACAAGCTATGGAAGGTGAGGCCCCTAATCGATCGCATATTACAGGGCTGCCAAAAACAAGTCAAAGAGCAACATATTTCTATCGATGAAATGATTATACCTTTTTCAGGCAGTTGCGGCATAAAACAGTATTGTCCAAATAAGCCGAACCCTGTTGGCCTTAAAGCCTTTGTTCTTGCAAACCCAGACGGTACAGTTTGTGATTTCACTGTATACCAGGGTGACAGCACTTATCCAGAAGAAAAAGCTGCAGGATGTGGTCTCGGAGAAAGTGCAGTTCTGAACTTGACACGTACGTTAGTTCCTGGTCACGTATTGTACTTCGATCGATACTTTACGTCTGTTAAATTAGCTGAGGAGCTGACCAGACGAGGATTCAGTTTTGCGGGTACCATCATGAAAAACAGAATTCCCAATGCCTTGAAGACTGAACTACCTGTTGACCGAGAAATGAAGAGGCAAGGCAGAGGATGTAGTGCTGTTTTTGTGAACTCCAGTGAGACGGTAGCAGTTACGAAATGGTTTGACAATAAACCAGTCACACTGTTGTCTTCAGTTTACGGCATAGATCCTGAGGATGAATGCAGAAGATGGTCCAAAAAAGACAAAGAATACCAAAACATACGAAGACCAATAACGGAAGAAGACGGCGTCTGTGGTGATGCACACGAGGGGGAGCTCAAATAGCATCCTGAAAATGATAGCAGAGAGGTAGGACTCGGACATACTCCGCCGATACACCGACCTACATGTCGTACGTCCTAAAAAATAAATAAATAAATAAAATAAAATAAATAAATATTTGCGGACAATCTTACACATATCGACCTAGTCCCAAACTAAGCAAAGCTTGCACTATGGGTACTAGACGACGATAAACATACTTAAATAGAGAAATAAATACTTAAATACATATAAAACATCCATGACTCAGGAACAAATATTCGTGCTCATCACACAAATAAATGCCCTTACTAGGATTCGAACCCAGGACCTCTAGCTTCGTAGGCAGGGTCACTACCAACTAGGCTAAAGCGGTCGTCAAAAATAATTCATGTGGCCATTTAATATTAAGAAGACCAATAACGGAAGAAGACGGCGTCTGTGGTGATGCACACGAGGGGAGCTCAAATAGCATCCTGAAAATGATAGCAGAGAGGTGGGACTCGGACATACTCCGCCGATACACCGACCTACATGTCGTACGTCCTAAATAATAAATAAAAATAATTCATGTGGCCATTTAATATTAATTTACTAATGTAGTGTATAAGTGTTTTGTAACTAACGATGCTATGGATCTAAGAAATCTGAAAATAAACAATTTTTATTATTATTTTATTATTTGGGCCTTTCGTCAGTCAGCGCGTCGTGATAGGTCGGCGTCGTCAAATTCTCGAAGAATCTGGTCATGGCTTGAGGTACCAATCAGGAAATTGAAAAGTGTCAGTGCTTGTTGGCTGTCCTCGTCCACGGGCACGTGCGTGAGAGGCCGTGAATTGACAATGGCTTCTACTTCTGCAAGCAATGTGTTCAGGACCTCTACTCGGGGCGATCGGTCTTTTAGAATGATCTTGAGTGCAGTTTTCACGCTGCGTATCAGACGCTCCCAACAGCCACCCATAAATGGAGCCGATGGTGGGATGAACTTCCATTTTATTCCTCTATTTGTCGAGAAGTCGTACAGCTCGTGTAGTATATTCGAAGCGCCAACAAAAGCCGTTCCGTTGTCAGAGTAAACGCATGTGGGACTACTACTACACTACCACGTCGTCTTATGAATCGTCGTAGAGCCAACAAGGCTGAGTCTGTTGATAGTGATTCTAGTACTTCGATGTGGATAGCTCTGACTGTCAGGCAGGTGAATAGCGCTGCTCAGTGCTTCATGGTTCGTCGTCCTGATGTGACGTTCAATTTTGTTTTTTTTCTAGGAAAATAAGTAAGTAGAGAGCTCAGTTTTTTTTGATAGTTTATACACCGTGTTTTTTTGATTTCCGTTAACTTTAAGGGAAGAAACCCAGGTTAAATGGAACTAATTTCTCTAAGAAACTAGTGTCTTAACTCTTACTATTTTTCAGATATTCAATAAATCAATTTAATGACCGAATCAGTGTGAAGGGTCCTTTATTTTATTTACGTTTTAATTTTCGTCAGTATACTACATCATAGCTATTTGCTACAATGAGGTTTTTGAGGTAAGTTTATTCCACATTACACACTTTTTATTTTATTATGTGTCACGTCAATGTCGTAATTGTAAACAGTTGTGTTTCTCTTAACGGAAAATGCCGCCATATAACTATCTTCCTCAAGAAGTTGCCGATATCCATTTTATTCATGGGCATTGCAACGGCAATGCCGCTGAAGCGGCTCGGGAGTACCAGCGCCGATACCCCGATCGCCGAATTCCTGATCCTCACACATTTATTAGCGTGGGTATTGTGCATTTTCGACATCTTATTTCTAAGATACTTTTTACATTAGTATTTATTAGGAATACTTCACGTAGGTATTTATTTCGAAGTTTATTGTTACAGATGCATAGACGTCTAGGTGAACAAGGCCTGCCGCCAATACTCCACGAACGGGACATAAATTTAGATGTACAAGACGAAATTGGCATCATAAACACAATCATCGAAGACCCGACACTTTCCACAAGGCGTGTGGGGCTAATATTCGGCGTTTCTCATAACAAAGTGTGGAGTTTGTGGAAACTTTATGGTCTACATCCATACCATTTCCGAAAGGTGCAGGGTCTTTTGCCGCACGATAATTTTTCTCGTATTGCATTTTGTCAAAGATCTAACGAGCTCTTGATACGAGATCCACGGCTAATAAGCAAGATATTATGGATGGATGAGGCACAATTCACAAGAACTGGGATTGTGAACTCAAAGAATGCACATAATTGGTCCGAGTTCAATCCGAAACTTGCCCGAGAATCGTCTTTTCAACACGAGTTTTCGGTTAACATGTGGGCGGGGATTTTCAATAACCAGCTCGTTGGTCCTGTAGAAATTCCAGCCAGGCTAGGTGTTGAAAATTATTTGGCGTTTTTGCAATCTCTGCATCAATTAGATTTTTTTGATGACCTGCCGTTAGAAACAATGCACACTTCGCAAATATTGTACGCGGATATTTAAACGAAAATTTTCCCGGGCGTTGGATAGGACGCGGCAGTCCAACACTCGCTTGGCCTCCCAGGTCTCCAGACCTTACGCCCCTCGATTTTTATGTGTGGGGCACTCTAAAGGAAAGAGTTTATTCGCGACCCATTGCAACCCGAGAAATCCTACACCAGAGAACCCAAGAAGTAGCCGATGAGATGCGTGCCACTGAAGTTAACCTAAATCGCCAAATACGAACGCGATTAAACGTATGTTTAGAGTATGAAGGCGGACATTTTGAGAATCATTTACCCTTTTCAACGCATAAGATTACAGTCAATCGTGGTGTTTTTAAACAATCCAAAAAAAAAATATTAAGTTTTTTTTGATATCTCACTGTTTATTAATGGATCAGTCTTCGATAACAGAAATAAAAAAAAAAAAAAACGAAAAAGGGAATTATTGGGATTTGAACCTGAGACCCCTCACTCCATAAGCAAACTATTTACCACTGAGCCATGTGTTGACAAGTGCTGTCGTAGGTGAAAATTAACTTTGTGTTAATTGAGATTAAATGTTAGAGCCCTCCCACACTGTAATATTGATTTAGTTTGTATGAAAAATGTTTTTTTTTTTTTTTTTGTATTTAACGAAAAGCAACATACCAGGTAGCTTCTGTTAATGAACCGAACATCGTGTCGAAATTAACGGAAATCAAAAAAAAACAATGTGTATTGATCACATCAACATTTATGAAAAATTTGACAATTGTCCTATCTACACTTTTTGAAAAAAAAAAAAACGTTTTAGGGTTAAATTAATGTTGTGGGGTTCCAGGTGGCAGTAGAGGGTTAAACATTTGTATGGATTATTTTCACTTGACGTGGCATTAACTGGTAGTAGTTTTGAACTCAAAGCTTTGGGGGCAATTTTTGAAGGCTTATCCTGCTACACCCTTTGTAATCGCATACGACGCCGGTGCAGAATACTTGCGTCGGACGTCAGCGTGGATTTACCCGTTTACAACTATTATATATGCCATAGAAAAATTGCAACGATCTTCTCTATTTGGAATCGTCATATCAGTAGGACTGGCCGCATCTTTTCCTGGATCTATAATACGAGAAATAGTCAACAGACGACGGTAAGTGCAATTTAAACAAAATTTAGTCCGTCTATTTCTTGCGAATAAAAACGTTAATCGAAATTAATCCTTTTAGCACCTTAAAATCAAGCAAATTGACGAATTTTTAGTGGTTTTTGCTATCTAATTATCAGAAGTATTTATTCTATTAATTTGACCAATCAGATGTATTAAATCAATCCTTAGGTAAGTGTAATCCACTTTGAATGTTTTTATAATTGTGCCGGAGTCGAATGACGGAGACAATGTACGACTGGTAAGTATAACCTAGTTTGAAACAAATTCAGCGTAACTATTTTAATATAAAATAGTTATAATCTATTTTGTAGCGAATGACGTAAGAATGAAGTAAGAAGCCGCCGATACGCACGTTCGTAGTCCGCGAGCACGGAACACCACGTAGATTAAGCACACAGATTTTCTTAAACAGATGTGAGGGATGAATTCATGAGTAATGTGTGGAATGAGCGATGGGTGGATGAATCTGGATGATGGAGAAAAAAAATCTAATGCGAATATCGAAAGCAAAAGGACGGTGGCGAGAAAAATGCTTTTCTAAATTTTGGGAAATGGTAAGTCCGGAAAATTATCCAATGGCGGGATACGGAAGCACAGCGCGTTAGCGGGTTGCGACCCTACGTTAGAAGTGAAAGGTCTGTAAGTGCAACGCAAAGCCTAGATACAGAAGGTCTAACAAAAGCTAAACCTAACAGCTACGGGTGATTAAATTAACACATAAAAAAAGGAGAGACAAATATCACTGCTTCCGGTGTTCCACAGCAGAGACCTGCATCCGAAGTGGAGAATGCGCACGGCGCGGGTCCTTGCACTCAGACGCAAATGCGGGGATACGTTTCAGATAAACGGCAAGCGCACGTCACAGACTCCTGTGCTCCGGCACTGGCGGTAGCGGAGTCAAACGCGGTACACGGCGTGGCAGGAAAGCTCGTGGCCCGTTCCAGAAAGCTACGAAGTAAATACAGAAAAGTAAAAACCCAGGCACGGTTGACGTAACTACAAGCCAAATCCAAAAATAAACGAGCAAAACTTACCCAGCACGCTATCAGGCGTCTGGCCTTTCAAGAAAAATCCAGTAAAGGGGAGCCTGCGAACTGCCTTGTTCGCAGCGTAAACACAGCAGGGTAGCTCGACTCCTGCTTCGGGATAGGTGGAGTAGGTTTCCCCAACACCTGGATTCAGGAGAACCTGCGAATACTACGCTACAGTATATACTACGCTGTTATTGACTATTGCGTTTCAATTACTTTCTTTCCCGTCGCGCACCCTGATGGGTGCTGACCTATAAATAAAACGTGCCTGATTCTGCATTTCCAACCATTCCGTTTCTTGACATCGGCGAAAGATTTTGGGTATGTGCTCAGTCATGGCAGTTGCAAGACTTACTGAATATGAAAAGCGAGTTAGAAGTGTATCAGCAGAACGCAGAAGGCAGTTGATACGATTAGTGCTCTGATACATATTGATTGTGTTGGAATTTTTTTAACATTCGATCGCTTCAGTATAGCCTCCAATTTCAGCGAGAGTGATACATTGCCCTGGTCTCGTGAGTTTTAGAGCTACGTGGATGATTGAGGTGTCAAGAGATGCCTCTTCGCAAGGGTTACAAAATGGTAAATAAAAATTAAAATATTCGTCTAAAAGTTGCTAAAATGTTGAAAAATGACAATTTTTTTTGGTGTCTTGTCGTCCTAAATCGGCAATTTCTTGAGAACGAAAAGCGATATCGAAAAAATGAAAAAAAGCCCTCGGAGTATTGAGCTGGCCTACATTTTGTAAAAAAGAGAACCTCGCTATCTCTTACGGTCTAGGCAGGAAGGTGCCCTTTATGTGGCGCAATTTCGAGTGCGGCTCGTTATGTTCTGCAATACGAGTGTCGTGTTGTTATTGGAGTGTTTATTTGAGGTTTCAGTGCTTATTCTAAATTATAATATATATTTATATATTGTGAGGTTTCTGTATTTATTTGTGATTAAAATAAGAAATACTTTTTCATCACACTTGCTCATAAATGGTGTTATTCTATGCCTGTATACAGAAGGACAATGGCCTAAATTGTTCCCGCGGGAAATAATGGTCCCAAGGGAGTAATGAGCTTGTGTGTGATCTGATTGGTGAAGCAAATCTTGACGGCCGCGTACGACAAGAATTCTGGCTCTGTGATTGGTTGGAAAATAAAATCGAGCAGGCCATGCCCTGCAAGAACCACATGCTCTGTAATTGATTGAACTATTGAAACTACGCCCCCCACTCGCACTGATCTGGAAGTGAAGTTGTCAATTTCGTCAACATTTAATTGGTGCGCTTGTATAAAACATATTTTTTTCTGTCTTTTGTAGTTATTTATTTCCTCGCAAATGTGATGAAAAACATTGTGTACGAGTATAACACGGGCGTAAGAATATTGCAAACTCGAGTCATCAAAAGCCCTCCGCCTCACGGCGTCGGGCTTCTGATAGACTCTCGTTTGCAATATTCCTCATACGCCCCTTGTTAAACAACGTACTATTGAATAAATTGTAATATTACTTTGAGTTTAGTTTTTAATGATAATGTAAGTTATAAAGTAAAACAAATAAAATAGTTTCGTATTTCTTTAATTTAAAACATTATTAACATAATATATAATTATGCCTCTCTATCTCTTACGTGTGGCGCAATTACAGGGCGCACGTTTGTTTTAATTTTAAATTATAATATAATATTATGAGGTTTCTGTATTTATTTGTGATTAAAATAAAAAGATGTTCAGTTTTAAGTGTATAGGTTTAAGTTTTGTTTTTGTTAATTAATACAATTTGTTATTTGAATAAATGTTTTCTTCTTCTCGTGGATGCTACAAAACCGAGCTTAATTACTGCGCCCGCCTCTACCCTCTTCATTATCAGACCAATGAGTTAAAGCGTCGAACTCGGGGCAATAACTAAAACTAAACACGTTTGTAACAAGTTGTTTGATGTGTTATCAGCAAAGCCCGGATGACGCGAGAAATTATGTGTTGACGTCTCAATAGTGCGAGGACACACATTTTATAAGTCGATGTCGATAAAATAATTTTTCACCTCGATCAACTATATACGTGCCCATACTGAAAGTTTCTGGAACTGGCCAATAACAAGAAGAAAGAAATAAAAAGCATATAAGATTTTGAAAATAGAACTCTTTGCGAACATTTTACTTTTTAATTTGGGAGAGTGTCATTTGTTTTTTCAATGTAGCGTCCTTGAGAAAATTGCATGTAGGTGTAGCAATGAATTTATGTCGTGTAAATTTTGGCTCAATGATTTTGTAGGACTTTCGCTGTGGCCTTAGTCAACAATAGAGTTGCCAGTGACTTAAGTTGGCATAAGGTGATGAAGTCCTATCTCGCAGCTCTGTGTATGCATGGTTTGAAGAATTTAAACGTGGCCGGGACCATCTCCATGACGATGTGCGTGAAGGTCGGCCGGAGACTGCGGTTACGGAATCTAATATTGATACTGTACGACAACTAATTGAAAGTGACAAAAACATTACTTGCCAGCAAATTCGTGATTTATTGGGCATTGGAATGAGCCAAGTACAAACAATTTTACATGTGCATCTGAAGGTCTGGAAGTTTTGTACTCGATGGATACCGCATGATTTAACAGAAGACCAGAAACGACTGCGTGTAGAGTGGTGCCGTAAAATTATGAAAAAATTAGATGCAGGACACTCTATAGGTTCGCGAAAAGCGTCCTCGCAGCAAAGTCGTCTTGCACTATGATATCGTGTCCGCCCATTCCGCTAGGATAATGAATGCGTATTTGAAGGCCTCAAATGTGGAACTGATGACACATCTGCCATACAGCCCCGACCTCGCTCCTTGTGACTTCTTTTATTTCCAAAAATTAAAGATACACTTAGAGGTTTATTATTTTCAATCCCGGAAGCGGCGGTGGACGTGTTCCGAAAAGCCATTGAAGAGGTGTCTTCAGAAGACTGGGCCTCCTGCTTCACACAATGGTTCGAACGAATGCAAAAATGTGTAAATAGTGAGGGTATATACTCTGAAAAACAATAAATGTATTAATAATATAATATCTGGTCTCATTTAAGAAAATCCAGAAATTTTCAGTATGACCTAAGTATTCCGCGTAATCAGCTATCCACGTACGTAGTTTCTTCTTGCGTGGCATGTTGGCTCGATATTGTTAATGAATTAATGATAGCAAATTAATTCGTCTTAATATATTTTCTAAGATTGACACTGATTGACTTGAGTCAATGTCAGATACTTAGCGGTCGTTTATAATTGCGATAAGCAAATATGATATGAAAGAGGTTTGTAAGTTATGAGAAAAGTATCTATTTAGAACTGTCACTCTTATTTTACTATTACGATCACTCCCGTGAGTATGATAATATTGTATGTAATTAGTTAACTGCAATAATATATAACGTAAGCTTACCAGGTACCTGATGTACCTAATATTGTGTAACAACCTGGCATGTAAGATAATGAGTTTGATCAATAAAAAAATTTTCGTATCGATGTCGATAGAATAGTCGATATTTAATTAAGCACTAGGAAAAGTGCAGTTTTGCTCCCGTCATCCGGGCTTTGGTTATCAGCGCCGTGCCAAACGTTCCCACCCGCACACTCGCCGCAAACTTATGCCCGCTCCTAATGAAAACTTCGTCTTGCGCCTTTATGATCGTCTGAACAATGTACGTCTGTTGAGTTGATTTGTACTAATAAATATGTACTTGGGATCGATAAATTGGTGGAAATGTGTTCGCCAGTCAGCGCGTCGTGATAGGTCGGCGTCGTCAAATTCTCGAAGACTCTGGTCATGGCTTGAGGTACCAATCAGGAAATTGAAGGGTGTCAGTGCTTGTTGGCTGTCCTCGTCCACGGGCACGTGCGTGAGAGGCCGTGAATTGACAATGGCTTCTACTTCTGCAAGCAATGTGTTCAGGACCTCTACTCGGGGCGATCGGTCTTTTAGAGTGATCTTGAGTGCAGTTTTCACGCTGCGTATCAGACGCTCCCAACAGCCACCCATAAATGGAGCCGATGGTGGGATGAACTTCCATTTTATTCCTCTATTTGTCGAGAAGTCGTACAGCTCATGTAGTATATTCGAAGCGCCAACAAAAGCCGTTCCGTTGTCAGAGTAAACGCATGTGGGACAACCACGTCGTCCTATGAATCGTCGTATAGCCAACGAGGCTGAGTCTGTTGATAGTGATTCTACTACTTCGATGTGGATAGCTCTGACTGTCAGGCAGGTGAATAGCGCTGCTCAGTGCTTCATGGTTCATCGTCCTGATGTGACGTTCAATTTTGGTTTTTTTCTAGGAAAATAAGTAAGTAGAGAGCTCAGTTTTTTTTGATAGTTTATATTGATCACATCAACATTTATGAACAATTTGACAATTGTCCTATTTACACTTTTTGAGAAAAAAAATAAAAACGTTTTAGGGTTAAATGAATGTTGTGGGGTTCCAGGTGGCAGTAGAGGGTTAAACATTTGTATGGATTATTTTCACTTGACGGGGCATTAACTGGTAATAGTTTTGAACTCAAAGCTTTGGCGGCAATTTTTGAAGGCTTATCCTGCTAATTATCCTTTGTAATCGCATACGACGCCGGTGCAGAATACTTGCGTCGGACGTCAGCGTGGATTTACCCGTTTACAACTATTATATAAAGGCAAAAAAAAAATTGCAACGATCTTCTCTATTTGGAATCGTCATATCAGTAGGATTGGCCGCATCTTTTACTGGATCTATAATACGAGAAATAGTCAACAGACGACGGTGAGTGCAATTTAAACAAAATTTAGTCCGTCTATTTCTTGCGAATAAAAACGTTAATCGAAATCAATCCTTTTAGCACCTTAAAATCAAGCAAATTGACGAATTTTTATTGGTTTTTGCTATCTAATTATCAGAAGTATTTATTCTATTAATTTGACCAATCAGATGTATTAAATCAATCCTTAGGTAAGTGTAATCCACTTTGAATGTTTTTATAATTGTACCGGAGTCGAATGGCCAAACATTAAGCGGAAAATATCATGGATAAAGCTGACTAGTATCTGGCTACTTTTTTTGCTTTATTATTAGACACGGTATAAAAGATGCGTGGCGACGTTTTATGGGTTGCTTTCACATGCTTAATTGTGTTTTTTTTTCAGGGAACATAGGAGGAGGAACAGTGTTGACATGGATCACGCATGTGGCTTAGAGCCGAAGTACTGCCAATTTTCCATGCCGTGACAGGATGCGACACGGTGTCTTCTTTTAATGGGAGAGGTAAAAAGAGTGTATTTTATGCCTGTAATGCCTACCCTGAAGCCACTTGCGGATTGAGGGCATTGTTGGGCGGATACTTGCGACACTTTTGTTCAGAAATTTATTATGACAATGTATGATGATTACGTTTTTCTTGTAAAATTACTATAAAACTAAAAAAAAACTAATATCAGCAATGAATTCGACGTCGTTGGTTTTTTTTTTTATTTATTTATTTATTTATCATTTATTATTACCATTAATATTAGCACTAACAGTTGGGTCATTGTCAGATTTAGGTTCGCGTCTTTTCGGTGGACATTGCCAAAGTTAAGGGCTTTAAAGCCTAATTTTTGGTTGAACTCTGTATCCGCATAAACGGCGTTGCCCCTTCTATAATTCTATGTGATAAAAATATATTATATGTGAGCGTAAAGCCCTTAACTATTGACCACCGGAAAGATGATTTTCTTTTTTGTGACTGACAATGACCCAGTTATACCTTACATGCTAATTGGTAAATTAATATTTATCATGCGAGTTTAGAGTGTATAATGTCAAATGAATAATAATTATTGTTAAAAAGTAGTTTTTTTTTTTTTTTTTTTTTTTTTTTTTTTGTGGTCTCAGATTGAGATTCTTACAATGAAATACAGAAGGTCAATAAAACTTATAAAACTAAAATTATATAATATTAATAGGTCCAAGTTATTTTAATAATATAGATTATGTCGTTATGGAGCTAGGAGTGACAACTTTTTCTAAATATTGATAGGCAGCCACCAAAAATTTAGGTTTCGGGCTTAAAAATATGTCCAGTTGGCTGTCACTGTCGAGTATGTCATTTAATAGCTTTAGTACTAGATGCAGCGGGGAAGAGGCTAGTGCGCGAGTCCTAGTTGGAGGGACAGCGAAGAGACCGCGGTGACGAGGGCGTAGTTGCTTTGTGGATAGACTTGGAACTCGGAGTCCTATAAGAGCAAGCAGTTGTGGATTGGTCACAAGGCCGCGTATTTACGCGGTTTATACGAATATGATACCAAACTTGCCCTAGTAGCCACCAGGACAAAAATAGATTTTTTTTTAAAGACGACTGTCGGCGGCCAGCTTTGTCCCCCCCTTCCCGACTAGCCTCACGTTTCTTATTGCCTCCCGGACTAGAAATGCTTAGAATTACTCAAGGAACTGCAGCAAAACTAGTACAAATTAAAACTTGCAAATACACCACGATTGTAATTTATTTCACTTCTCAAACACTTACGAAATTAATTAAATACATAATCACAGATCATTAGAAATAAAACGTAAACAACCTAAATGGGTACTCTGACTACTTAGAAAGATTTATCACTTAGTATTTTCCACGGGATAAACATAAGATTTTCCCCCAAATTAGTAGCCTATAATAAAACCCTTAAGACGCCAAACAGACCAAGGAAAACATTTACAGCGTCGTACGGCTAGATGTGACGTAACACATTAAAGTGTTGGACAAGAACATAATCCTAAATGCAATGCCGCCGATACGCACGTTCGTAGACCGCGAGCACGGAACACCACGTAGATTAAGCACACAGATTTTCTTAAACAGATGTGAGGGATGAATTCATGAGTAATGTGTGGAATGAGCGATGGGTGGATGAATCTGGATGATGGAGAAAAAAAATCTAATGCGAATATCGAAAGCAAAAGGACGGTGGCGAGAAAAATGCCTACGGGTTTCAAGCATTTAGCTGGTCATTCTTCGAAGCAGGTCATGGCAAAGGAGCGGCTGATGGAATTGGGGGATTCCTTAAAAGAGAGGCGGATAACAAGGTAGCCACTGGAAAAGACATAACCGATGCATTTGGATTTTACCAAGACCTCAAGGAATCTAGCAAAATCAAATTGTTTTATATAACCAAAGAAAAAATTGATCTTGTCCCTCTGCCTGGAACCAAAGATGTGCACCAAATCTTTTCAAGGATTCGTGGCCAACTAAAGTATAGAAATTTGAGTTGTTTTTGCTCAAGAGGATTGTGCGACTGTTTGCATTCAAAGTTTTACTCACCTACCCCAACTTTAAGAATAATTCCATCCCCTGTGGACATGTGTAAGGACAACATACTTGATGGTGTAGACAACATACGTGATGATATTATATCCAGTGATAATACTGATGATGATTTGCCTTTGAGTGCCCTGGTTTCTTTAAAACAGGATGACATTTTATTTACTGATCTACATAAGGCTCAAAACAAAAGTATTTACGACAGTGTGTATGGTTCTTCTGATGAGTCTAATGATGAAAAAAATACTACACAGCCATCAGTATCAGGGCAAAACCAGTTATTACCTGGAAAGGGTGATTATCTACTCGTCAAAGTTTATGGCACCAAAGGCAAATCATACCATATTTACGCATTCATTGCTCAAAGCAATATCGACGACGATGGAGAAATTAAAGCCACATTTATGAAATGTGTTAAAGGTGTGTTAAAGATTTTAATGTTTTATTGCCCGAAAGCTGAAGTTGATAGAGATGGTTCTTAGCTAGGTTTCAACCAAATCGGTTTAGCCGTTTTTGAGATATTGAACTTTCAAATGAAAATATCGGGGGTTTTTCAACTTGTTGTAAGTTGTAAGTAGTAGTAGTTAATCAGTTTTGTCTAAATTCTTTTAAGTTAAGTGACATTCTTACTTTTGTTTAATAGTTTCAATATTTGGTGTGAAGTAATTAATTATACGTTTTAGGATACTAAAAGTGTATAAAATCAACGCATAAACTATGAATAATACTATTGTTGTGTAACCTCTCAAACCATAAACATTATCTATCTTTAAAAACTGTTCGTTGCATGTCTATGGTACCTTTCCGTTCCCGTTCTTCTCTGCTATCCTACAATGGCGTGAACATGCATTTTTATGCATTTTATAAATGTATTTTAAATAATTAATATTACCTGATAAAATGTGAGGCCTCATACAACAGTCGGCCCACGAGCCCTAGTGCGATAGCAGCCGCTTTTCGCAAACCTAACAGGTTATGGAACCAGCATTTTATTCCAAGAAGGAATCGGGAAGGCAACGATCGGCCGCGGCGTATCGGGTATAACTTAACCTCAAACTTTTAACTACAACACAACGATGGTGACGACACCGGTCGACAACGAGAGTGCCCGAGCTTCATTCTCATTCGAGAAATTGGATGGCATCAGCAACTACTTAAACTGGAAGTTCTGCATGCGACATGCACTCATAATGGAGGGACTATGGGCATCTGTTGAAGGTACGGACACGGATCCAGTTCGAGGCCAGCGTGTTTTGGCTCGAATCTGTTTGTCTGTAAAACCACATTGCATACAGCACATTAGGACGGCGGACACGGCTAAGAAGGCCTGGAATAACCTTCAAGACATCTTTGAGGACAAAGGTTTGTTCCTGCGTGTCGTGCTACTACGGCAGCTTCATTACGCTCGTTATGATGACTACGGCTCCATGCAGCAATACATCGAGGCCGTCACTACATTAGTAAGCCAGCTAGATGACATCGGTCGAAATATTGCTGATGAAGAGGTCGCAGAGCTCCTTATATCCGGACTGCCACAGGAGTACGACGTTTTGGTGTCAAGTCTAGGAGCCGCTAACCTGTCTCAGTCGCTGACCAGTGAAATGGTGCGAGCACGTCTTCTACAAGAAGATTTTCGTCGCGGGAACAATGAAAGTGCCAACCGGAGCTCAGCACTGTTAACTCAGAATAGCTCAAAGAAATTTTGCCACTACTGCAAGAAAGCGGGTCATTTCAAGTCGAAGTGCTTCAAACTTAAAAATGACCAGAAGAAAAAGGCTGATGGTGACAAAATGCAGCAAACATTGTCCGTGTCAGGGCTCGCTGCTTACAACTCTGAAGACTGGGTAGTTGACTCATGCTGTACGGCTAATTTATGTAAGCATTTACATTATTTTAAGACTCTTGATAGTAATTTTAGCAGTGTCATTACCGTAGCAAATAATGAAACCTTGCAATGCAAAGGTATAGGTTCCGTAGAAATTACCTTACCTAATAATACTTTAAGAATGATTGAAAATGTGATGTATGTCCCAAATCTCTCCACTAATTTGTTGTCTGTGGCTAGATTGACCCAAAAAGGTTATAAGGTTGTTTTTGATAACAGTAAATGTCATATTTATGACACTAAACAACAATGTTTAGCCACTGCTTCTAATAGGAAAGGTATTTATGTATTAGATTGTGTTACTAATTTGACTTCACAGAACAAGACTGCTTCAGCGTGTATACTGAGTCACCAGGACACAGTATGTACACAGGAGGGGTTCACTGGTGCGTCGTCGGATGCTACGAGGGAGCATCAATGTGCTCATACAACCTCTGATGTGCCTATGCACATCTGGCATCGACGGCTAGCACACCTTAGCAAAGCAGGTATGTGTGAACTTCGTTATATGTCCAATGGTTTAAATTTTAGTGGCCAGGACGGTCAGTTGGCTGATTGTGAAGCATGTATTAAAGGGAAGTTGACTGTTAAAAGTTTTCCCAAGGGTGAAGCAAAAAGAGCGCGAAAGCCTCTAGAATTAGTACATTCTGATGTTTGTGGTCCTATTGAAGAATGCACTTGGGGTGGTTCACGCTATCTAGTCACATATACCGATGATTTTACTCGTAAAACATTTGGCTATTTATTAAAATATAAAAGTGAGGTTATGTCTAAGTTTATTGAATTTAAAAACTTGGCAGAGAAGCAAACAGGTCAGAAGGTGTTATGTTTAGGGACAGATGGAGGCTTGGAATATTGTAATCGTAATTTTGATAAATATTTATCTGATTGTGGGATTATTCATCAGGTGACTGTACCCTTTAGCCCGAGCCAAAACGGGGTTTCGGTACGTCTTAACAGGACTATTGTGGAGAAGGCGCGCTGCATGTTGATTGATGCAGGTTTAGGCGTGCGGTATTGGGGTGAAGCTGTTAAGACACCATTTTATTTGAAAAACAGGTCCCCAACAGCTGCTGTGTCTCGTGCCACTCCAGAGGAACTGTGGTCAGGGTCCAAAGTTGACTTGAGCTACTTAAGGATATTCGGATGCAAAGCTTTTTGCCATGTGCCAGATTGCAAGCGTCGCAAATTTAGTCCAAAGGCTATAGAATGTATATTCACAGGCTATTCCGAGGAATCGAAAGCGTACAGATTTATAGATCCCGAAAATCCTACTAGGGTTATTAAAGCAAGATCTGTCCATTTTATTGAAACAACTGTGATAAATAAATAATACTGATAAGAATTTTATTAATGAGAATAATAATATTTTAAATATTGACAATGTTATAAGAAATGATAATTTTATAGAATTGGAAAAAGGAAATCCTAACAATAAAAATAATATTGTTGCTTATGACTCATTTGGCAATTGTAATGTTTCAGAGACTCCAGTATCGGAGCCCTGCCCTGGTGTTGAGACCACCAGATTGCGAAATGAGCCCCTGAGTGAGGAGCCAGCCTCATCTGAGCCTGTGCATGTGCAGCCCGAGCCGCAGAGCAGTGCTGATGAGCCAGAGGAGGCCATGAGTCCTCCAGACAGCCAGTACCAGAAGTGCAGTGACAGTGAAGACTCCAACGAGTTGCCAGTGACGTGTGAGGCTAACGTCCTTGTACAGCCCAGTACGTCACGTCCCGTCAGAAGCACGCGGGGTGCTATGCCCAAAAGGTATGGTGAATATGATTTATCACTCATGACTCAAGTTGAGTCTGAGCCACTTTTCTATTATGAAGCAATGGCATCCGAACGTAGAGATAAATGGAAAGCTGCAATGCAAAATTCATTCATATTCAGCGAAAGTATTTCCAGCAGAAAATAGTTCTGTCTATTACACAGCTACCAGGGGAGCAGTACGACCTCATGGGCGTTTATTTGATGCCGTTACAAATTTAAAGGCAAAATATCGGAGGAATCATATTTATGAACCAAGGGCACGTCGTTGCCTAAACAAAACGTTAACTCCAGAGTCCGCAAATTGTCATCAGAGGGTAACCTTGAACAAAGAAGACATAATTGTCACAGAAGTTGACCAGGAATTGAATATACAGGAAATAAAAGAATGTTTGGACAAACTTGTCTTTAACTGTAACATTTACCATGACTCGCCATTGCAGATTGCGCCCATGTATTTCAGGCTTAACTTGTCTTCAATCTGATATTGCCTATAGGGTTCTATACATGTTAAGTCTTGTCAGTCCCAATTTGTCAGAAGTTTACTAGTACACATCTGTTCGACATCCTCTATTATGACTTCAACATGTTGTATTGACAAATTGTCACGAAATCGTATAATCTGTAGACTCCATTTATGTTTTAGTTTTCATGTCATGGGCATGCCTCAGTATGTTCTACAGCGGCTCGATTAGTTCAGGGCATTTTAATACACAGATCCTAAACAGTAGCGTTTAGAATCGAGCGCACTGGTCACCCGCGTTATCGCGTCTTGAGTCTGTATAGTGACGTAGGTACTTGTGGGGTTGTATGGCTAATTCGCGCGGTCTGCTCATGTACAGGTGGCTCCGCGGTATGGATATCGGCCTAACGATCCGGGGTGCGATAGTTCGAATCCCGGCACGGAATTTACTTTTTCTATATTTTAAAAAGATTCTGGTTTACTTAAGTGATTTAAAGTAACGACATAGGTTCGCCGAGTCATTCCAGCTCATGTCTTTGAGACAAACAGCACGTGCAGTTGTGGAAATTATAATGTACCCGTCATGTTATAAATTGTGACAACAACATGCTTGCCGAAGGGCTGAACTGAACTAAGGTTCTAGGTAAATGATAGACGAGCTTCAGGAATAGAATGAGTTCTTTATTTAGGTGAACGCTGGCTTATATACACTCTCTGTAAGGCTGCGTGGTGGGAACGCAACAATAGTGCATTTACGATAATGGGTTTAGTTTAACGATGATGTGATTACTCGTGCGTAAACCATCAAGATAGGAATCGAAGGTTATATCCCCACTACCCGTCCTTCCATTTTTTTTTGAGACAAAAATGTGTAGACATATTTTTGGCTTAAAAATAACTTATATAATGTATGTACCTTATAACTATGCAAGTTATATCTATGTAACTTAGTTTACAGTTTGAAATGTGTTATTGTTAACATAATTTTTATGGCTATTGCTGACATTGCTTATGTATAAGTAGTGCTTAAATACGATATTTCTTAGAGCTAGGAAGGGAGTGGTCCCCTATATGGTTTGGGATGTATTTAATATCAGTGGTTTACTGTTGCAATTTTGCCCTGGGTGGTCTGCAAGTTATGATGATGTTTCTTTAGTTTTATTCAGTTCTTTGTAATATCTCAGATGAACATGTCGATCAATCCCGTGTTAAGTTCTATTTACTCGCGGTGCACTTCATTTAGTGCAATGTTTGAAGTTGAGTTTTTCTATTGCGCTTGGCGTAGTGATGTGTTTTTTGCCTTGTTCGCGGCTCCAGTAGGGCACCCGCTTATGTGTCCTATTAACACTAGTGCAGACTTTTTTCCGGCGGTATGTGTGTGGTTGGCCGTGACGCTTCCCGATGGGGAATTGTTGTATGTGGACTATAGACTATCTGATAACCAACTGTTTTGGATTGTTACCTGGCGTCGCGTGGAGTGGGATGCTTTGGCAGATTTTGAATAGGCCAAAAAATTCAGGGGGGGGGGGGTTTAGTGTACTCGTAGTGTATCTTTTTTTTTTTTTTTTAATTTTTTATGTTTAGCCCCTTTTTTTTTTTTGTGTTAGTGTTTTTAAGCTTAGTGAGTGTTAATGGTGCGATAGGTAAGTTTTTTTATTTTTTTTTATTATTATTATTATTTTTTTTTTTTTATTATATATATATATATATATTTTTATAATGTTAATGTTTTATGAATAATAGAGTTTTGTTCTGTTTTTGTGAACAATGTTCTCTTTTCCTGACACTAGTATTTTTACATTTTCATTTAGGTCTTGAATTACTGTGTATGGCCCCGTATATATGGTGGTCATTTTATCGCGATCTTCCTTTTTTATTAATATTAAATCTCCTATGTTATAATTTGTGGGATTAATGTTTTTATCGTACTGTAATTTTCTATTTTGCTTTGTTTTTATTAAATTATTTCTAGCATCCTCTTGGGATTTTTGTAATCTATACCTAAGCTCTATTGGATATGAATTAAAATTATATATTGGGTCTATTTGACTTCAAATTTTCCTGGTAAACGACATAGTTTACCGAACACCAATTCGTATGGTGTGTACTTCGTTGAAGTATGTACTGCCGTATTATATGAAAAACAATAATATTGCAACCAATCGGACCACTGTTGTGCCTGATTGTTAATTTGTATCCTAAGATAAGCTCCTAATGATTTATGTGAATTTTCTAATGATCCTAGGCTTTCATGGTGGTAAGCGGTCGATTGCAATTGATTGATTTTCAAAAGTTGACAAACCTCGCGCATAGTTGACGAAATGAATTCCGTTCCTCTATCCGTACCGATTTCTCGGGGAATTCCATATCGCAGTATGAAATTTTCTACAAATGATCGCGCGACCGTGGTTGTCTCCTTATTTAGTAGTGGGTAGGCCTCGACATATTTTGTTAGTTCGCATTGCAATGTTAATATATAACAATATCCGTTTGCATCTTTTGTCAGAGGTCCCACTAGATCTAAAAATAACTTGTCAAAAGCTGTTGTTGCCGTACTAGTTATACATAGTGGCTGTTTTGTGTTCGTGTGATATTTTTGTTTCTGACACTTATCACATCTTTTGACAAATTGATGGATATCGTTATCCATTCCCGGCCAATAATAGTAACGTTTGAGTTGATTGGTCATTCTTCGAATGCCGGCATGCCCACTTGTGGGCAATATATGGAAATCATTTAATATTACTCGCCTGTCATCCTTATCATTTATTTTCGTGACACCTTTTATTATACATATTCGGGGTCCGGACCCTGTATTATTGGTATGCATGTATTGTGCTAGCTGTTTAATTATTTGTGCGGTGTCATTATTATGATGGAGCAAGCCTGGGAGCAGGTATAAAGGAGAGGGCAAATGCACAAAAGATCCCACTGGGTCGAAGTGCATCCGAAAGGGCCCTCACCTAGATAAGATAAGATAAGATTATATAGTATGCATACCTCTTTTATTCCTTGTGTCTTGCAAAATGTACCTAATGCCGCCGCGGGAAAAGCTCGTTTCGATCGCGGTTGAACATAGGTTTTGGGACACAAAGTCTGTAAGGATGGCGAGTAAACTATCTCATTATCTTTACTGGTTTCACAATCTGATTGTTTTAGTGTGTTATTGTAATCTTTTTCATTAAAACTTAATTCTGGCATGTTATTAGGTTTTTTTAAGATTTCCACCATTGTTGGGTGCGCATTCCCGTCATGGTTAGAAACTTTAGTTGTGGAGGCGTTTGCCTTTTTTTTCGCTTCTATTCGTTTCTTTTGTGCTCTTGTCATTACTGATATTACTTGCTTTGTCATGCTTTTTAGTTCTTCGCTAGTTATTTCGATCCTAGACAATGCGTCGGCCGCTACATTATCTTTTCCTTTCAAATATTCTACTGTAAAATCGTACTCCTCTAAACACAAACGAAACTTAGTGAGCCTGCTGGATGGATTATTCATGCCAAATAAATATATTAGTGGGCGATGGTCCGTTATTATTCTGAACCTACGGCCATATAAATATGGTCTAAAATACTTTACCGCCCATACCACAGCCAATAATTCTTTATCTGTGGTAGGATAATTTTTTTCTGCCTTATTTAAAGGTCTGCTTGCGTATGCTACTGGTAATCCGTTTTTATTTGATAATAAACTTCCTACAGCTATGCCCGAGGCGTCCGTGTGTATCACGAACTCGTTATCACTCGAGAAGTCCGGGTATTGTAAAATTGGTGGGCAAGTTATTGCTGTTCTTAATGTTTCGAATGCCGTTTGGCATTGTTTAGTCCAATTAAATTCTATATTTTTCTTTAATAAATTATTTAATGGATGTGTAATTTCTGCAAAATGGGGTATAAATGTTCTATAATAATTTATGAAAGCTACAAAACGCCTTACTTCGTCAGCGTTGTTTGGTATTGGATAATTTTGCACTACATTTATTTTTTCTGGATCTGGTTTTATTCCTTCCGGAGTTACTACATGTCCTAAATACAATATTTCCTTTCGTAAGAAATTACATTTTAATGGATTTAATTTGAAATTCACTTTACGTAGTCTTGTAAATACGTCTATGAGGTTTTTATTGTGTTGTTGTAAGTTCCTGCCCATGACAATAATGTCATCTAAATAAACTATACATTTTATATAATTTAGACCCGACATAGCTATAGTCATTGCTCTGCTAAACGCATTTGGTGAGGTCTTGAGACCCATTGCTAATCTTTTCATTTGATAATGTTTATCTGCGATAAATGCTGTATATTTTCTACTTTGTGGATCGAGTTTTATTTGATAATATCCTTGATTTAAATCTAGAGTGGTGAATTACATTGCTCCCGTTAATGAATCTAGTATTTCGGTAATATTTGGCAATGGAAATTTATCGTTTTCAATGACTTCGTTTACCTTCCTGTAGTCTATCACTAGTCTCCATTTCTTTTCTCCACTTGAATCCGATTTTTTAGGAACAAGGAGTATTGGACTTGCCCATTCTGACTGTGATTCCTCTATAATATCATTTTTTAGCATCTGCTGTATTTGTTTATTTATTTCCGGTCGTTGCGAGTGAGGTAACCGATATGGTTTACTGTATACCGGCGATGAAATTGGTTTTAAACGTATTTTTTGTTCATATAAATTCGTGGTATTTAATGAGTCACCTGGCAAGTAAAAAATGTCGGAAAATTTTGCGCAAATGCTAAAAAAATATAAAGAAGAAAACGATTCCATTGCAAATCGTTTTCTTCTTTATATAATTTTTCCATGTTTAATAATGAAAATAATAATTTTACTCGTTCTGCATTATTTTGATATTTTTCAAATGAGAAACATTTGTATTCGTGTGATGGTTTTATTTGTGGTGTGAAACCATTTAATGTTACGTCTTCGCTACGTGTTTATCACCCTAACGGTTATTTTACCATTTACACTTTTTGTTAATTATTTGCGACAAAAATTCCGTCACCGATTTCACTTGATAAAATTACGCAGTCATTTAAATAATTTGTTGAGACTTTTATTATTGATTCTGTTCGTGCTGGCAATGTTATTTGATTTGAATTTATGCTTTGAATATTTTTGTTTTTTATATTTAATGGTATGTCATATAGTTGGTTATTTAAATTTAAAATTATAATTTCTTTTTCGAAGTCTATGCGGCATTTATATTTTATTAAAAAGTCTTGTCCTATTATTCCATCGACTTGTAATGGTAAATTTTCGAAAACATGGAATGTATGTTCGAATGTTTGTTTTGTTATATTTTTTAAATTTAAATCAATTGTTCCGTATGACATTATTCGTCCTCCTATTCCATTTATACATGTATTTTTCCGGGTAATAATTTTTCCAGTTGAAATTGCAATATCGTGCTTTACTGCTGACAAAGACGCACCTGTATCAATTAACCAATTATATGTTTTGCCTTTTATTTCTAATTGCACTGAATTTAAATTGTTATAGGTAAAAATATGATTTTTAGTCTCGAAAAAACTGCATTGCGGTGTCATTTAAAGGTTCTTGTTCTACTACGTTTATTTGGTGTCGATTTTTTTTTGTATAGCCTGGTCGACTACCTCGACCGAAGTTTGAGTACCTCGTTTTATACGTACCACGCGTATTATAACGCGGCCCATTTGTTTTGTTTCTTGTATACGTATTTTGGTGTGGACGCTGTGAATAGCGTTCTTGGTAGTTGCCCCTGTACGGTCTTTTATTGGGATACATGCCCCGTCGCATATGTAGGACTTGTCCTTGACTTGTTGAGGCGGAAGTCATGGTGACTTCCTGATCCTTTGCTCCCTGTATCGCGTCTTTTAACGAGTTGTAACCGTGGGCGGCGATAATTGTACTTAACCTTTCGTTGCGTAATCCGTCGGCAAACTTATGTATCGCGGTTTTTTCATTTATAGGCTTTAAAATTTTGTAAGCCTCGGAATTATTATTCGCTTGACTTATTGTTAAGTTGACTAATAGGTCTTCTAATTCTTGGCCATAATGCTCAATTGACCTACTTCCTTGTCTTGAAGACATCATTTTAGTTTGAATTGCCGTAGCCGATTTTTTTGTTAATAAATGCGTTTTCATGTCATCTACTAAATCTTTTATTGTGTTATATGTATTTGATAGTCTAAGTTTAGCACTTTGTGTTAGTCGCGTTTTTAATACGAAGTTGATTAACATTTTTTTTTCGGCTTCTTTTACCATTGTGTCATATAATTCGATTGCGTCTATTAATTGGTTAGTGACGGTCTCTGAGCCGTCCATTGTTGGTAATAATGATACCGCGGTCTTTAGGTCGAAATTATCGTGGGTAGACATTTTGGTTTGGGGTTCTTCGTTCGTGCTGTAATATTTAATTATTTTGCTATATATCTCTTCTATTTTTTTTTGAATTGATCAAATATTTTTTGAATTTCGGACATAATTCATTTTAAACACTTTAGAAAATAATATATATAGTTAAATGTAAATAGTACCCTGGTTTATGTTGTTGCTGACCTGTGATGATCTTCTTTATTCGGCGTTCGGCTGGCGCATCACTGCTGCTTGATTTTCTTTGGCTTCTTTATACGGCGTTTGGCTGACGCATTACTGCCGCTACTGCTTGGCGCTCGATTTTCTTAGTGAGGCATTTATGTACCTTCTTCCATATGATGTAGCTGCACCCGATTGCTACTAGTATCATAACCGTGATGGTTAAGTAGTTGGCCGTTGAGTTGCTGGCCACGAAGTCGGTTTGTGCTGGCTGTGCGCTGTTTCCGGCTCCGTTCTGTGCGATGATGACCTCTTCTTGTTTTTGCTGAGTTTTTTCGCACTGGCTGCCCATTTTTCTTATTTCGTGTGGCGCGTCGCGGGTCGTGGATTGAGTAGTTCGCTGCTTCTGATGACCGCCATGAAGAGTTGCTCGAGGCGCTGCGTTGGTACAGGCTGGAGTCGAGGCTGCTTGCAGCCCGACTGGCTAGTCCGCCGCGAGGCGACTAGCCCTGGCTAAAGGTCGCCATGAACTGATCTAAGGTTCTAGGTAAATGATATACGAGCTTCAGGAATAGAATGAGTTCTTTATTTAGGTGAACGCTGGCTTATATACACTCTCTGTAAGGCTGCGTGGTGGGAACGCAACAATAGTGCATTTACGATCATGGGTTTAGTTTAACGATGATGTGATTACTCGTGCGTAAACCATCAAGATAGGAATCGAAGGTTATATCCCCACTACACCGCGTCTTGAGCTTTGCGGATCCTTACTAGTTTCACGTCTGTGTGAAAAGGTGGTGCAAGCTCTGCGATGTAATATTTCTAGAAGACATTTCTGGTCAGACTCAAAAATTGTCTTGGGTTGGTTGCGCATACCGTCAAACAAGTTGTGCACGTTTGTGTCGCATCGTGTCGCTGAAATAAATGATAAGTGTTCAAACACTGCATGGATGTATGTCCCTTCAGCACCGAACCCTGCCGACTTGGCTTCTCGTGGGGTGTATCCTGAAGAGTTACAGTCGTTGTGGGAGGGACCTGCATTCTTGCAGGATACAGTTGACCAGTGGCCGAAGCAGTGCGAAGCGGCACAAACAAGCTTGCCAGAGCTACGTGCACATACAGCGAGTATTGAGAAATCGAGTACACAAATAATAGACAAGACTAAATATTCAAATTTTCTTAAACTACGTCGTATATTTGCGTATGTATGTCGATTTATCAATATCTTGCTGCGTAAACAAAGTTATAACACGAGTTCATTGACGGTGGACGAGCTTGAACAGGCTGAGTCCAAGCTAGTTTATGTGTCTCAATGTGAAAGTTTCCCAAACTATAGCAATAACCCGAAGCCTATTCCTGGGCTAGGTAAATTAAATCCTTTTGTTGATGACTCGGGATTGGTTCGTGTAGGCGGAAGGTTAGATAACTCAAATTATGAGTTCGATAAAAAACATCCTGTTCTCTTGGATGCTAAACATCATTTTACTAAGTTATTATTTAGATATTATCACTTAAAGTTAATGCATGCACCGCCGCAACTTCTTCTCTCAGTCATTCGAGATCACTATTGGCCTTTAAATGGCAGAGTGCTTGCTAGGCGAACCTACAATGATTGTACTCGGTGCAAACGAATGAAAGGAGAAGTTGCGCAACAAATAATGGGTAACCTGCCACATCAGCGGATTACACCTGGATATGCGTTTGAGGTGGTGGGAACCGATTTCGCGGGCCCAATTTTAGTAACTGACAGGAAAGGCCGTGGTGCAAAACTCTATAAGAGTTACCTATGTGTTTTTATAGATTTTAAGGTTAAGGCAGTTCATCTAGAACTAGTAAGTTCTCTGAGCACGGCAGATTTTATTCTGGCATTGCGTCGCTTCATATCTCGCCGAGGGGCTCCTCGCGAGATATTTTGCGATAATGGGAGGAATTTTGTAGGCGCCAGCCGTGAGCTAGGCGAATTTCTCAATGCTGCTTCCAACTCTGTGTCAGATTCATTTGTAGATGATAAGATAATATTTCATTTTTCGCCTGCGTATGCTCCTAACTTTGGAGGTCTTTACGAAGCGGCTGTCCGGTCCGCGAAATTTCATATGAAACGGGTGGTAGGGAATGCTCATTTGACCTTTGAGGAGTTGACAACATTGTTCGCACAGATTGAGGCTATACTTAACTCTAGGCCTTTATATCCTATGTCCTCATCTCCACAAGATCTAGCACCTCTTACCCCAGGGCATTTTCTTATTGGAAGACCCCTTATCTCATTACCGGCACCTGATTTGAAAGAGGCAAACCCTAACCGGCTTCATAGGTATGCCAGAATTGAGCAAGCAAGGCAACACTTCTGGTCAAGATGGAGCCAAGAATATATTTGCGAGCTACAACAACGCACACGATGGCAGCAACGGCGCCCCGACATCAAGCCCGGTCAAATGGTCCTGATAAAAGACGAGGCGACATCACCACTCATATGGCCATTAGGGCGCGGCGCATTCAGGCTGTGTATCCTGGCAGCGACGGAGCCTGTCGCGTCGCAGATATCCTCACAACTAAGGGCACCATTCGCCGAGCGATCAACAGGATATGTCCCTTCCTCGACGACGACGATCAAGCTTAAAGCGAAGCTTTAAGAGGCGGGAGGATGTTGGCGCAACACAAACCAGTACAGAGATGCAACGGTACTCTAGTGACGTCACGGACACGTCACGACCCCGCTCCGAGCACCTCAGACTGCAACGTACCGCCATAGCGGCAACACACGTTAATATATACCTAATTTTAGTATCAAACGCATGTAATATAATATACATATTTCTACATTAAAACAAGATTGTACTATCCTGGAGTTCTTCATTGATGATCCTACGGTTCCTGGTCAGAAGACGCTTATAAAGAGGAGTACACCCAACACATAGTATAATACGGATTTCAAACATGAAACATTTGCTCAGTGTAAGATCGTAGGCGTCTTTATAGCGTGAATGGTAAATAATCTCAAACTTGATCGAGAAAGCGAATATTTTTATTAAAATCAGCAAACAAAATGTCTATAAGTCGTGTGCTATTAAAAAAAAAGAAAAAAGTTATTTTTATGAAGTTGAGTATTACGTGAGATTGGAATTCGTATTCGTAATTTATTGTCCTACAACTCATTTTGTGGAAGCATTTCTAGCGACGTTGCGAGTTCGCCGCGGCACGGCCGGCCACCCAAAAGAAGCGTTGTTGCCAGGTGTTCGCCGTGGTGTTTGTTTGCAATTAGATTTTTTGAATGTGCATGCTTTGCGTTCTACGATTCCGTACCGTATGAAAGCAGTTCTTGTAGCGTTCTTCGTTTGGTGTTTTTGACTTTTATTCGTTTGTTTTGTTATTGTTGTTATTGTGTTAAGTGTGTTATCAATATCATTGTTGACATTGGTTTTGTGCGGCGTGAGTGATACTGGACAATCCCCAAAGATGGGCAACAAGCAAGGACGAAAACCACGGGTTTCGGTCAGATTGAAGCGAAAACGACTGGGCCATCAGAACCGTAGTAAAAGAGCCGATGCTCAGTAAATACAATAACTATTATAGTGTTACGTAACGTACCTAATTACTGAGGTGCCGTCTTTTTTATGTATTTTAACAAAACAGTATTACTTAGTCAAACTGGACTAGTAAATTATGAACTAGGTCTTGCTTTTTTAAGATTAAGTTTGTACGTCCGTAAATTGTGCCAATATGCAATAGTACGATATTTTATATCATGACGAAACTCAACTGTTTATGATGATTCAAAACTTGATAGGCATTGTTTCTTTCAGGCCTCCGGTTGACCAGCCAATGACTCATTCAAACATGACAACAGATGACGATAGTGCACAATAGTTCAGTTCTGTGAATGAAATGGCAAATGAAATTGAACCGTAAGTTATTTGTGTATGTATGAAATATTTTGTATCCCACATATAAACCATTTGTCGAAGGGACTAAACATTGCATGTTAGCCATGCGGGTTATATATAGAAACGATTACAAGCTGTTATTTACTTATTTATTTAATTTCACCTGCCAGTGTTTGACTGTCACTTCACATGTCACGGGTTGTAGTTGACATTCTTGCTCTGACTGAGCATTCTGCACACCTTATATATATATAAATAAGTGATGTTGTTGTTGTCATATTGTATATTGTTACAGGTCATCATCCACTCATTTTCATAATGAGAGTCCAGACATTGATTTGGTTGAGAAGTTGAGATGCATGAGAATGTGAACACTGGCATGGAAAAGTAAGTAAACATAATCCATATTATTGTATTGAGTTTCATCTTTTTACTATGGAACTTGTCATACATTTTAGTTTATTTATGTTCACTTTATTTATAAACTTTTATTCTTTCAGTAATGATGGTGCTGAACCAAAGTATGGTCGAAGAATAGTACATGATTTAGATATATAGATATATTTATTTCGAGATAAAAATTACAATATAGGTTTGCATACAATGTCAAAATTATAAGAATCCTTATCACGATCGTCAATAATAAGAAATAAAATTTAAAAATATTCAAAATGTTAATACACAAAGTGGAAATCGTAGCTCCAATTACGGATTGTCATTTAAAAACTAATAGACACATACTATTAAACAAATAAACAATGTCAATTTATGCATTAGGTACGATTTAAAAGTTGAATATAGAATATAAATGTTACACAAGAAATCATATCAAATTATAGCTGTCAATAAATAAAATAAACTCTTAATAAACCATGTCCATGAACTCATGAACAGAGTACAGAGGGTTATCCAACAAAAGATTTCTCAGTCTACGCCTAAATGTTTCGTCACAAGGTTCGTTTCTTATATCGGCGGGTAGGTGCTCGAAATAAGTAGGCCCTATAACCCGGGGATTTTTTTCTGAAAGCGCCATGCGACGAGGAACTGTCCTTAGGCGCCCAGTTGAACGAAGCTGTTTGCCTGGTACATTCACACGTTCAAACTGGGAGATGTTTTTTCTTACAAATAAGAGAAGCTCAAACAGATGTTGTGAGTAGTGAGTCATTATGCGTTGCGTTGAGAATAACTTCCGACAGGGGTGCCGATGCTTGACTCCTACAAGTACCCGAACTGCACGTTTTTGCATGACAAGAACTCTTTGCGCATTGGTGGAGTTACCCCAAAGGAGGGTACCGTAGGACATCAGTGAATGAAAATATGCAAAATAAACTTGTTTCAGTGAATCACCTGAGATTAGCGGCTTTAATTTTCTCAACGCAAAGACAGCACTACTCAACCTGTCACACAGACTGTCAACATGGCGCTTCCAATTCAAATTGGAGTCAATTATAAATCCAAGGAACCTGCTTTCCTCACACAATGGCATTGAACAGCTTGCCATTGACAATGGCGTTGGTACTTTACGGCCAGAAAAAAGCATTATATTGGATTTGGCTACATTCAGTAACAGCCCGTTAGCCGCGAACCATGTTTGGAGTTGCGTGCAAGCCGCGTTTATTTTGACGCTTAGTTGTTCATAGCTGTTTGCACCGACCAACACGGTAGTATCATCCGCAAACAGTACTGATAACCCGGCTACGATATTCGACGGCAGGTCATTAACAAATAATAAAAATAGGGTATTTCCTAAAGCTGACCCTTGAGGAATACCTAAATTGATATAACCTGTATCAGATTGCACCAATTTGCCGTTTGCACGTAGTTTTACGACTTGTTTACGCTTTGACAAAAACGAGGTAAACAATTGGTGAGCTTTGTTTCGAATGCCATACGATTTAAGTTTGTTCAGCAGCAGTTCGTGGCTGATAACGTCAAATGCCTTTGACAAATCGCAAAGCACTCCAGCCATCTTATTCTTGTCATCTAACCCAGTCATTATGCAATCGAATATCCTGTACGCTGCAGTGGTCGTAGACATTCCCTGTCTATACGCGAATTGATTATCCGTAAGCATGTGAACCAGTTTTTCAATCAGTTACAAGAGATATCATCTCATGGCCCTCTAAACTGTAGACTGCAATCCGTTGAGATAGTGTCCGAAACTCGAACAGGTCTTTGTTGGAAATTGTATTCTCAACCATGGCAACACCGAACTGTCTAGTGACATTTTCCCTTCCGGATATATTCAGAGGCGGCTCGTCCTAAGGAGCGCTGGTGCAGTGCACTCCCATAAATAACTACGTAATAAATATCTAATAGTTGTACCTACCTATGTTTTTTTTTCTTACGGAAAAATATTAATAATTTTGCATCAAATACCCTTTATGCTCTTATAATCTCTGTTAAGATTATAATATTAACATTTCACTAGAGTATAAACTATTTCGTACCGAATATACTACGAAGTTGTATCGAGCGGAGCGCCAGCTATTGCGCTCCTATGAAACAAAGTTCAGTACAGCGACCAGTACTGAATTCAATGAGTGGAAAAGAGAAAGTTCAAGACAGGCTCCGCACGTGAAACAAAAGATTTCGTATGAGAAATTAGCTAGATCTGGAGCGCCGCTCTCGCGCTACGTTGCCAGCTTGACCGTCCGGCCAGCGCGGTCGGTCGGCCGGCCGCCGGAGCGCTGTTGCCGCTCTTATGTAAACAAACGTTTTAGTTCCCATGTGTTTGCTCGCGAGTGCGGAATTTTTTCATTTAAATTCAAGTTTTGAAAGTAATTTGAGCGTATTTTGTTTGTTGCAGTGTTAAAACCGTTAAATATGGAACAATACAATGTGTATTTTATAAAACAGTGCGAAAAGACATTAGAAGTTCGGCTAGAATTAAAGGCAAAGGGGCCACCACGGCCTGAACTTGCATTGTCACAAAAATGTGGGACAAAAACAAAAACGTACACGCGCGTTTTTAAACCTGAACAGTATATAAAAACGCCGTGGTTGTGTGGTTGTGAAACAAGCAATAAGTTGTTTTGTTTTCCGTGTCTTGTGTTTGGAGCTGGCGCCGGCGGCGGTGGCGAGTCTGCATGGACTGATACGGGTATCGATGATTTAGCGCATCTATCAATAAAAGTGAAAAACATTCGCAATCTCGATTTCACATGTTAAATGAAGTGCAATTGGCATCCATCGGGGGACAAGATATTCGCAAGACACTTGATTCTGCTTATCGGAAATCTATTAGAGAGTTCAATGAACGCGTTGATGAAAATCGCTATATTTTACGTCGCTTAATAGATTGCGTAATATTTTGTGGCGCATTCCAAGTTGCATTACGGGGGCACGATGAATCGACGGAATCTATAGAGGTTTGGTTGATTTTGTGGCAGAGATCGATTTAGCTATGAAACAGCATTTATCCAGCAGTTCGGTTTTTAAGGGCACGTCTAAATCTATTCAGAATGACATTTTAGATGCTATTTATGAAGTTTGCAAATGTGAAATACAGACACAGATAAAAAAATCCGAGTTTATTGCAATTCAGGCAGATGAGACAACTGATTGTTCTACCATTCAACAGCTAGTTTTCATTGTAAGATATGTACATGATGGTAAAATATATGAAAGATTTATAAAATTTTTGCAACCTAACGGTCACACGGCAGGCGCGATAGCGGCTGAAATCATGAAAGAGCTTGATTCTCTAAACATCGATAAAAGTAAATTAATTGGACAAAGCTACGACGGAGCTTCCGTCATGAGTGGAAGTACAAATGGAGTTCAAAAGATTGTAAGAAATACCTACCCGTATGCTTATGATGTACATTGTTATGCCCATCAACTTTATCTAATTTTGGAAAGAGGCGCATCGATTAATCAAACGGTACGGAGCTTCTTTTGCAACTTGCATGCATTTCCATCGTTTTTTACGCGTTCGGCGAAACGATCTGAATTTTTAAAAGAAATCGTCCATCGCAGAATACCAGCCGCTCCACAGACAAGATGGAATTACAATACACGTACAGTAAAAGTTGTACACGATACCTTAGAGCCCCTGAAAGATTGTATGCAAGCAATAATGGACTGTCCTAATAGTGACTCCAATACATTTAACCAAGCGCAAACGCTTCTGTCATACTTAAATAATGACGATTTTCTGTATTGGCTGAATTTTTTTGCAACGCTTATGCCGCACTGTGAAATGTTGTTAAAATTTTTACAGTCTAGATCCATTGACTCGATTAAAATTATGAATGAAGTCAGCAAATTTGAAAAAACGGTAAACGAGTTACGTAATTCTGTCCCACCACCTTCACCTAAGAAAAAACGGCGGCCTGGTAACGTGAATCATTAAGTTATGAGAAAAGAAGTATGTGACGTACTGGGAATGCAAATCAAGGACAGATTTGTGCATGACGATTTTCTGTATTGGCTGAATTTTTTTGCAACGCTTATGCCGCACTGTGAAATGTTGTTGAAATTTTTACAGTCTAGATCCATTGACTCGATTAAAATTATGAACGAAGTCAGCAAATTTGAAAAAACGGTAAACGAGTTACGTAATTCTGTCCCACCACCTTCACCTAAGAAAAAACGGCGGCCTGGTAACGTGAATCATTAAGTTATGAGAAAAGAAGTATGTGACGTAGTGGGAATGCAAATCAAGGACAGATTTGTGCATACGGACCATTTACTGGCGTCGAAATTATTTTACCCCGATAAATTTGAGAACTACGATAAGAATTTTCCAGAGGATGAATTTAAAAAAGTAGTGAACACTTACAATTTCCTGGAGAAAACAAAACTTAAAAATGAGTTATTAGTAATTTATAGCAGAGAAGACTTTCACAACGCTGATGGTGCTGTTGCTTTGCTTCAACATTTTATGGAATTTCAATTGGAATCCGTTTTTGCTGAAAGCGTGAAACTATTAAAAGTTGTATGTACTATTCCTATGACCTCTGTAGAAAGTGAGCGCTGTTTTTCGACTTTAAATAAAGTCAAAACATTCACGCGCAGTACTATGACGCAGGATCGCCTGAATGCATTGTGTATGATAAGCATAGAAAAACGCTTAATTAACTGCATATCTGACTTCCACAAGAAGGTGATTGACGTTTTCGCTCGCTCGAAAGACAGGCGAATGGATTTTATTTATAAATAAAAATATTAATAAATGGTGAACAATATATTTTTTGTTTATTTTATTAAGTGAACACCCATGAAAAATTGTCACGAGCCGCCTCTGGATATATTGTCTCTGTTCTCTGATCATCGCTATGGCTGCTGCATCTGACTGTTTGTAAAACTATCTAATAGTATTTTAGAAGTGTATAATGTAATATGTGATCGTCTGTATCAACGACCATGAATCCTCAGTATTTGTGAGTAAATGCGTACTTCTTATGGGACATTATATGTGAGTTTAATTTACCACCGCACCGCTGTTCTTGTTAGCCTCCCACGCCAGGTAATCCCTGCTAAGTAACTCTGTCTGATGATCAGGATAATTCCATCAGGTTCTGAGCCCAGTATTTAGGCACAAGACTAGAAAGTAATAAACTATAAGCGGTTGGCAAATTTCGCAAAATTATAACCTCACTTTATCTCACTTGTCAACGTGTCCGTCGCGCAAGATGGCAGATGGCGACCAGAACCCTATCCCCTCACCTATTAGCGAATTTATCGGCGGCATGATTGAAAAACTGGAAGGCATTTCTAATTACAGCACATGGAAATTTATGTGTAAAAACGTCCTAATTTTAGAAGGACTTTGGCCATTGTTATTTCTCAATGAGGGGAGTCGAAATGGAGACAAGGCAAACACGGACCGTTCACTATGACAAGTATATTTTGACTAACTCCGCGCGGTACGCAGCCGCGTCTCTCATCTCTTAAAGCTACCCACATAACATCCCTCCACCTTTATTCCTAAAATTAACCACCAAGAAGGTAAGTATAATAAAACTAAAAGTTCCATGCGATCATCCGCAAGAAAGTGGCCTCCCTGCTCTGGCGCGCTCGGAGCAGCAGCAACAGCATCCTGATAATGTTGTCAAATAAATTTGACTGCTCCATTTATAATAAGTGGAGGCAGATAATGCTTGGCATATAAATATAAATTTAATTCAATTTTATTTAATATCATTTAATATATAATACAATTTCTAATGTAATAATTCATACTAACATAGTTTAATGATGTACTGTACTAACAACTTTATGGGCTCCTGGCCTGAAATAAATAAACAATAATAATAATAAAAGAATAATTTGTAGTCCACTTTTTTCCTAGGCCGTTTCCCAGTTGGCGCAGATTCCTCTGAACCTTGGTTGTCGTGTTCCGATGTCGAGCTTGAAGGCGCATCGGCGGCAATCAGGCCCGGGCCAGTATCCTCACTCTCCAACCAACGTTCTCCATCTGTCTCGTGCTCCGTGGTACCTTGGTTAATGTTGCCTTGGATTGACTGGTCATTCAGTGTGTGAAGAACCACAGGGTCGGTCGACAAGGACGGCTGCGCCTGCACCATCGGCATCATCTCCGCGGAGGCTGGTTGGCTACTTATGTTGGGAGGCCCATGCAAATCCCCAAACTCTAAGCTGACTGATGTCGAAGGCAGCGCTAGAAACACCGGTGGCATCTCGGCCGGGTCGGGCGCGTCGGACACGATGGTCGCTGGGGCCACTCTAGTACCACAGTCTAGGGCATGCTCCTCCTCCCCCTTATATTTCAAAATTTTTTTTACACTGCGATCATCGTCCTTTAACTTTACAATATAAACTGACGAACCAAGTTTTGTTAATACTGTTCCCCTAACTAAACGTTTATTTTGGTTTATATACACTTGCACTAACACTTGCTCGCCGATTGCGAAATTCACTTTGCGAGAACCGCGATAGTATTTACTCTGTTGACATTGTTTATCTTTGACATGTACGGCGAGTGGTGCGCTGGATGATGTTAGACTTTGTGGAACTATTAAATCCAACCTACTTCTTAATTTTCGCCCAAATAATATTTCTGAAGGGGATCTGTCAGTAGTACTGTGTTTCGAATTTCTGTAATGGAATATAAATTCTTGTAATTTTATATTAAAATTCTTTCCGCTGTTCCCGGACCTTAATGGCCCGCTTTATTATTTTACAATACGATTCGGCTTGTCCGTTGCTGGCCGGGCTGTAAGTGGGAGATGTAATATGTTCTATTCCAATACGTGTGCAAAATTCTTTAAATTCTTTCGATACAAAATATGATCCATTATCCGAACAAATTACATTAAATATTCCGAATCTCGCCATTACTTCACATAGTCGTTCTATAATTACGCGAGTACTGTAACCACTGAACACATCAAAGCACTCGACCCATTTAGAAAAAGCGTCCACAACAACCAAGTACGTTCTATTGTTAATGGGTCCGGCCAGGTCAACGTGCACGCGATACCAGCTGTGCGGTGGAAACGGCCAGGGCGTGAGAGGCGCGCGCGCCGGCGCGGGGCGTAGCGCCCAACACACTCTGCACGACGCGACGCACTCTTCGATATCCGTTGACAGCCTAGGCCACCAAAATCTATCGCGTGCCTGTGATTTCATTTTATGTACCCCTAAATGGCCCTTATGTAACTCTTCAATTATTTTAGATCTCATTGACATTGGTACCACTAATTTATGACCTTTCATAAGGATGTCATTTTCGACATCTAATTCGCTTCGGTTTTCATAATACGGTTTAAGAGATAAATCTTGTACTTTATTAGGCCAGCCCTTTAAAACGAATTGTATCACTTGTGACAGAATATTATCTGACCGTGTACCGACTTTTATATCGTTTAGTGATAAAAAACTGTCGCCTTCACAAACAAAATTTACGTGACCGCTGCTGGCGGCTGCTTCGTCTATCTGAGAAACCGGTTCCTCGCGCATAGCTCGGCTCAAGAAATCAGCTGAGTTGCGTGAACTTGAAATATATTCAATGTCGTAATTATACGCTGATAAAAATATTGCGTACCGTTGCAATCTGTTTGCAGAAATTTCGGGAATGCCTTTATCAGGATTAAATATCGATAGTAAAGGCTTATGATCTGTTCTTAACGTAAATGGTATATCTCGTCCGTATAGGTATTGATGATACTTACGGACTCCGAATACAATAGCAGTTGCCTCCTTTTGGATTTGACTGTATCGTTTTTCAGCGGCAGACAATGATCGTGATGCGTAAGAGACCGGTTTTTCTACCCCGCCTACCACTAGGGATAAAATCGCTCCGAGACCGCGGGGCGATGCATCTACTGTCAAAATCAAATGTGCCTCCGGGTTAAAATGTGCTAAATTTTTATCCGACGACAGTTCATTTTTTATTGTTGTTACCGCTTTTTCGTGCTCCTGTTTCCAAATCCATGGAACGTTTTTTTGTAGTAACTCGTGAAGAGGACTGAGTATTGTTGACGCATTATTTACAAAGCTCCTGTAATAGTTGACTAGGCCCAAGAATGATTTTAACTCTGACACGTTACTGGGTACTTTTGCTTCTAACATGGCCTTAACTTTCTCAGGTGATTTGTGAATACCATGCTTATCTATAATAAATCCCAAGTACTCCACGGTGTTTTGGAAAAAGGAACCCTTTTCTTTTTGCAATACAAGTCCGGCCGTTTCTAATCTACGGAACACCTCATTAAGTTTATCTACATGTTCACGTTTATTTTTTCCTGTGATCAAGATATCATCCAAATAAACAAGAACCCCGTCTAATCCTGCTAATAACGTCTCCATGGTTCTCTGAAAAATGGCTGGTCCAGAGCTTATGCCAAATGCGAGACGAGTAGGTATACTTGTATATGCCTTTATGAGTATTTATAGTCGTTAGTAATTGCGAATCTTCCGATAACGTGAGTTGGTTGTACGCGCGCGACAAATCGAGTTTTGAAAACTGCTCACCCCCATTCAGTTAAGCAAATAATTCGTCTATTCGGGGCAAAAGATATTTTTCTACAAGTAATTGCTTGTTTATAGAAACCGAATAGTCCGCGCACAATCTTAATGATTTATCTTGCTTTAAAACTGGCACAATCGGACTTGCATACTCTGAGTATGGAATGGGAACTAAAATACCTAACTCTGTCAACCTATTTATTTCTTTTTCCACCTTTTCCTTTAATGCGAAAGGCAATGGGCGCGCTCTGCAAAAAATTGGCTTTGCGTCTGGTTTTATTTTTAAGTCAACTACTGCATGCTTGAAACAACCTAATTTATTTGCGAATAGCTGTGGGTACTTTGAAGTTAAATCTTCTATATCAGATTTGCAAAAAATTACTTTGCAAAGCTCAAGTTGAAATTTTGAAATAAAATCTCTGCCTAACAGCAAGGGCCCCTCGCCACGTACCACATGAACTGTTATATCCTTAGTTACCGACCCATACTTAAACGGTAATTTTAATGTGCCGAGTGTATCGATGCGCCCTCCGTTATAACTTTGCAATTGTACATTACTAGGTTGTAACCGGTAATTACAGAACAATGACTCGTAACTACTTTCCGGAATAATCGTCACCCCGGAACCGGTATCAATTTCAAAACTTAAAGCATTTTCATCCACTACTACTGATTCCTTCATGGGTTCGCCATGAACCGTACGGATATTGCACACAATACGCTTACCGTTCACATCCGCGTCATCACCAGCACCGCACTCGACGTAGTAATGTCGAGAAACACTTTTCGAGCACATTCGCTTTAAATGTCCCTTAACTCCACATCGCTTACAAGCGTGATGCTTAAATCTGCATGAACCGGCTGGTGGCCGGTGTAGCCGCAGACCTCGCAGACCGGCGCGCGGCCGCCAGCGCCGGCGCCGGTGCCCGGTCCGGCCGCGGCGCGTCCCCCGTGCTGCTGCTGGGCGCGCGGCGAGCTGCCGCCGCCACGCTCTGAAAACTTTAGTACTTGCAGCGGAACATGCGCGGCTTCCGCTGAGCCCGCCGCCTCATGTCGACCTTGCTGTGCACCTATTCGCGCGCTGCGCACGCCTTCCGCAATCTCCAATGCTTTCTGCACAGTGAGGTCCGCCATACTTGTTGTAAACAGCTTATCCCGCTCGGGGCCGTGCACCATTCCGAGCACGAAACGGTCGCGCAGAAGGTCGCCGAAGGAGGCCGCACTGAACTCGCAATGCGCAGCCAGCCCGCGCACGCGAGCCGCCCACTCCGCCATGGTCTCGTTCGCATTTTGTACCGCACTATGAAATTTATAACGTTCCGCGAAGCCGCACTTTTTACTACCAAAGTGTTCATTTAGCAACTTTACCACGTCTGCGTAGCTTAATTTCGTAACTGATCCCATCCTCGTCGCCACTGTTATTTCTCAATGAGGGGAGTCGAAATGGAGACAAGGCAAACACGGGACCGTTCACTATGACAAGTATATTTTGACTAACTCCGCGCGGTACGCAGCCGCGCCTCTCATCTCTTAAAGCTACCCACATAACAGCCATGTGTTTTGGGAACTGATGACGATCCATTAAAATCGCAGCGAGCGTTTGCCAGGATATCCTTGAGCCTTAAACCAACCCTATTTCAATTATTGCAAGGCATTAATACAGCAAAAGAAGCATGGGAAAAACTTAGCTCAGTCTTTGAATACAAAGGTTTATATAGGCGTGTCTGCCTACTTCGTCAATTGCATAGAATCGAACTGCGACAATGTGCTAGCATGACAGCTTACATTGATACAATTTTCACATTGGTTTCCCAGCTAGCAGATATAGGAAAGACAATTGAGGACGGAGAGATTGCAGAAATTCTTTTGAGTGGTCTCCCACAGGAGTATGACACTTTAGTTTCGGCTCTTGGAACTGCATCTATATCACATTCTTTGACATCGGAGTTAGTACGAGCCAGGCTTCTCCAAGAAGATTTTCGACGATCGAGTGCAACTGAAAATGGAAGTAGCGCTTTTGCTGTCAGTAATAACACTTATAAAAAGAAGATTGTTTGCCACTATTGCCACAAACCTGGACACCTGAAGTCACGCTGTTTCAAGCTTCAAAGGAAGAAGAAGGAGAACAACAAAGAAGAGAAGACCCTGGTTGTTTCTTCATTCATGGCTACAGCGGATGAATCTGAAGTGAACTTTATTGTGGATAGTGGAACAACTTCTCATATGATAAATAACTGTAATCTTATAGATAATTTAAAGGAAAATAAGATAAATATTAACTGTGCTGACAGATCTTCCAAATTGGAGAGCTGTGGTGTTGGGGATGTAAAAGTAAGCATTGATAATTCAATTAGAGTCATTAAGAATGTGAAGTATGTACCTCATTTGACAGAAAATTTGCTGTCGGTTAGTAAAATGTGTGAGAAGGGTTTGGTTGTGGTTTTTAAAAATGATGGCTGTTTCATTTATGAGAAATGCACTTTGGAAGGCAAACCTGTTATGTCAGCTGATTTGTGTAAGGGTGTGTATAGATTGCGAGGTATTTGTGCAAAGGAGCATACGATGGCTACTCTGCATCAAGTGCAGGGATCACAGACTGCAAAGTTGGCTGTGTCAGAAGTAAAGAATGCTTATTTGTGGCATAAACGGTTAGGTTATCTAGGCTTGAATGGAATGTGTATGGTAAGAGAGTGTGCTGCGCGTGGTGTCTGTTTTCAGATGGGCGATGACAACATACAACTGTGCGTCGCATGTCTTAAGGGGAAGCCTGTGGCCAAGGCGTACCCGAAAGGCGAAGCTACACGTGCGAGCAATCTTCTCGAACTGGTGCACTCGGACGTTTGTGGCCCGATGAGTGACGACAGCTGGAATGGTGCGCGTTACCTCTTAACCCTTACTGACGACTACTCCAGGAAAACCTTTGGATACTTAATGAAAAAGAAGTCTGAGGTAATGTCCTGTTTTGTTCATTTTAAAAATGTAGTCGAAAAGCAGACTGGCTTGCAGATTAAATGTTTACGTTCTGATGGTGGTGGTGAGTATTGTAATGCGCCTTTTAAAGATCTATTAGCAAAGGAGGGCATGCTTCACCAGCTAACAGTACCGTCTTCGGCTCCGCAAAACGGCGTGGCTGAACGTCAGAACAGAGTAATTTTGGAGAAAGCTAGGTGCATGCTTTTGCAGGCAGGTCTCTGCAATCGATTTTGGGGCGAGGCAGTTATGTCTGCTATTTACCTCAAGAATCGCTGTCCAACAAGAGCGTTAGCAGGAAAATTGCCTGAGGAGGTTTGGTCCCGACACACTGTTTGTCTTGGACACCTTCGTGTGTTTGGCTGCATAGCATTTTCTCTTCTGCCGGAACCTACTCGGACTAGTAAATTGTCTGCCAAGTCAAAAATGTGTATTTTTGTCGGTTATTCAGAGACAACAAAGGGATACCGACTTATTGAGCCATCAAATCCCACTAAGGCAATTTTATCAAGGAATGTTAATTTTCTAGAGGACAGATTTTATAGAGATTTTAAAAATGACTCGAATAATATCAATTTAAATGATTATTTATAAATTCCTTATGTGCAATATTTTAATGAATTGAATGGACACACTGCTGAGGATTGTAACAAGGAAACAATCGTTGAACAAAGTTCAAATAATGATGAGTCTAGTCAGTCAAAAGAAATAAATGAATCATCCGATAGTGAACAGAATCACACTCATGATTATTCGTATGAATTTACAGATGCTGAGTCTGGCAAGGGCAGTGTCGGCGAGGAGGAGTCCTCTGCCGAGCAGTGGACACCCGATGCGGCGCTTGACGCGGAGTCGTCACCCGCTGGGAACGCTGCAGTTGGAGGGGAAGGCGTCGCGACTAGTTCAGGGGATCCTGTAACTGTCAGTGGCCGCGAACCACTCGTGGTGTACCACCGGCTAGGTTTGGTGACTACGAGATAGGTATGTTTGCCAGCTCTATTTTTAATAAACCTCAAACTTATGATGAGGCTGTTGCATCATGTAACTGTTCCGAATGGCAAAAGGCTACGGAATTAGAATATAATTCATTATTAGAGAATAATGTGTGGCAATTAGGCGTATTCTATTTTCATTGGCTCATGAATACAATATGTCGATGGAGCATGTCGATGTCACCACGGCATTTCTGAATGGCGACTTGAATGAGAGGATTTATATGGAGCAACCTAAAGGTTTCATGTTTGATGAAAGTAAGGTTTGTTTATTAAAAAAGAGCATTTATGGGCTTAAACAAGCCAGTCGCATGTGGAACCTGAAGGTTCACGATTTGCTCTCGAAAAACGGTTATATACAGAGCAAAAATGAACCTTGTGTCTATGTGCGTAAGTGTGATAAGGACCTTACCATTATAGCTCTATATGTGGACGATTTTAACATTTTTTCTACATGTGATACAAAAGAATTATATAATTTGCTAAAGAAAAACTTTAATGTGAAGCATTTGGGTTCATTAACAAGTTGTTTGGTAATGCGAGTCACAAGAAATGAAAATGTATTAAAGTTAGATCAAAAAGAATATATATGCAGATTACTTGAGAAATTTAACATGTTGGAATGTAAAACTGTATCCACACCTTTAGTAGCTAACAGTAAATTGTTAAAATCAGACACTATACCATTAGAAGATAACGTTTATAAATACAGGCAATTAGTTGGCTGTCTTATGTATTTATCAGTATGTACAAGGCCTAATAAGGCTCATTTGGGAATATTATATTTTGTTTGCAGCCGGGTGACCTATTCCTATTACATACAAAACCTAAAGAGTAGGTCCCCCGACTGCAAACAAAATATAATATTCCAAAAAGAGATAGAGTGTCCAGGTACTACTATATAAATTTACATAATTGAAACAATATTTTACTTCATTAACAACTTGTTTCTTACTTTTTAGTACGCCTTTGTCAATGGCAGTTTTGTTTTTTATTTTTTTAATAATTATTTATTTTATACTTTTTAGTTATTGAACTTGTACATGAAAATACTTATAGTTATTATGAAGATTCCTTGATCAATTTAAGTCTTCTATTACACTTATTAAAATACCTAACCTGTAAGCGCAGTCATATTCTACATTAAAATCAGAAAGCGCGATGTACTTAAACCTGTTTTTTTGGTACCTAAGTATGTTATTTGGGGAATGTGAAACAACGTTTTGTAAGCAAAAAAAAGTAGTGCTACCTGCGTAATACGTAAAAAACTGCAAAATTTTCAGTATTTGCAGTTTAATTCAAAAACTATGAGCTTTTGACATTTAGTTGCTATTATCATTTTGAAAGTATATTAAATTTGAAATAATTTAAGTCAAACCACAGCTCCGAATCTCTAATAGTTTTTTGAGATATGATGCTTGTAAAATTTACAAGTTTTCAGAAATGCCAGTGTCTTGAAGTCAAAATATACGACCAGTGTCGTTTCATGCACTTGTTGCTTATTGATCGAGCCGAGTAAACAGGCCACGAATAATTTATCAAATTTGAGAAGAAATGCAATTATATATTAGTAAAAGGGTGTGGAGAGCGTTATAGTGTTCGCATGGCCTAACCCTTTGGGCTTTCGGCTCTCGAATCGGGCTGGCATTGAAAGCGCATTCAAATGGGACGCTTTGAGCCTTCGGCCCTACGTGGAGCTCGGTCTTCGGCCTCGCGTGCCTCGTCGCTCACAGCCAATCACTTGAAGATACGAAGGCTCAAACCGATCCGTCAAAGCAGAGTTCCTAAGCTAACCCTAGTGCTGAAGGCCCATAGGGCGAGCTCACGTAGACACTCACTATCACAGATTGTCATACTGAACATGAGCGCCGAAAGCCGAGCTCCGCGTAGGGCCAAAGGGCGTTCCTTAAGAGCGTGTTCATGACACGGGCCAGAAGGCCGAGTACCTAATCTAGTCGAGTCACTGACTACGCGAACACACGCGAAACCTCACTATCCTTGAGTTTCTCACTCTAGTTTCATAGTTTGCCAGCTCTATTTTTAATAAACCTCAAACTTATGATGAGGCTGTTTACCATGTAACTGTTCCGAATGGCAAAAGGCTATGGAATTAGAATATAATTCATTATTAGAGAATAATGTGTGGCAATTAGTCGACAGGCCCACTAATGTAAATGTCGTTAAATGTAAGTGGGTGTATAAACTGAAACACGACACTTCAGGAAATTTAGAAAGGTATAAACCCCGCTTAGTTGCTCGCGGCTTTACACAAAAAGAAGGTATTGATTATTTAGACACTTTCTCTCCTGTCGTGCGTCATTCAACGTTGCGTATTCTATTCTCATTGGCTCATGAATACAATATGTCGATGGAGCATGTCGATGTCACCACGGCATTTCTGAATGGCGACTTGAATGAGAGGATTTATATCGAGCAACCTAAAGGTTTCATGTTTGATGAAAGTAAGGTTTGTTTATTAAAAAAGAGCATTTATGGGCTTAAACAAGCCAGTCGCATGTGGAACCTGAAGGTTCACGATTTGCTCTCGAAAAACGGTTATATACAGAGCAAAAATGAACCTTGTGTATATGTGCGTAAGTGTGATAAGGACCTTACCATTATAGCTCTCTATGTGGACGATTTTTACATTTTTTCTACATGTGATACAAAAGAATTATATAATTTGCTTAAGAAAAACTTTAATGTGAAGCATTTGGGTTCATTAACAAGTTGTTTGGTAATGCGAGTCACAAGAAATGAAAATGTATTAAAGTTAGATCAAAAAGAATATATATGCAGATTACTTGAGAAATGTAACATGTTGGAATGTAAAACTGTATACCTTTAGTAGCTAACAGTAAATGGGCTTGTGACCTTAAATTTGTTTACGATGCCATTCGAACCAGTTTTTGTAGATGAAAAAATGTTTGTATGGAAGCAACTACATTTAAAGGACATTAATACCCAAAAATGCGAGTTAAAGACGGACCTCGCTGACAGCAACCGAAACGCTTCATACTGATTGGCTTTAAAGTATGACGTCACACCGTGCAATTTGTACTAACCGTTGCATGGAAAATGAAGTAAATTGCTGTTTCGGTCGCGAAATACAGCGTTTAGGTCCATAGTTGTCATACAAATTTGTTTCTATAAAAGCGTAAGGATTCTATTGGTACCTTTAAATTTACTCTTGGACAATAAATAAAAAAAACTTTTTTTGTAAACTTTCAAGGTTCATATCTTTTTATGATTGGAATTATATTCTGTAATTTATACTTTATTACAATCATTTGATGGTTTTCTATCCATTTAGCAACACGACGTTATCAATTTTAACACCACGCAACAAGCCTATTGTTAAAATCAGACACTATACCATTAGAAGATAACGTTTATAAATACAGGCAATTAGTTGGCTGTCTTATGTATTTATCAGTATGTACAAGGCCTGATATCACTTTCAGCTGTAGTCAGCTAAGTCAATTTTTATGTAACTTTGATAAAAGTCACTGGGTGGCTGCAAAACGTGTTCTAAGATATTTGGCTGGAACCATGGATTTAGGTCTATGTTTCTATAAGAGTAAGAGCTTAGATATAACAGCCTTTGCTGATGCTGACTGGGCTAATGACTTGTGATAGGAAATCGTATACAGGCTTTGTAGTAAAGTTAGGCATGAATGTTGTAAGCTGGGAATCCAGAAAGCAACGTTGTGTGGCCTTGTCCAGCACGGAGGCTGAGTATTTAGCCATTAGTGATGTCGCTAAAGAGTTGTGTTTTATCAAGAATTTCCTGTAATTATTGATAAACGCTATAATACAGTTATCTTTAATGATAATCAAAGCGCTCAAAAATTGTTGTTGGCCAAAGAGTATTCACATAAACGTACCAAGCATATTGATATCAGATATCATTTTGTCAAAGACCTGATTCTAAAGCTATGTATTACTGTAAAATATATGCCAACTAACAATATGACAGCCGACATATTTACCAAACCATTAAGTACAACAAAACATTACACTTTTATGAAGGATTTGAATTTAATGGATAAATAATTGTGTAGTTATTGTGATATTTTGTTGAAACAAGTTGTGATATACTGATATATTATTAAAATAAGTACCTAATGTGATACGGTTAATTTTGCCTGAGAATGATGTTTAAATTGAATTTTATATTATTGACATGTTGAATGTTGTTGTGAATTTAGAATGTTATTATGAATGCCAGCATATTTGTGTGTGTAAAATTTATATTAGAGAATCTTGTTGGCATGTAACTTCAACTTCATATATATTTTGGTTAACAGATGTTTGTATATATGAATGTTGCTATCGTTGAGAATAAGGGGAAGTGTTGGAAATTGTATTCTCAACCATGGCAACACCGAACTGTCTAGTGACATTTTCCCTTCCGGATATATTGTCTCTGTTCTCTGATCATCGCTATGGCTGCTGCATCTGACTGTTTGTAAAACTATCTAATAGTATTTTAGAAGCGTATAATTTAATATGTGATCGTCTGTATCAACGACCATGAAGCCTCAGTATTTCAAATTCAATCCCCTCCACCTCCTTCCCCTCTCAATGACTTTGCACCTTGGTCCCAACAATTATCATCATCATCCTCATCACAAAGTTCCTCAAATTTATATCAAATTCAGTCCCCCCCTAACACGCAACCACCGCCTTCTCCCGCTCTACACATCTCTCATCCAGTTATTTCTCCTCCTCTACATTCTCCTATTGTCATTTGTACAGTCTCAGTACTGTACATTTTTCTGTTTACGTTGCGACCTACTTTTAGGCCACGCTACAATATAATATTATAAAGTAAATTAGATCAGTGCAAACATAACTCGCATACGAAGAACATCAACTGAAGGAACGGCTAATTAATCTTACTATTTATACCTTACAAGTAATAAATAAGTTTTATAACTACAACTTAACTTCTCCGTTCTCTCAACGCACTCCAACTCTACTATCTAAGTGTATGGGCTAACTGGCTCATACATTAATGGTCCTTCGAACCTAAACAGGTATTTAGTGTTTTTGTTACTTTATTGCGATAGCGAATCGGTTTGCTGGCCTCCCACAAGCGGGTCTCACCAGTGAATTGAGAAAGCGCATATATCGTACGTAGAGTGCAGGGGCACTATTTACCTGTCAGTGAACTACTGTGAACAAACAAGATAACTGCAACGGCTCATCGCTCTCCGGACTCTGAAGACTAAAGACCGAAGCAGTGAAGCAACACAACCAGCAGAGCTGTACAACCATCGTCGGATAACTATTGAGAAGACTTCCAGAGTTACCACGGTACATATGTAACTTCAACTTATAACTTCAACTTACAACTTATATCGAAATCAACGTAAAACTAACTTCAAACTCAACTCAACTTCAACTTTAACTTTGACAAAATCAACTCAACATGTCTGTCAAGCTTCAACAACAGCAAACCTGCTTTGAAAAAATCAAAACTTTATGTGTTAACTACAAGAAAGACTCCGCAACAAGAAAAACTCATGACTACTTGAACCAGCGGCTAACAAATCTCGACGCCCTATGGGGTGATTTCGAAAACCAACATGCGGTCCTTGAAGAGGAAATCAAGGACAAAAATATCCCCTACTTCCTGGAAGGCATATACGGCAAAACTAAGGCCATGTATGAAAACAACAAGTCAGATATGCTTAAACTAATGCATAACCTAACTGAAGTGAAGATTCCAGTCAAATTTGACCTTACGGGACTACTGGACGACGAAGCGAACGCTGACGTCATTGTGCTACTATGTAAACAAGAATGTAACTTCAAGGCAATTGATCGTGCGATGTCAAAAATCGACACGGTATCTAGCAATGAAAAATGGGAACTAGAAGATAATCTTAACATCTTGAAATCAAAATGGTCAGACATCGACAAACTACACTGGGAAATAGATGGCGTACTTAAAGGATCTCACGAAACTTACTACGACACCTTCGTGGACATCGAAAACAAGTACGACCGTATGCGGAAAGAACTTAACTGCAAGATATGGTCAACTGCTCACCACCAGCAATCTGCGCCTAGGATTGAGATTCCCGAATTTACAGGAAACTATAACCAATGGATTTCCTTTAAGGATCTTTTCATAGAAACCGTCCATAACAACCCAACAATCAACAAAGCGCAAAAAATGCAGCATCTCAAGACTAAGCTTCGAGGCGAGGCGGAGAGATTGGTCCAGCATCTAACTATCAACGCCGAAAATTACAACTCATGCTGGGATATTCTGAACCAAAGGTACGACAATCGACGCCTGCAATTTACTTCTTTCATGAACACTATGCTGAATTTACCTACTATTCAGCAATCTGACGCCTACAACCTAAAGAGAATGCATGACGTCATAACTGAATGTCTAAGCGGACTAAGAAATATCGGCTTAGATACATCAACTTGGGATCCGATTATTGTACATTTAATGACGATGAAACTGGACGCCACTACGCATACCGACTATGTAAGAGACCTTCAAGATCATAGAGAGGTCCCGGCACTACACGACTTTCTCATCTTTCTCGAGAGAAAATTCATGGCTTACGAAACCATGAAACGCTCAAAACAAGAAGTCACCATCCAACAAAAACCAGCATTCGTGAAAACTTTCAACAAGGAAGCTTCTTACCCAGTCAAGAAAACTAACTACAACTTCTACAAAAATAACTCAAAAACATATCATATTACGGGATATGGTCAATGTCCGTTTTGCAACGAAGCACACGTGTTGATGCAATGTCAGAAGTTCATCAACCTAGATATACCGCAGCGGAATGACACTGTTGCGAAACTGCAAGTGTGCAAAAATTGCTTGTTCAGTCACGGCGACAAACAATGCAACTCTAATAAAACCTGCAAGGAATGTAACTTAAGACACCACTCATTATTGCACAACGTTATGAAGAAGCAAATAACTAACTCTTATAATAGAAAAAATAACTACGAGCCCAATCCATCTACTTCAACTCAACAAGCGTCGAACCATCACCTGGCTACAAAGGATATGGAAGTCCTACTAACTACGGTTCAACTTCAAATTCAATCTCATGATGGAACATTCATCAAACTTCGTGCTCTTTTGGACCAGGGTTCGCAAGTGAACTTACTGTCTGAGAATGCAGCACAACTACTGAAACTACCCAGGAAGAAACTAAATGCAACTGTATCTGGAATTGGAGACTTGTCCGGCAACTGCAAAGGAAAAATAGAACTTAACTGCAAGTCATTATACTCCAATTACTCGTTTAAAGCTGAAGCGTTGATTCTCAACAAAATAACGAACAATCTACCTAACTCTACCTTCAAGAAAGGAAACTGGCCGCATTTAGAAAACTTGAAACTAGCCGACATCGATTATAACGTGTCGCGCCCTGTAGACCTACTGCTTGGTGCGGACGTTTACGCCGACATTATTATGGATGGTGTACTGAAGATCGATCAACAAGCTCCTATTGCCCAACAAACTCATTTGGGATGGATACTTTGTGGAAAACTACAAACTTTTAACTGTCATGTAACATTAATTAACATGAATGAACTTACAAAGTTTTGGGAAAACGAAGACATCGCTCAAAACAACGAGGAAATCTCCCAAGACGATTACTGCGAAGACTACTACCAAAAAACTGTTCAGCGAGGTTCCGATGGAAAATACACCGTGAAAATGCCCATGCACGCTAACTTCGAAGAAAAACTGGGTAATTCTAAATCAATTGCCATCTCTCAGTTTCTACAACTAGAAAGAAAACTACAGAAACAAACTAAGCTTGCTGAAATGTATAAAGAGTTCATAAAAGAGTATTCCGACCTGCAGCATATGAAGCCTGCAACTTCCACTTCAGCTAAAGACTGTTTTCTCCCGCATTTTGGAGTCCTAAGGGAAAATGCCACAACCACTCGGTTAAGGGTTGTTTTCAACCCATCCCAAAAGACGAGCGCCGGGTACAGCTTAAACAGCTTACAAGAAAAGGGTCCTAACCTACAGAAAGACATTCAATCACTACTATTGAAGTGGAGAGCCTACAAATATTCCTTCACGGCGGATGTCCAAATGATGTACCGATGCATCTGGATTTCTGAAGAACAACATCACTTACAAAAAATAATATGGAGAAACTCGCCCTCTGAAAACCTTCAGGAGTACTCTCTATGTACGTTAACTTACGGATACAAGTGTGCCCCGTGGCTAGCAATGAGAACTCTCAAGCAGCTAGCCATTGACGACGGATATAAACATCCCGCTGCTGCCGAAATACTGAAAAACGAATTTTACGTCGATGACCTCATTAGCGGTCACAACTCTATGGAAGAAGCAAAGCAACTACAAAAATCATTAATCGAGTTACTCCGAGGCGGCGGCATGAACCTACGAAAATGGTCAGCAAATCACCCGGCTTTACTCGAGCAACTAACTGAAGATCAAATTTCGACAAACATATTCGACTTCAAACACGAAGACTCCACGAGAACTTTAGGACTTGGCTGGAATCCTAATTTGGACACTTTTGTAGTCAATTGGAACTTACCCGAAGAAACTAGATACCCATTAACTAAACGGGTTCTCTTATCAGAAATATCACGCCTTTACGACCCCTTAGGCTGGTATAGTGCTGTAACGGTGACAGCTAAACTAATCTTTCAAAAGGTGTGGACCAACCCTCATCTAACTTGGGACGCAGCTTTACCTGTCGACATACAAGAACAATGGCTGAAGCTAAAAAACGAACTACCTCTATTAAAAAAGGTCAAACTCAACCGATGGATTGGCGGGAAAACAAAGCAGATCGAACTTTTAGGCTACTGTGACGCAAGCGAAAAAGCCTTTTCCTGCGTCATTCACTCTCGCACCAACGACGAAAACGGAAAGCCAAGAACGACATTATTAGCTGCTAAAACTAGGGTTGCCCCTATATCTCAAAAAACTACTCTGCCGAAACTGGAACTTTGTGGATCCCTTTTACTATCACAACTCATGAAGAAGGTGATGGAAGCGTACAAAGACTACGACATAACTATACAAGCATTTTGCGACTCCCAAGTAGTCCTAGCTTGGCTACAAGGAGACGTGTCACGTTGGGAAAAGTACGTGGCTAACCGAGTGACGAAAATTAAACAAATAATACCAGCTGAGAAATGGCAGTACATCAAATCTGAGCAGAACCCTGCTGACTGTGCTTCAAGAGGAATGTACCCGAGCAAGCTGATTAACTTTGACCTCTGGTGGCACGGACCGTCACTTGACGAAAATGACCAGAAAGAAGAACTTTCAAACTTAAATTGTCATTTTACAACTAACATCGGAACTGTGAAAAAAGGAGAGACAACCCTAGCTACAAAACAAGATAATAACTTTATCAATGACCTACTTCAAAATAACAGCTCGCTAACACGATTAATAAGAATCACCGCGTGGATTATGCGATTCACAGCAACATTACGTCGCAAACAGAAACCTGATACCACCTATTTAACTACAAATGAATTAATCGCCGCTAATTACGAAATAATTCGATGCGCACAAAGAATGTCATTTCCGGATGAATGTAAACTTCTATTAAAAAACGAAACTTTAACTAAAACGAGCTGTATGTACAAGCTGAGACCTTACTTGGATGAAAAAGGACTTCTTCGCATCGGAGGACGACTAAACAACTCTAACTTACCGCCGGGCATGAAAAACCCTCTCATCTTACCCAGGAAAGGGCGTATAACTTACCTTGTCATTCACGACGGACATATGGCAACTTTACATGGCGGGGCGCGGCAAGCCCTCAACTACATAAGGCAACGTTATTGGATAATCGGTGGAAACAGAGCGGTAAAAGAACAACTGCGAAGCTGCATACGCTGTCACCGATTTAAACCGTCCGATAATTACCAACTAATGGCGGACTTACCACCGCAAAGAACTAACCCATCAAGGCCCTTCACACACACGGGAACAGATTTCACTGGGCACGTGGAGGTCAAAATAAACAAGGGAAGAGGTGTCAAAACGACGAAAGGATACATAGTTATCTTCGTGTGCTTAGCCACCAAGGCCGTGCACATAGAGCTCACATCCGACATGACCGCTGAAACATTTCTCGCCGCCTTTGAACGATTATGCGCCCGCAGAGGCAAGCCTAAACATGTTTACTCGGACTGCGGAACAAACTACATAAAAGCATCCAAAATCTTACGTCAAGAGTTCAGCCAATTCAAACAAATGTTGACAAACTCAATTTTCTTCCATGAAATTGGAAAAATGGAAGTGGAGTGGCACTTTAACGCACCGGCGTTTCCCAGTGGAGGCGGAATTTGGGAAGCTGCAGTAAAGTCCTTAAAGTATCATTTAAAAAGAGTACTAGGGGAGCAAAAACTAACTTTTGAAGAATTCACCACATTGCTAACGAAAATCGAAGCGTGTCTGAATTCAAGGCCGTTGTGTCCCCTTACTGAGGATCCCGACGAATACTACAACTGTCTTACTCCAGGACACTTCCTGACAGGGACATCTACACTGTCACTGCCCCACTCAGACCACATGGACTCCAAAAACATCGACCTGCGACGACGTTGGCAACTAACTGAACAAATGATGCAACGATTCTGGAAAACTTGGTCTAGTGACTATTTAACTCAACTTCAACGTCGAAACAAATGGAATACACCTACAAAAAACATTAAAAAGGGTGACATCGTGCTTGTGAAAGAGGACAACTTGCCGCCAGGAAAATGGGCTCTGGGTCGCGTTGTAAAGGTCCACCCCGGCTCCGACGGTTACGTTCGTGTAACGACCATCAAAACTCAAACTGGTACTTTCAAACGGCCCATCCTCAAACTTTCACCATTACCATTGGAAATAAACGAAACACAAAACGACGTACAAACGCCACAAACCAACGAGAAGAAACCTGCACGATACATGCTCAGGAATAAAAACAACAAACAATGTTTTCTAACACTGTTTACAACCTTCATAACCATGTGCGCAATCATAACAAGTTCACGGTCAGCTGTCGTGCCGACGTCAGCTCAAATTACGAACCTGGAACCCGAGCGACCTATATACTACGATACTATAGGCAAAGTACAAGTTATTCATAACGAATGGATATTACTGATGTACTACAACTTAACTAACTATTGGGAAGGAATTGGACGCATCGAGACTTACCTGCAAGGAGTGGACGACTGGTGCCAGAAAACAGACCCGAGGTACTGCAAAACTACCCTTAACCAGCTTTACCATGAAATGGATGTCTTACAACACTACAACACTATGCTACTAACCCCGCAGAAGCATCTAACGAACAGAAAGAAACGCGGACTCGTAGATGGGGTGGGATACGTAGCTAACAGGTTATTCGGGATTCTGGATCAACAATTCGCCGAAAAATATACAAGCGACATAGAAGCCGTGCGTACCAACGAAAACTACTTACTTGAACTCATAAAAAACCAAACGTCCATTGTCGAGATGGAGAACAAGGTTTTGAAGAAACACGAAGCCAACATTCAGGGACAGTTTGAGGTCATAGAAAACTTCATGAATCAAACAGATATAAACTTTGCCAGAGTTGAGTCGGCAGTGGAAATAGCAATGGCCACAAGTTATTTTAACTCCGCCGCTTTGTCAGCCTATCTACTTATGAATAACTTGAAGAACATGCAAGAAATGCTGTTCAACACTTTAACTGATGTCTACAAAGGTCATATCGACGTACACCTTGTAACACCCGTAAATCTGTTGGAACAGATGAATGTCATCGCGGGAAAACTACCCAGAACTTTGTCACTGCCCGTCGATAACATACGAGAAGACATCAAGGACTTATACAAACTATTATATGTCAAAGCGCGAGTCACTGGCAAATATTTTTTATTCGAGCTGCATATACCACTCATTTCGGACGAAGATTTTACGTTACATCGTGCCATCCCATTACCTGTCAAAACGGCTCAAGACCACGTCATAGTTCAGACTAGCGCAAGATACATAGCAGTGAACTTTCAGAAAAATACCTACATTTCGTTTAAAGAAGATGACCTTCAACAATGTGTCCAACTAAAACTCGACAACTTTATATGCAACAAAAACCTGCCAGTATTCAACTTACATAACGATAACATCCCATGCGAGGCAAAACTAATAGGTCATCGCACCACAACTCCATGTGACGTAACACATACGTCATGTAAAGACGCCTGGATCGAGTTGCATTCACCGAACACTTGGCTCGTAATTTGTTGCGATACCTGCACATTACGGGTTATATGTGATGAAGAAGTGACGTCACACACAATGACGTCTTCTGGAATAATAACTTTAGAACAAGGCTGCATGCTGCAATCGAAATACCTGACTATTCACTCGCTTAAACAATACAACAGCAAGGTGAAATTGGACAACGTCATCAACGTGCCTTCACTAACTTCGTCGATCAACCGAATCGCAAATTTAACCTACCACAACATACCCCATCAGTATCTCTCCGAACACAATAATCAAGATATCGAAGAAATTGACAAGAGACTACTCAACCAACGGAGCAAGGAACAAAACTTCCCGACCGTTCTCACAACTCACGATATCCATCAATATATTATTTGCTACTTTCTACTTGCTGCAGCCACCATTACTGCCATTCTTTGGGGAGTGGGAAGACGCTATCCCGATTTTTGTAAGCTGAAGAAAAAGAAACAATGCTCACTGCAATCAGTGAAGCCACACTACGAGGATATTGAACTTCAACCTATACCAGAAGAGAGAAGCCTGCCAAGACCTACAGCGAGGTCAGCGAGCAGCCCGGGACAGCATCCGAGCCGTCATCGAGCCGCCAACGACAACGTCACTTTTAACTTACATTGACTTGAATTTTGTTAAGTAATTTTTGTAATGGCTTTTCCTTCTATTGACAATTATCTTTTTTCTTTTCCCTTCTTTTGGGGTTGCCAGTATGTACAGTCTCAGTACTGTACATTTTTCTGTTTACGTTGCGACCTACTTTTAGGCCACGCTACAATATAATATTATAAAGTAAATTAGATCAGTGCAAACATAACTCGCATACGAAGAACATCAACTGAAGGAACGGCTAATTAATCTTACTATTTATACCTTACAAGTAATAAATAAGTTTTATAACTACAACTTAACTTCTCCGTTCTCTCAACGCACTCCAACTCTACTATCTAAGTGTATGGGCTAACTGGCTCATACATCATTCAATGTCTTTCTTCTCCTGACGAAGATAATAATCAATGTCGTGATTCCTCTGATTCAGTGACCACTCCTCCCCAAACTTCTCCGGTTTTCATTTAGTCGCCACCTTCGTCCTCCCATACTTTACATAATCCTCTATCTTCACAACACACAGTCAACACCACCCATACTACTGCCGTGGCAATGCATTCCCGAGATGAAGACAACCATGTAATTTATAAAGAGGGACCGGCAGAAATACTCAAACAAATGTTAATTTTTAGGAAGCAGAAATAAAGATACCTAGTTAAAAATCTATTTAATTTAATGAAAATTAACAGGACCTAATTATTTTTTCTTAAGTATGACATCTAATTTGGTTTATAAACAGAAATAAATAGTAATTACTCATTTACCTTGATTGTTTTTTTTTCAAAACCTTATAGATTGCCCAGCAGGTTTCAGGAATAATTTCCGACAGCAATTGATGTGACACTATCGAACTGAATCTTAAATCCCTGTAGTCTCTTCCAGTTGCTAAAAATCTGAGTGTGGCTATCAGCCTTTCTTCAGCAGATACAGCTGGTCTCATGTTTGTATTCTTTTTAGTAATTAGTGGTCTCACCATATCCAATAATTCATAAAAACATTCTTTATCCATTCTAAGAAAATTGTGAATGTCGTCGAAATCGAGCAGATTCATTACATTTAAGTGACTCAAAGTGAGGCGATCCTTCAACCACCACTTCAACCAAATTCTTTTTTTTTTTCATCGATTGCACACAAAAGAGCAAAACAAACTCCAAAATTTTGAAATTTTGATAAATAAGGAGCCATAGCGTTTATAGGAGTTTTGCGCACGACGTTAGCTCAGCACAAGCGCTTCAAGCACACTGAAGTTTGGGGCTTGTTTTAAACCATGTAGACAGCAGCGCTTCTACCGCGCTTCTACCGAGGTCACCTGGCAGAAACTGTGGTAGAATGCCGTGTAGCACATGCTTAAATGCGTACTTCTTATGGGACATTATATGTGAGTTTAATTTACCACCGCACCGCTGTTCTTGTTAGCCTCCCACTCCAGGTAATCCCTGCTAAGTAACTCTGTCTGATGATCAGGATAATTCCATCAGTCTTATCTCCCAGTACTCACTGCAGTGCAAAATGTGCAATATGACCTTCCATTTACACAATGATAATGCTGCAGATACATTGGACCTAAATATTAGCGCAGTTGCAGGCACAGTAAAAAGAAGAAAGTGAAGAAAAGAAGTGACTGGTGTTACATGTGACAAGCGAATGCCGGTTAAACTTAAAGGTTTGGTCTACAAGAGCATCATAAGGCCGGTTCTCATGTATGGAAGCGAGACGTGGGCGTTGACTCAAAAGCATGTCCATACCATCCAAGTTGCCGAAATGAAGATGTTACGGTGGATGTGCGGCGTTACCAGGCTCGATAAAATCCGCAACGAGTACGTACGAGGAAGCCTGGGCGTCCGTGACATCGCCGATGAGATCCAAGAAAGCCGGCTGCGATGGTATGGTCATGTGAAGAGGAGGCCACCAAACTATGTTGGTAACTTGGCACTACAACTTTCCGTCTCTGGTCGAAGATCCAGGGGCAGACCCAGAACAAGATGGAAGGATGTAGTGCTAAGAGATATAAGAGAGAGCAAGTTATCCGAAACCGATGTCGAGGACAGAGCGAAGTGGAGAAGTAAGACGAGGAAAGCTGACCCCACCACCATGTGGGATATATAGCTGGGAAGAGAGAGAGAGAGAGTTGCAGGCACAGTAGCTAGTGGATGTGGCCACACCCAGCTAACTGATGTATCGGCTGCTATTGGCATAGCTCCCATGTCAAGGAATATTTTTACCTCCAAATTGGCTATAGTGCACAAAAAATGGGAGGAAGAACTTTTTAAATCAATGACCGAGGCTGCTGAAGAAGAGCGTTCTTTGGCCATTGCAGAGGGACGAGTGAACTCTGATGGCATTGCCATCATAGACGTGATAGCTGATGGATGCTATTCAAAACAATCCTACAAAAAAAAATATTCAGCACTATCAGGTGCTGCGGCCATAATTGAAAAAAAAACCAATAAAATATTATATTTGGCAATAAAAAATAAGTACTGCTCAATTTGTTCGGTTGCACAGAACAAAAATGTGGAAGCAAAAGAACACACCTGTTACAAGAATTACTCAGGTAAGTGAATATAATTATTTCATTCAATATTACTTTTGTCGGTTTTTACACAGCGCTGTAATATGTATAGTATTGACTTCATATGGTTCTGTTCATGGTCTTATATTTTTCCCGATTGCTTTTTCTTACACACTATTCATACCAATATTATGTTACAAGTGTGTATGTTGAGGGTAAAATATGCAAAAAATATTAAAACTCAGAATCACTTGCATTGATTAAAAGATTGTACACTACACAGCGCTGTGGTATTTATATTGTTTTGTATTTAATGTATCAGGGATCAGGGTTCAGTTATGTTTTATGTTCAATTTTTTTACATTAATTTGTATTATAATATAGACCAATACTATAATGGTTTTTTATACCCTATATGTAAGTAGTGTGCATTGCTGTAACTGTATTGTTATATTAACATGTTTTAAATAAATAAGATAGTGATACATATATGTTGTTCTCAATGTAAGGTCTCTAATATGCATATGCATACTCGTAGAAGTATAAATAAATAAAGTAAATATGTGGGGACAATCTTACACAAAGTGATTCAGTCCCAAACTAAGCAAAGCTTGTACATGGGTAGTAGGCCACGATACATACTTATATAGATAAATAAATACTTATATACATATACATACATAGACAACACCCATGCATGACTCAGGATTCTCAGAAACAAATTAACATGCACATCACACAAATAAATGCCCTAGACGGGATTTGAACCGAGGACCTTCCTCCAGCTTAATAGGCAGGGTCACTAGGCTAAAGTGGTTGTCAAATAATCATAGTAATTAATATTATAAGATATTCTGTGAGATTATAGTTTTGTGTGTAATGGGTATTCGGTAATCTCCGGAACCCAGAACCTTTCTAAAATACTTTCACCTGGGCATGGAACGGACCTTCTGGATAGACATAGGCTATATATTTTATCCCGCGGGTTTGCCTGTTCTTTGCAATATGCGTAAAGCCGCGCGATCAGCTAGTTTTTTTTTATTCGTATGGCGTGGTACAGTTCGTTACAAATTTATATTGAGAATATCGTGGGTTAGAACTGTATGTTGCTGTGAGGCTATCAGAATAAGCATTGCAACAGCCAGGAGTTGATTACTCCTTAGCGCCACCCGGGGGACACGTGGAGGGAAACTGAGGGTAAATCTACCTGCGGACGCGAGTAACCATTGCCCCCGGTCAGCTAGTAATATGATAATTACTAGCTGATTATCAGGTCAGCATATGATAATTTATGCAATATCAAATATGTATGTAAATACTTTATTGTACATAAGGCACAGGTAAAAATACAGAATAGATAGGTATTATAAAGAAGAAAGGTCTGTGAAATTATAGCTCTGTATGTTAGGGGATAAACTCTAGACCCGCTTATCCGGTTTCAAAAGTCCTTACTAGTCCAATAGTGGAACCAGATTTTGCTCTGATAGTTTTCATAATTAGGTATATATATGGTGATAGGCCTAAAACATTTGACATTAAATAATAAATAATAAAATTGTACATTAATGTTTAAATTTTTTAGCTATAAACAAATTGACATTCGCAGATATATTATTATTTATTTATTTTTTGTTGACATTGCTATATTCCTTTTCTTGTTTGTTTTTAATGTATAATTTGTACTAACCTCTAGTTTGTAAGTCTGTGTATTGTAATTACTTAAGCACTAACATTGAGATGGACCCTGAGTCTGAAATAAATAAATTAAATTAAAATATTTTTTTCGAGGCAGCTCGGCAGGTAGTAATTATATTTATTTATTTTCAGGATCCTCTTCTGGAATGCAATCGGAGATTTTGGTGGAGGGTTTTAAAACCAATATTGATATGCACAACATCATATATGGACGGTTGATATCGGATGGGGATGCAAATACATACTCAAAAATATTGCAAACAAGGCCGTACGAAAAACACACAGTGGAAAAAGTGGAATGTCGCAACCATTTGCTGCGTAATATGTGTAACAAACTTGCAGCCATATCAACGGAGACAAAGTATTTGTTAAAATTTAGAAAATATATAACAAAGAAAAGGATTTTGTCGACAAGGAAGGTGATCATTGAATCCATAAAGAAATATAAAAATACCAGTGATGTCACAGGTCTGTACCGAGACATTTTAACTGCTCCTGATCATGCTTTTGGTAGGCATGGGACCTGTAAAGATTATTTCTGTACCAAAAATAAAGATGATCAGGAGGTAGAGGTGGACCAGGCGTTGTTCTCCAACAGTATCTGGCAGAGGGTGAAGCTAATTACCAGCCAAATTGCTGCTCATGCGAGGAGTTTAATTGTCGATGTTGACAGTAATGCTGTCGAGAGATACCATAGTATTGTGGCGAAGTTTGTAGGTGGCAAACGTGTCAACTTCACCCAAAGGTACCAGTACCAAATGAGGTGCAATGCTGCAGCGTTAACATTTAATACAAGGAAACCGCTGTCAGCACGGCACAAGGCAATTATAGGACAGTGTCCACGAAACCAAATTAAGAGGGATGAACAAATCAAAGAGAGAAATCGCTTGTTGACACAAAAGTATATGAGAAAGAAGAGGAGGTTATTCGAAAAACAAGATAGTAGAAATTATGGCGAGGATTGCTCAAAGCCCGATATGGCGGAAGATATGTTATCGAGTGCAAAAGAAGAATTTTTAAAAAATCTCCATAAAACGACCGAATAGCGACAGCGAATCAACAAAGAAACAGTTTTGCAGAGTGGAAGTAGTGAGTGGATGGAACTGAGACGCAATCTTTTGACCGCGTCTAATTTTGGACGCGTTATCAAAAGACGAATGAATAACAGTTGCCAGAACATGGTAAAAGATATATTGTACAAAAAATCTATTGACCATGTAGCTTCAATTAAACATGGAAAAGATTCCGAAAAGGATGCATTGCAACAACTAAGCGAACAGGAAGCAGTCAAGATAGAACCGTGTGGACTGCATATAGACCCAGAAGTGTCATATTTCGGTGCAACACCTGATGGAATCATCAGTGATAAAGATATGATTGTTGAAATTAAATGCTCCAAATCATCGTACAATATAGGGCTTGAAAAAGCAGTAGAGGAAAAGAAAATTCCCTTTTATAAAAAAAATAAAAATGATCTGGTTATCAACAAAGAACATAACTGGTATTACCAGGTGCAAGGTCAGCTCCACGTGACCAGAATGGAAAAATGTCTTTTCGCGATATGGTCGGGAGCGAACTTCCCTATAAAAACGGAAATTATAAAAAAGGACGACGTATTCTGGACTCAAAAAATTAAAAAAAAACTTGAAGACTTTTATTTAGATTGCGTGTTACCTGAATTAATAGACCCCAGGCACACCCGAAAAATGCCGATTCGGGACCCTGCATATGTGACAGAGGCTATTCAAGACAAAGAACAAAAAAAGACATCCGCACCAAGAAAGAGAAAGTTGACCTCAAAATAGGTCACTCAGTGGGGCCTCAATACATAGCCTTGCAAAAAGTGGAGGGAAAATTTGATAATCAGGGAGCGAAACTATGGTGGTCACATATAGGATGTTTTTTTAAAACAAAATTGCAACACCTCAATGATTCATAATAATGGAAATATAATTATTAATGTTTATTTAAAAAAAAAATGTATTTGTACTAAAAATAATGTAAATATTAAAAAATGTAAACACTTTTTATTAGGTACCTAATGTAATTCTAACATAATAGTACATTTCGATGCTAGTGCGGAAAGTATGTCATTACGTCAGGAGTAACGAGATATCTTGTCACGAGCCGCAGGCGAAGAATGACATTCCCGCACGTGTATCGAACGACGTTTTTTAATACAGTTGCGAAAAAATAAGAAAAACAACAAGTAAGGAAGAACTGTATTAAAAAAACTGATTATTGAACAACTTCATTATTTTCCAACTGTAGGTGTTACAATGGTGTTACAGAATTAATAATATAAAATTTTCGAATTCCTTTCTTGTTGTTTTTTGTATTTTTCAGCAACTGTATTAAAAATCGTCGTTCGATATACGTGGAAAAGTATAAAGCACTAGTTCGCGAAAACCAACTTTCCGCACGCTAAACAGTTCGTGAGTTCGTGACAATTAAAATTTCACCTTTTATGCATATTTTTTTTATTTCCTCGCATGATGCATTATAAAATGTTGTATGATACACGTGCGGATAGGTAATTCCCAACTCTTGTCGATCAAAAACACTCCCTGCCGGTCGTGTTTTTGGTCATCGCCACTCGTTGGGAATTACCTACTTTCCGCACTTGTATCATAAATAACTATTGTTATACAAGGGGGGAAAGTAGTATTTTACCTGTGAGTGTTCATTTGAAACACGAGCTAGCGAAAGGATTTTATGATTGACGACGAGCGAAGCGAGTGGTTCAAAAATAGAATACTGAGCGTAGCGAGTGTTTCAACACACGAGACGTAAAATAACTTTTCACCCGTGTATAACACAAATCTTTTCACCTCACTACAGCGAGGAAAATAAGAAAAAGGGTAAAAAAAAAGTTTCAAAAAAGCATAACCACGAACTTCGTATATCTCCGTCTCTACCGCACTTATGGTTTATGGTACTCGAGCGACAGAGACGAAGACATACGAAGTTCGTGGTAGCGCCGCTGATGTAGTGCATAAAAATTGTTTTCCATCGTATTTTCACGGAAACGTACGAACATGTCTTGCTATTTCAGTCTGAACGACAAAAAAATACTGAGGTTGACTGAAGTAGCATGACAAATACGAAAGTTTCCGAGAAAATACGATGGAAAACAATTATGCACTATTTATCTGAATTCTTGTAATTCTACATAAGTTAAAATTTTTGCTACGCTGAAAGTGAACAAACTGAGCGCCACCTGCCAGCACTAGCGCGCGAAATTGTTGTCAAGCGATAACGCGCTGTTGGTCATAATTCAAGAGATAATACACAGATGGCGCGCTCATCAATTCTAAACCTTCAGAGCCTTCAAGGTCACTTGCCCACTCCTTGGCCTTAAGACTTAAACAATGCACTCTTCCCTTCTTATTTCTTTTAAAGAAAGTAATAAGACAGGAATAAAAAGCAAAAAAGGAAGGAAAAAAAAATGTTTGCATTCCAAATTTTATCCTTAGGTTCATACATACATTGGGGCAAAATTATACAACTCGCTCCCACAAGACATATCTCAATTGGATAATGATAGATTATTTAAAAATAAACTTAAAATGCTATTAATTGACCGGGCATATTATAGCATTGATGAGTTTTTCGGATAGCGTTGCTGACAAAAGAAAAAAAAATTAAAAACACGACTACTAGAATAAGCACCTATGTAACCATGCACCATGAAAAATATCACACGATTAAATTTTATTGACTGTAACATTATTTAAAAATGAAATGTAAATCATTATATTTTAAGTTGACATGTAAAATACAAAATTTTATCAAGAAATAAATGAATGAATGAATGAATGAATACATACATACAAATACTCAAGCTTCTTTCCCAGAGAGGTAAGCAGAGGTCATGGATCTTCTAAGCTCACCCTTAGATGCTACAAAATTTGTTACCTAACCTGTTTACTGTCTCTCTAACAAAATTCTTAATAATTCATGTTTTAATATACAATTTTTTTGCATTATTTAGTCGATTTGAATTATCAGAATAGACCCTTTGAAATGAGAAGAAAGAGAAATTTGTGATGAAGACAATCTTTTATCTAGTTTCTCGCTTAATATTCATTCTGTTTAACTTTTAAGTATTCCTTCTTATTATATGTTTTTTTTTAATGCTAATGGAAATAGACAACAATAATAAATAAAAATTCTGGTTTTCCCACTCTTTTTCTCAAATTTTCTTTTTGTCCTACCAAAAACGGAAAATATTGATTTTATTTCATGTATTCGCCCTTATTCCATCCTTTGGGATTCTGCCCACATAAATTAACGAAATCAAAGCCTAAAGAATACTGTAAAGCTCCAAATTTTAACTGCCATCAATTCCACCCATCAAACCAATTGTAGACTCTCTGACCTAAATGTGCAAATCACCTGGTATCGTAGACAATTAGCTTATTTAACTTCAAAGGTTCTTTTTTTTGAGTTTATGATTGTACAATACTTCTTTTAAGTCAAACCTGTTTTATCTTATATTCCCTCTTTATTTTAGAAAAACAAACTTGTTCGCGCACCTACTCGCGACATCTAGCGCCACGCGTCCACATGACACCATCGGCCCCTCTCCGAGCAAGATCTCCGCTCTCATTTCGACTCGATATACGATCGTCCGTAACGCATTTAATATTTTTAATTATATAACGTCTTTTGCGAAATAAACGCACTGATAAACCACCGAATCCTGCACATAATTGGTCTTCGAGCACGGATTAAGCGAGAGAAGTCAGCTCGTCAGGAAAACGAATTCCCCTACGAGAAGACACCAGCACCTCGCCGACGTCTGCAGCAGTGAACGGTCAGGTCTGCCTATCCCGTCTATTCCTCTACTAGTCGAATTGTGTTAAAACCGTGTCGTTTTGTGCATTCCAGTGCGCTCGTTATCGCAAGTCACGCAGCGGCAGCCCTTGACATCTACCGCACTCATTCGTTTATACACGTAAGTTATTTCAATTTCACTTAATCTTGCAAAATGGGTGTAGGAGATGACGTTGCTGCAAGGTTGGCTATTCCTGGTGGATCACAAAACCTAGACTCCACAAATTCAGACCTCCGCAAACATAGAGGTCACCTGAAGGGCAGGCTAACCCAATTTAAAAAATATGTAGACTCCTTTCTAGCGGCGAATCTTACTAAAGTACAAATTGCTGAGTTAAAATTACGTATGCAAGCAGCTACAGAGATTTTTCAAAGTTTTAACGAAATCGAAAGCCAAATTGAACTTTGTACCCCAGACTCGGAGATGTGTGCTAATTACGAATATGTAGAAACACTCGAAATGTTATATTTTGGTACAATGGCTAGCGCTAATTGTTTAATCGACAGTGAAGAGACAAATAACGGTTCTATAGCAAGTTGTGGTCATACCGCGCGCAAACAGCTATCAAATTTAAAATACCTGAAATAAAATTGCCCTGCTTCGATGGTTCGTATGATCGTTGGCTCGATTTTAAAAATTCATATGAAACTATGATCCATAAACATTCCGATCTCGATGCGATTCAAAAGTTTCATTATTTGCGTTCATCACTAAGCGGTAGTGCATTACAAGTAATTAGTGCGTTAGAATTTACGGCATCTAACTACATTCACGCATGGGAGTTACTTGAAATTCGGTTTCATAACCCTAGGCTTTTAGTGCACAATCACGTAAAATCGTTGTTCAATATTTCAGCCTTGAAACAAGAATCTTCGACTCAGATACGTAAATTAATAGACACTATTCTGCGTAATTTACGCGCTTTAAAAACGTTAGATGAACCTACCGATTCGTGGGATACGTTATTAATCCATTTAATTGTGTCGAAACTCGATGCTCCCACGGAACGTAAATGGGAATCTCACATTGGGTCTATCTCGGATAAGTCGAGCAATACTGAGTCTAATGCCTGCTACACACGACAACGATTTATCGTAGCGATGTGACTGCGCAGTCCGTTTGTGCAGTTTTATCGATCGTGTGTATGACAAATCGTTGCAGATTATCGTTCATCGGTGGCAGTTGCAATTTTTATTAGATAAATCGTTGTCGATCGCGTTTGCGCAGTTTTTTCGTCGCGTGTGGATGGCGATCGGTGCGATCATTTCGGCAGTACTTCGCGGAACTCGCTTGTGTGCGCACGTGCCGCACCGCTGTTTGTCACGGAGCTCGCTGGTCGGCGCACTTGTTGCGCGTTGCAACATGTCGGAAGAAGAAAGAGGTCCCCGCGAACAACTGCAGGAGTTCATAGAGAGCTACAGAAGCGAAACTTGCCTTTGGATGACCAAATCTAAGGATTACCATGATCGCAACAAAAAAAATGCCGCCTACAACAGGCTAGTCGAAAAATACAAAGCCATCGATCCAAATGCCAACAGGGATATAGTGGTTAAGAAGATTAATAATCTTAGAACTACCTACAAAAAAGAGCTTAACAAAATAAAAAAATCGTGTAAATCCGGAGCAGGAACTGACGAGATTTACACTCCTCGCTTATGGTACTTCGAGTTGCTAAGTTTTTTATACGATCAAGAAGTACCGAGACCATCGAAATCGAATATAAATGAGGATGAGGACGAAAATGAGGTAAGCTTTTATTTTTCAGAAATTATTTATTGCTTTATTATACTTGACATTAATGAATAAAATTGTCTTGCCAAGGAACTTTTCCTTCACTTACAAAATACGTCATAAATTGACTTCTTATCTGATTAGCTGTTTGAGGTGCACGGCCTTGTATAGTTCTTTGTAATGGTTCAAGTGTTGACGCTCTTGTTGTGAGTCCTGACGTTATCGTACCTTCTTCAAAATTTTCAGTATCGAAACATTCTGAAGAAGCGTATGAATTAAGCGATGATGTCGTCAAATAATTATGCACAGCACAGGTTGCTCTTACAACTGACCCAATAGTTTCAGGCGACAGGTTCATTTGTGTTCTGTAAATTCTGAACCTTGCCGCTAGTATGCCAAATGCGTTTTCGACAATGCGGCGTGCTCGCGATGTCCGATAATTATATATCTTCTTAATTCTACTGTCTAAGTCATTTTGGCGAAATGGTTTTATCATGTCCTTTCTTAGAGGAAACGCGTCATCAGCTACAAATACGTACGGCAGTATTCGTGGACTATTATGCAACCTTTCTGCTTTAGGAATATTTAACGTCTTTCTTTCAAGTTTTTCATAAAATTTCGTATTCAACAATACTCCACCATCAGAAACCCTTCCATTTGTTCCAAAATCAACTAACAGGAATCTGTATTTTGCATCAACGATTGCCAGCAATACCATACTGTGTCTATGTTTATAGTTATAATAAAACGAGCCACTGTTGCTTGGAGGCACGATTTCAACGTGCTTACCATCAATGGCACCTAAACAGTGAGGGAAGTTCCACTTCTGATCGAATTCTCTCGCTATTATTCTCCAATCTTGTTCTGTTTTTGGAAACTGTAACAAAATGAGTACATGATTAGTCATTATTTTAGTAATATAATATTTCTTCTATTCTACAGATACAGTCGACCGCCAGCATCGACTCAACGAGCAATGAACGAGTCACACCAAGCCCGAACCATTCTGACAGCGATGGACCAACACTGAATTATTCGGACAGCGAACGAGACACATCGACCCCAAACTGTCCTGACAGCGAACGAGCTACACCAATCTCGAATCGCAGTCGGCTAAGACCAGGAAAAAATACATTAACCGAAGACGTCCTTAAGTCCGTAAATGATCATTTTAAACGGCCTAAACTCCCCGACAATCGTTTTGAGGTTTTTGGAAAAAATGTTGGGATGAAACTACAAGAGTTACCAAAAGAACAGAGAATCATAGCAGAAAAAATAATTAACGAAACTCTGTACTTGGCTGAAATGGGTAGCTTAACTATGTCACACACTGTAAGAAAAAATTATGACTTTCCCAACACTAGTTTTTTCACTCAGCCACACACTCAAATCCATTTCACTCAGCCACACACTCAAAACCTTTCCACTCGGCCACACACTCAAAACCTAACCAACACAGATTTCAAGAACGTGCTGTAGTCCACTATGAATCCTCCTCAAGTGCATCAATGGAATCCAACCACCAATGCAATCAGGCTGTAATGGAACCATTACAGCCTGATCATGATGCAAATTCTGTGAACACAATTGCTTCCTATTTAAGTAATTTTAATGATGATTTGTAAAATATGATTCAATACGTCGTGTAAGTTTAATTAATAAATAATTTGATGATTACAGTATTCTTTATGTCTCATGCTTACCTTTAAGTACTCTTTCCGTAGAACCTCGTACAAAACATCACAGGTTTCTGGATTTATTTGACTAAGAGCTTGCGGTGATATTATTGTAGAAAACTTCATACATTTGTAGGAACGTCCTGTAGCTAAATATCGCAGTGTAGCAGATAATCTTTCATGAGGACTTATTGCTTCTCGCATTACAGTGTCCTGTTTCTTTATTAGTGGAGTAACTAAATCCAGCAGATTTAAGTATGCTTCTTCATTCATCCTCAAATAATTATGCCAATCTTTTGGAGCAAATTTCAACTCATTTAATAAGTTGGTATGAGAAAATCGTTTCCTTTTCATGAGCCAGTCTTTGCACCACACACTCCGCGCCTTTTTTTTCTTTAAGCACATAACCAGGCCTAATATCGCAAGCGCGTCATCATCTTCCATCGTAACGTGTTTCTTGCGTGAGGGTCTGCGGAGAACTGACGATCGACGTCGATATCGGAGGCGTGTATAGAGACACTAGGAACGTTCGATTTATCTGCACAGTCTGAAATCGCTACGATTATCGTTAACGTGTGTAGCAGGCTTAAGAAACTTAAGCTGGAAGATCTCTTATCGTTTCTCAGAAACCGGGCTGATACGCTAGAAATGATAAACTCGACTCAGTCTAAAGCACCGATGGTGACTAATAATAAACATAACTACGCGTCTAACAAACCTCCGCAAGTAGGTAGTTATGTATCGGCCGGTATCAATGCGAATAAATCGAAATCGTTCCATAACAAACCCCTTCGATCCTGTGCGTTGTGTAGCGAGAATCATGCATTGTATACGTGTGTTAAGTTTTTGAATTTATCTAGTACCAGATAGGTTAAATTTAGTTGGTACAAAAAACTTATGTAACAACTGTTTACGCGAGGGACATTCCTTAAATGAATGCTTATTCGGTCCATGCAAACATTGTCAACAAAAACACAATAGTTTATTGCACGTCGAGAGTAGCCGCGGTGAGAGTGTGTGCGCGAGGCCGTCGAATGCGCCTGCACACTGCGCATCCTTATCGGTACCGAGTACGTCTAGCTATTGTGTATCTGCCGACCGCGCGCCGGTGGCTGAGTGCAGCGAAGGCGCCGCGGACGGAACGCGGTTCATTCCCAAGCAAGTTTTGCTTTCCACAGCATTAATCGAAGTAGCCGATGTGAATAATCAATTTCATACGTGTCGTGCTCTTTAGACAATGGGAGTGAACATTGCTTCATTACGGAAGATTTAAGAAATCGATTAAATACGACTATACAGTCCACTATTCAGATCTCGGGTGTAGGCCAGTCTGTCACACAGTCGAGTCATTCATCTCCACTTATAATAAATCTCTAAATTAAAAAAAGAATCAGCCAGTTTGAATCTAAGCTTTGTGTGGTACGAATGTTCTCAGCATCCCATGAACGGAAAAATATGAAACATTTTATATAGGTACATTATGATTCTAGCTGCAACTTAGGATAGTTTTTATCCGACTGCGACAATTAATTAATTTTCCGAAATATACGAGTTCATTTAATTTTTCATTTATTTTTATTGAAATCAAACGCTGCTCCAACTGTCAGCTATAAGAAACGTCAAATTTTCGTCAAAATGGCGGAATTGCCTTGCCTTTCACTTATTAATAATTTAAATCCAGTCTACGATAGACCTTGACGATACACATGCCAAAAGTTAAACCATAAAAAAATATTCGATTGTGATATGAGAACTTATATGCGCAAATGTCGCATTATGGCGTTATTTCCTTAAATGTATCAACAAATTTGAACAATATCATTAACACGAATTTGTTTTTTTTTGAATGGCAATGGCACGCGCTCTTTGCGCATTCTGCCAAAGTGCCTGCGGCGCTACCAGGAAAACCGAAACTCGAAGTTCGTATAACTGCATCCCTGTCACTCGAGTATTGTTTGTGCGATAGAGATAGAGATACCCGAATATTTTCGAATTCCGAAGTTCGTGGTTATAGCTAGGGCCTACCGCGAACGGCATTCGAAGTTTTCCCTCTCTGTCGCACTTACGTACGAATTCACAGGTATGACAGAGAGGGAAAACTTCGAATGCCTTTCGCGGTAGGCCCTCAGAACTACCTTTTACAACGTAGGCAACGGATAAGAAGGGATTTTTGGAAATTCTACCCCTAAAGGGGTCAAATAGGGGTGCAAATTTTGTATGGGGGAAACTTTAATATTTTAGCAAGAAACTCAATACGTTGTAGAAAGCTTACTTATTAGAATACAAATAAAGTACTGTCAGCGTTTTGGAAAATTCAGCCTCTTAGGGGGTTAAAAAGGTTTGCAAAGTTTGTATGAGCGAAACTTCTTTTTGAGATAGAAGCTTAAAAGTTTGTAGAAAGATTACTTATTACAATACAAATAAAAAAAAAGCGTTTTGGAAAATGGTATGAAAAACGGGTACAATGTTGGTAAAGGGGATTTTTTTGAGCTAGAATCTCAAACCTTTTTAAAAAGATTACATAATAAAATAAAATAAAATACTTTCAGCGTGTTATAAAATTCCACCCCTTAGGGGTGTATAAGGGGGTGCAACGTTTGTAAATATATATTTTTAGCAAGCGACAAATCTTTGTTGAAAGATTACTTATTACAATACAAATAAAGAACTTTCAGCGTTTTAGAAAATTCCACCCCTAAGGGTGATTAAAACGGGTGAAAATTTGTATAGAGGAAACTTTTTTTTTGAGCTAGAGACTTGAAATTGTGTAGAAAGAATATTTATTAGAATACAAATATATAGGTAAATTACTTTCAGTGGTTTGAAAATTTCCACCCGCTAAGAGGGGGATAAAGAGGTGTAATGTTTGTATAGGAAAACTTTTTTTAGGTAGAGACTTAAAACTCTGTAGAAAGATTAAGTACCTACTTATTAAAATACAAAAAAATACCTACTGCCAGCGTTTTGGAAAATTTCACCCCTTAAGCGGTTGAAAAAGGGGTGCAAGGTTCGTATGGGAAACACTTTTTTTAGCTAGAGACTTGATAGTTTGTAGACAAAATACTTACCTATAACAATAAAAATACCGAGTGTTTTATTTTTAATTTTTCCCTGAAAAGCGTTCAAAGTTTGTATCGAGAGCAAGAAAATTTTAAAGTATGATATTTGTAACTTTGATCTAAGCCTGTTTAGACTACAAAACTTATTTTAGCATTTTATGAAATATATCCTCTAAAGGGGATTATAAGGGTGTTCAAAGTTTGTATGGAGAGCAAGATATTTTTAAAGTAAGGGATTTGTAACTTCGGTTTTAGACTGTTTGCTAAAATACTACAAAACTTATTTCAGCGTTTTTTTTAATTCATCGCCTAAGAAGGTTAAAAGGGGGTTCGAACTTTGTATAATAAATAAATAAATAAAAAATAAAAATAAAAAGCATTTATTTCGGACAAAATAATCCATAGATGTTAGTATTACAATAAACTTAAATAACTATGTTAGTACCTAAACTTAAGTGCTGAGAGGTCCAGTGCCTGATTAGGACGCTGCGCACTCTGCGGAGCGTCGCGGCGCAGCGCTTGCGCAGCGTGGCGTGGAATCCATCCACATGCGCGTCGGCGAACATGCCCGACGCGCTACAGTATCGCGGCAGCCGCAACAATACCCTGAAGGCGTCGTTATATTGTACACGCATGGCATTAATAGCACGCTGCGTGTACCTCGTCCACAGGCTACAGGCGTACAGCGAAGTACAGTACGCTCGAAAAAGTGTTACTTTAACTTGCGCTGTACACCTGCTGAACCTCCGGGCTATCATGTTGGCCCTGACGGCCAATGCCCTACGCTCGCGTTCGATATCTGCATCGTCACGCAGATCATCGGTGACCAAGTGCCCAAGATATTTAAATGAATAAACCCTATTAAGTAGCTCGCCATTCAAACGAATGGGTGGGACATGAGATGGGCACTTGTTCCCCGCCTTAAATACCATGTACTCGCTCTTGAGCACATTATACTTCAGGCCGTGACTTAGAGCATAGGATTCGCATTTCTCAATCAGTACACGCATACCACCAACCGAGGGGCTCAGCAGTACCATGTATAGAGAGCAAGACATTTTTAAAGTAAGAAATTTGTAAAGAACTACGGTTTCAGACTGTTTACTGTGAGGGTTCAGAGAGGGTTCTTAGTTTGTATAGAGAGCAAGAGATTTTGAAAGTAAGAGATTTGTAACTTCGGTTTTAGATTATTTTCGAAAAGACTAGGTACAAAATTAATTTCAATGTTTTTTTTAAATTCATACCTTCAACACACATTTAGACGATAACATTTTATACGCGGACGAAGTCGCGGGCAACAGCTAGTAATAAATATGTAGGTAATAAGTCAATGTATAAATATTTATGACAAAAACAATTGCTACAGTTTTTTTGTGTCTTTTCCAAAACATCAGTGAGTACTTTTTTTTAAACTGATGATCATACCTCGAACAAATCATGCGGATGACGTAAAAATGACGTACCTAATTTTGCACACAGGATGATGTCTGTATTGCTTATTTTCGGTGCTATGTTTTGATCACAGCACGAGCAATACGCGTTTTTATCAATATTCTTGTAAACGCGACATTCTTTTGCGTCTTATGAATTTTTTTTAAAGAAAAACTAAATAATTACGAAATCACTTTATTGTTCAACTGAATGAAAATGTCAGTCAAAAATGTTATGTACCTACTCTGCTCAAGTCAAGTGACGATATCGTTTTATTAAAGAGGTTGATAATTGATAAGTAGTAATTGTTTATGAAAATACTTTTTGAAATCATCCTGTGAGTGGTTTGACGTCATCCGCATGATTTGTTCGAGGTATGCTGATGATGCACAAAACATAATTTTATTTTTCCAAAAGTAAATAAAAACACGTCAGTAAAATCCACTCTTGTCACTTTGTTTTTCAATATATCAGCTAGCATCCATTTCATCCGAACACAAATTCAAACCAACTTGGATGGCCTACAAATTTGGGCACGGATTACTGTTGTACGTGTTTTAATACCATGGCAATCAAGAACGGAATATGAAACGGATCTGGGGCATCATTTTACAGCCGCTAAAATCAGTATACGAATATATTTGGTTACCAACGATATTCTCGGCTCAAATCTTACATAACCAAATTTGATAGTAGTAGGTACTCCTCGATCCTCGTAAATCCTTTTGCAAGACAAGTCCAGTTTCAAATGAAGTTTTGAACTTTCGAATAATAAAATAACTTCTTTTATAACGCAAAATCCACCTTTGGACTTACGAGGCTATTAAACTTTATTTTTCAAACATTTGAAAGAAAGAGTTTATTTTAAGAATACACTTATCAATTTGGATACCTTTAGTGTGCTTGTTCGAAGAGTAACATTTAACGTCAGTACTCATTTTCCATATCCAGTGAAGAATAGCTGTACAGTTAGCAGCAGACGTAGCTATTTAGGCAAACGAAGATGTCTAAAATGATCTACCATGTCTGTATTACAAGGCAATAAAGTCTTCTCTAGATTAGCTGGAGCTCTTAGTTCGCTTAGTTATTTCCGCTGCTGACTGTGGACACCATCACGAGTAATGTTTCTCTTTCTAAGTACATAGTCTTGGTAGGGTAGGTAGCTTTTTCTTCCATTAATATTACTGTTATATCGAGCCATATCTCACTGCTGGATAAGGCCTCCCCTCGCTTTTTCCATTCTTCACGGTCTTGACCCTTTGACCCGTTCGATCCGAAGATACACTTTAAAAAATAAAACCCGCCTATATATTCCTTCAAAATACACAAATGCGATGATAAATTTTTCTATCCCGTTAGAGCAGACGGCGGGAAAAATGAAATGGTTCCTCAAACAAAGCTGTGTAATTAAATGGCTGCCCGTGGGAAATCGACGTGGTCAGCCTCAAGGGTGGACGTCCTGGCGAATTGTTCTTTTTCGAATCAAATTACGACGGATTTTGTTAAGTTTCAAATAGTCTTGAAGCGTTAGCGAATGAGCTGTGGTTATTATAATTATGAGAAATGGATATGAGTTAAGCTGGATCGTATATGAGAAAAGAACATACTAAAACTTTACAAATGTGAGATATTAATGGGTGTCTTATTCAGAATGATGAGCATACCTACTTTTGAGGGAAATTATGTCCTCAATTTTTGACGGAAGCCAAAAGGAAGGGATATGATTTTAACAATCTATGTTTGTATTTACGTGTGTTCCACCGTAGCGCGTGAATGATGTGGAAATGTGTTCATTATTGATTCCACTATTTATGTATGAGATGTTTCTAAACATTAATGTACAACGCAACTTAAAAAGCAGACTGAAAAAAGGCTTTACATTAATCTTAAATTTTAAAGATTTAGCTAAGTAAACAACATAGTATGGAATTACTTTATATTAAGAAATAAATAGTCCAACTTTTTTTTCTTGTAATTTCAACATATTCAATATTTAAATACTAAAATCAAACAAAACAAAACCAAGGCAAATAATTTCCTTTAAGAAATACATTCCGTTGAACTATTTAGTCAGGATATTTTTTATAAGTAAAAACCTAGGACTCATGAGGTTATTGTCTTAAAATGGACAGTGGAAAATTTATGAAATGTTTAGTTTCTGACACTTGGTTTACGAATCAGTAATGAAAAGTACCTATCTGTTACTAATAGAAAGAACCCAAAGTGTCCAAAACCTGAAGAAAGTATTTTTAAATATATAGTTAGGTACCTAACCTATATTTCTGGAACAGGAAAAAAAATAAGCATCTAAATCTCAATATAAACAAATTGTCTTCTCCAAACTACATTCTACTACTTGCGGTTGCCACAGGAGTTAAAAATAAAATGTCCAGTGATTCATATTAGAATATTTAGATGATTTCCGCATTCCAAAGGAACTTCTGACACAGTAACAGCGTTTTATGTTAAAATCGTTTATTATTCGAATGCACAAGTCCTGAACTGTGATGAAAGCACGTAATCAATATACTCGTTGGTACCTGTCGCACAGTAAAGTGTTCAGAACAGTGTCATCATGAAATGGTACATTACTCACCTAGGGCGGCAAATTGGTTAATGTTTATGATCACAGATAATTGACGCGCGAGCCGAAGGTAATGGCGATAAATATGAAATCTGCACGGCTATCACAGGATGGCGCGCGAGATGTGTCGCGGCGAGATACTACTTGTCTCTTTCTTAAAATTCTAGTGCGACATAAATATACGTTCTAAAATAAACGATTATCACACGTCGATAAAATGTTTTGTCTTGCCGCGCATAACATCCAGTTTGCCCTCGACTTACATTGATGTCGATCTTATACGTATTCCTGATAACATTCAGTTAGCAGATCCCACATTTGATGTGCCGTCCAAAATCGATATACTTGTCAGTGCGGATAAATTTTGGGAATTATTAGACGAAAATAGGATTCGCTTATCAACTGGACCTTACTTACAAAATTCGAAGTTAGGTTGGTTGTTATCTGGTCCAATAAATACACGGAACTTGCGCATTAATAATCAGGTCCAGTGTAATTTCACTCAAGCGATTGACACTCAACTCCGAAATTTTTGGGAGATTGAGGACATTCCTCAAGTAAATTGTATTCTTACAGCTGACGAACAAAAATGTGAGGATCTTTTTATCAATACAAGTGAACGCGAAGATAACGGTAGATTTTCGGTACGTATGCCGTTAAAAGAATCAGCAGACTCATTAGGTGATTCATACACGTTTGCAAAAAATCGATTTTTATCCTTAGAACGTAAACTTAAACTTTCTGGCGCATTGGTTGCTGCCCGCCTTTACAAGAAAATAACCGATTCCTTAAGGTTAGTGTTCACTAATGTTTACTTTTGGACCGACTCGACAATAGTCATGGGATGGATTCGTATGTCTCCCCATTTACTGAAGCCGTTCGTTCAAAATCGAGTAACCGAAATAAACGAACTTACTGGTAACTCGGCTTGGCTGCATGTAAATAGCGGAGACAACCCTGCTGACTTATTATCAAGAGGAGAAGGTCTAGATAGTTTAATTAACTGTAGTTTATGGTGGAACGGACCATCATTTTTGCATGATACGAAATCGGATTTGATTCATGTAAACTCAAATGCAAACACAGTAATTGATAATTTACCTGAATTACGATCGAAAACTGTAAGTTTGGTTTGCAATCCATGCGATGAAACATTTAATTTTGATAGATGTTCGTCATACATAAAATTAATTCGTACTGGCGCGTATGTACTCCGCTTTATTCTGAACTCACGCATTAACTCTGAGCGTAAACAACTTCGCCAAACCGGTTCCCTATCAGCTGACGAGCTGGGTGCATCGCGTCGCATGCTAGTTAGATTCGCACAGATGCAATCATTCCCGGACGTTTACGATAACTTACTTAAAAGTAAAACTATTAAGACTAACGCTAAACAGTATAATCGCATATCTAGTCTTAACGTGTTTTTAGACGATCAGAAGTTACCAGTGATTAGAGTCGGTGGTAGATTGTGTAACTCAGCAAGTTTTGATTACAATAAAAAACATCCGATGTTATTGTGTAGTAAACATAGTTTCACGGCGTTGTTATTCAAGTACGAGCACAAGCGGCTGCTTCATGCAGGCCCGCAGCTTCTCCTTTCTACTATGCGTGAATGTTGGTGGCCTTTGGGAGCAAGGAACTTAGCAAGGAAAGTAGTTCAACAATGCGTTACCTGTAATCGATTTAAAGGTAAAGTTCTTAGTCCTATTATGGGTAACATTGTTTTAGACCGGTTAGAACCTGGCTTTCCCTTTAATCGCACAGCGACCGATAACGCGGGCCCGATGTACATCCTAAATCGAAAGGGAAGGGGAGCTAAACTTATTAAGTCATAATATGTGTGTTTGTTCATATGTATGGTCACACGCGCCGTCCATTTAGAACTTGTTACGAGTCTCTCCACTGATGATTACTTATTAGCACTTAAACGATTTATAAGTAGAAGAGGTAAACCTCATATAATTTTTTCCGATAATGGTACAAATTACGTAGGCGCTGAAACGGAGTTTTCAGTGTTTCTAAAAAATAATTCGAAGGAAATAGTCGACTTTGCAGCTAACGAAAGCATTAAATTCAGCTTTATTCCTCCTTATTCTCCGTATTTTGGTGGATTTTGGGAAGCTGGAATAAAATCGTGCAAATTCCATTTAAAACGGGTTGTAGGCAACGCTAGGCTAACGTACGAAGAGTTTAGCACGGTTTTAACACAAATCGAAGCCGTCCTAAACTCCCGTCCCATGTCACCTATGTCCACAGACCCTAATGACCTTTCTCCACTTACGCCTGCACATTTTCTGATCTGCCGACCGCTGACCAGCCCTGCAACCGAGGACCTGACAGCTGAGCAGCCTTCCCGCCTGTCACGCTACGCCAGGATCGAATTGTTACGCCAACACTTCTGGCAGCGCTGGGCTAAGGAGTACATTGCAGAACTTCAGCTTAGAACGAAGTGGAAGACAAAGAAAGCCGACATAACACTTGACAGCCTCGTCCTAATCAAAGACGATAACCTGCCACCACTTAAATGGCGGTTAGGCCGACTCACACGTCTATATCCTGGAAATGACGGTGTATCCCGGGTCGCTGACATCCGCACAGCGACGGGTACCACTCGACGTAGCTACTTTTTCAAAGATCTGCCCGCTTCTACCAGAGCCGGCAGTCCTCGATGGGTGAATAATCCTGTTGGGAGCTGGTGCTCCCAAGGCCGGAGGCATGTTCGCGCACCTACTCGCGACATCTAGCGCCACGCGTCCACATGACACCATCGGCCCTTCTCCGAGCAAGATCTCCGCTCTCATTTCGACTCGATATGCGGCACGATATACGATCGTCCGTAACGCATTTAATATGTTTAATTATATACTGCACGTCAAGTGCAGTTTTTTTCGCAAAAGACAAAACGTCTTTTGCGAAATAAACGCACTGTAAAAATACGCAAATAAATTTCTTCATTGAATGGACCCTGGAAACCACCGAATCCTGCACAAACTACTTCAACACAAACAAACTCAAGTTCAGCCTGTAAGCCTTCTCAAATATTTTCGAGATAACAGGTCTAATTGATCTCTCTCCTCTAATCCCAGCTCTAATAGTCTGGTTACCGATAAACGACTTTCGTTCGACCGTATAGACGTCGGTCGATGTGGTGTAGAGGTTTCCGCAAACGTAACCTCTTTTTCGGCTATTGCCTTATTAGTATGCACCTCCCCCGCCGGGGGAATGGTGATAATTCTTCCCATAGGTGCATCCAGCGGGATGTTTATAGGCTGACGCTGCAGCCGCTTTTCTAAATCCTTTTGCCACGCGGTTGTAGTATCCACCGATGGAGACATGGGCTGTCCCATGTATATCAGACGTGCCGGGGCTGTCCCTCCTTGGGGTCCGGCTACGATAGTATCATCTGCACCCCTTGGGGCTGGTGTCTCCGTTCCTTGTTCAGGCTCCAAGACTGCATCCTGGACCGTTTTATGGGTCTGCATCCTCTTGGCAACCCGAGCGTTGTGCTTAATCTGCGTGCCGCTTCCTGACGGGCTCCGCGTGCGCGTGCTTGCGCAGCGGCTGCTCCTTGCTGAAGAAATCTCGCCCTCTTTTCCTCCTCCTGGGCAGAAGTAGTGGACCTGGTGATCCTTTTCTTTCCTCTCGGCATTTTAATAACGGCTCCCTAGAGCGCACGTGCTTGATTTTACTTAGTGCCACTCCGTGGTGGCTCAACAAATACCCCGTACGTACTTTGTTCACTGTTTACGTGTTTATGACAAATTTATGCAAAAAGTCACACACAACATGGACCTGCACATGCCTTCAAAACTAGTAAGAAAGAGAAATGTGTATTGTGTTCCATGGATTACGAAAACTATACTTAATTTACAACAGGACATTAATGATCTACATATTATTCGTAGACAGTTCCCACAAATCGACATCGAAGATAGTCTGAAGCACAAGAAGGAAAGTATACAGAAATCACTAATGGACACGAAACGGAAGCATATCGAAGAACGTATTGCACAATCAAAAAATCCTAAAAAAGAAATGTGGAGAATAATAAAAGAGGAAACAAATAATGCCGTACAAGAATGCAACTGGAACCTTAAAGACTTGAATACTAACCAGTCCATCCATTATACTGAAATACCAGACTATGTAAACCAGTTTCTTGTACAAATAGGGAATGATTTGGCGGTAAACAATAAGCCAGATATAGATATGGCTATAAAACAACTGACTCTCAATTACCCTGAAATACGAAACTCATTCTCATTCTCCATGATTAGTCCGGAATACCTGAAAAACTAGCAAGAAGCAAAATATCAAAATCGCATACAAAAGATATATATGATATTTCGGGAAAAATGTTATATGACATGATGAGTGTTTTATCTGAGCATCTAGCATATCTCATAAATAAAATTCTAATGTCAAATACTTATCCTCAATCGTTAAGAGAACCCGTCTGACTCCCATTTATAAGGGTAAAGGTGATAGAACAGACGTGGGAAATTACAGGCCCATTACTCTCGTCCCCACGGTATCAAAACTAATTGAATCAATAAAGTCAAGCGACATCTTAAGGCACCTTGAACACAATGATGCCCTGTCAAGCGCCCAATACGCTTACAGACCTGGACGCTCCACCACGGAAGCCACTCAAAGGTGTATGGAGAGTGTGATACAGTCATTAGAAAACCGAAAAAAAATTGTTGGGGTATTTTTAGATTTGTCAAAGGCCTTTGATTCTGTAAACCATCCCCTGCTGTTGGCCAAATTACAAACATACGGCATAAGAAACCAAAGTGCTGAACTACTGAAATCCTTCCTTTCAAATAGAGAACAGACAGTAGAAATAATAGTTAATGGAAGGCACTACAGATCCAACCCGCAACTAGTGACTATAGGAGTACCACAAGGGTCATCTCTAGGTAATATACTATTCTCTTTATTTTTAAATGACATAACAAAACAAGACATAGATGGTGAAATTATTTTATACGCGGATGACACAACAATTATTGTAAGTGACGAATCTGATGAAGGACTAATTAAAAAAATAAGCACAATTCTCGCTACACTGGAAAACTGGTTTAAAATCAACGGACTAAAATTAAATTCTGAAAAAACGCACATAATGAAATTCAATACTCGACTCAGAGACTCAGAGAAAATTGACATAATTTTGTCAAACGGCGCTGTCATTCAAAGTTCACTGAATGTTACTACTTGGTTTCCATCTAGATCCTACTTTCTCATGGAAAACACATATAGATTCGATCTGTAAAAAATTTGCAAAAGGGGCCTACGTGCTTAAACAATTAAGACCACTCATCTCTAGTGATCATCTAAAGGAGGCTTATTACTCGTATGTACACTCAATCATATCTTATGGAATCGTACTATGGGGAAACTCAACTGACTTCGAACGTGTACTAAAAATGCAAAAACGAGCCATACGAATATTGGCTAACACAAATTACAGAGATAGTTGCAGAGAACATTTTAAAAATCTCGGTATATTAACATCAGTGTCGACATATATTCTGGAAATCGTAATGTCTATAAGAAAACATCCTGGTGATTTTGCCCGTGTGGGAGACGTCAGTAAACGTCCAACAAGATATCCGGATGATATACAGCAAAATCAGTGTAGACTAAACATGGCAAGAAAGTGTCCCAAGATAATGGCTCAAAAATTATATAATAAGCTGCCTAAAGCTATTAAAGCACAGACTAACACCAACACCTTCCGTCACAAAGTCAAAATGCTGCTCCTTAGTAACGGTATACAATATTAAGGAATACTTAAGTAACGAATACACTGAAAATATATTTATTTTACTGACTGATGATGATGAATGTTCTTAAACCTAAATACTTTTTATAATTGTATTATACTTACCCATGTAAACATATGACAACACTTCATTAAACCTCCTAATTATTGATTGTATATTTGTGAACCTGGATTATAACTGACGATCTCAATATTGTGTGCATGTTTTTATTCTAAAGTATGAAAATTATGTATTACTAATTGAGAAATAAACTATCTGAATCTGAATCTGAATCTATAGTTTGTGTTGTTATGTCGTACTGACAAGCACACATACACAATTTTTAACTTTTTTGACACTTTTGGTCGTGTACAATTTTCAGATACGCTGCTCGTATTATCACCGTTGCTTTTACAACCCCCAAGCGAGTTTATTTGAGTACCCACACGTATATTCACTTTCACTTTTTGGATCCACAGATTCGGCTCGAAGGACCAAAACGACTGTGAACGATGCCCCGTCTGCAGATACGTCGCCCGACGTACCGCCCCTTCACTGCGCTGAGACGGGCGAATCGTCAGCCACCTGCCACTGGGCGTTTTTTAAAACGCGGCGGCCAAACCGCGCGGGTGAACCGCTGCGTTTGAACCGCTCGCTGCTTCACGACCAGAGATGTGACTTATCTAAGATACAAGTATCTTAGATACAGATAAAAGATACAAGATACGTATTTTCATCTTGTATCTTAGATACTTTTTTGAAAAAGCATTTGTATCTTGTATTTAGATACATTATTTAGGTATCTTAGTATTTTGTAAATACTTTTTAGATATAAGATACTTTTGTAGTTAGTTACTGTTTACTGATACAATTTCACGGTCGAAACGGAACGCACCCTTGAAATGTCAAACAAGGTACGGTACAGAGATTTATACTTTATACTATACTCTGTGGTCTAATTAGTTGGTTGGTTGAGTTTTCTGTTGTCGCGCCCGCGCTTTGTCGTTAAAGTTATTTTATTATTGTGAATGAATGGTGTTATAATTTGCACTGTACTGGTCACTGTGTTGAAGTAACAAGGAAATAATTGAACTTAAACATGGAAACGTAAGTTTTATTTGATTTTACAACGTATATATTTCATTGCATTGGATCATAATAGGAATGGGTATTTAGGTTAGGTTTGTTGTAAAATAAAGTACAGTGAGAGATTAGATTCGATGTTTGTGTCATGCTGTGCTGTGGTATGGTATCTACCATAACATAAAACATAACATAATAAATAATTAATATATAAATAGCAACTCATCAACTCAATCAGATTATTTACCACGTCCACTACACTATCACACCACCCAGTAGAGTAGGTAAGAATACTAAACTAAGAATGAACTAAGAGTTAAGACTACTTAAAGACTTACTTATTTGCAATTTGCATGAGTGGTATGGTATGAGGTATCGGTGTATTCTTTACTAATTACTTTACTTTACCGGTGCTGGCAATCGATGTTGACTGACAACTTACCATACCAATTTATTTATGTTATGCAATGCAAATAAAATTAAATTGAAATATAAGTAAGCAATTTCGATAGATATGAGTATGACTAAGTGTAAAATATTAAATGATGTCACCTTTATATTAGGTACGTTAGGTACGTATAGTATAGAGTAGAGTACCTATAGGTAAATTTTTTTCATTTTATTTTTATACGTATTCTTTGTCATTACAGTCAAATGTTGCTTTTTGTGTTTTCAGGGATGAAGTTGAGGAGAATAAAACCTTGAACATACCACTAATTTTAAAACATTGTTATAAAAATGTTCAACAAGTCGATGGAAGTGACGTGAATGTGTTTGCAAATTGCAATGTTTGTGGCAAAGTTATAAAGGGTAGTGTAACTTCCACTACTAATTTCCTGAAACATTTAAAGGTAAAGATAACTTATGGTTTGTTTGGATAGGGAAAAATATAATAATTCAAAGATGAGTGGCATGCACAGCACTAGCCGGGTTGACTAACAATTTTTATTAGATATATATTATATATATATATATTTAATGTAATATTTTGTTATAATAGATCTGAGTTTGTGTTTTGTTATTGCAGAGGAATGGTCACGCAAATTTGTTGCAAGAGTATGAAAAACTTAAAAATTCAATTCCTAAAAAAAGAAAACAAACTGAGATGGGTGCTAGCGGTTCAGGATCATCGGTATTATCTAAGAAATTGAAGCAGTCCACTCTAACCAATATTGCGACAGGTTCAAAACCTGTAAATTTGGACAAGTTAATCATACAATTCATCGTTGAATCCATGTCACCGGTTTCAATAGTGGAGTACAAGTCATTTAAAGCAATGATTGAAGGAGCACAACAGCTATCAAAGCCTCCAAAAATATTATGCCGTCGAACTGCAAAAAATAAAATTAGTGATGAGTTTAATGAGTACAAGGAAAAAACAAAGAGTGCATTGAAGGCTGTGGATTTTGTGTGCAGCACTGCTGACATTTGGTCTTCTTCTAAACGGAGTTACCTGGGGGTCACCGTACATTGGATTGAAGGCGAAACTTTTAATAGGAAAAGTGCTGCTATTGCCTGCAAAAGATTTAAGGGGGCTCACACATATGACAAAGTTTGCGAAATAATAGCAGAAATAAATGCAGACTATGACCTGAAACTTTCAAAAATAGTAAAAACTGTTACAGACAATGGGTCAAACATGGTTAAGGCTTTTGAAGTATTCGGAAAATCCGATTTAGTTGAGAATAATGAATTTATTGCACTGCACGAAGAAGATCTTAATAACGATTTTAATAATGAAGATGATGATTTAGTTTTACAAGCTTTTCCTGATGCTTCATCAGACTTGGAAATGGAAAGTGATTGCCTGCTGCCCGCACATGAAAGATGCGCTACACACACATTACCTTTGATTGCCAGCACAGATTTCAAACAAGCAAGATTGAAAAATGCTACTTATAAGAAACTGCATGATGGGGCCTTCGCAAAGTGCCAAGCACTCTGGAATTTGTGTTCCAGGTCACCAAAAGCGTGTGAAACATATTTAGAGATGACAGGGAAGTCGCCAACTTCTCCATGTGCAACTCGATGGAACTCTTATTATAATTCCATAAAAGATCTATTAGCAGTGCAGGATCATCTCAATGATGCCATGAAAATGTTGAAACTACCTCAATTGAAAGAGAATGAAGTACACTTTTTAACTGAATATGTGGACTGCTCAAAGCCAATAGCAGAAGCCATTCTAAGTCTGCAAGGGGATAAAGACACCTACTATGGCTGTCTATTGCCAGAACTAATGAGAATCCAACATATCATTAAAAATCTTAGGACAGAAAATCTTAGATATTGCAGCATTCTGCTAAACGTCATAGCAGATAACTTAAATCGACGATTCAACAAATTTTTGCAACTAGAGCCAGCAGCAACTGATGCAATATTGGCTTCGGTATCCCACCCCTTCTTTAAATTGAAATGGTTACCTAAAGAAAATAAAGAACATGTAAAACAACTGCTCCTCAGCGAAGCTCGAAAAATAGTTAGAGCCGAAAAACAAAAATCTGAAGCTTCGCTTTCAGATACTAATGACATTGACAGTCGTTTAAAAAAAAGAACAAAAGACGAATCATATTACATGTTTTTGGAGGACTCCGATTCGTCAATTGCAAGTAACGACATGGGGTCCACTAGCAGCACAACTGACTTAGAAACATTACAATACTTGAATAATAAAGATACTAGCCTGAAAAGTTTAGATGCTGTCCCTACAATAAAAAAAATATTTTTGAAATATAACACGTGCTTGCCAAGTTCGGCCCCTGTGGAGCGACTGTTCTCTTTTGGGGGAATGATTATGCGGCCCCATCGTAGAAAAATGAGTGACAAGATGTTTGAGGAACTCGTTTTACTCAAATCACAGTGAAGTGTGAACTTAAATTCAATAAAGAAAAGTTTTTTTCATAAACAATCTTTTATCTTTAAAAAGTATCTTGAAGATACTTATCTTGTATCTAGTATCTTAGATACTATTCCCAAAGTATCTGGTATCTGGTATCTCAGATAATTATTTTAAGAGAATCTTGTATCTTGTATTTCAGATACTTTTTTTAGGGTATCTTGTACATCTCTGTTCACGACCAACAACACTTTTGGGAGTGTCAATCCCCGTAGCTTCGCTGCGCTGATGGTGGGTGGGGTGATGTAGAAAGGCAAAAAGAACTTGATTTTAATAAAGATATATTTTTCACTGGTACACTAATTTACAATTTACTTCTAGGAGCTCTACTTCTTGGAGCTTGCGGGACACGATTTGTACTGAGCCCTGGAGCCACTTTAATACCTCTATCTCGATTCATATCGAGGGATCTTCGGCACGCAACATTTTGCCAGCTTAGGCCAATTAAATAATTCTAAATTTAATGCATAAATTAAGGCCTCGCCTACTTTCATTACCAAAAGTTAGTTACACATCTCGTATTCCAACAAGAAAGTCTTGTTAGAATAATTCTGTCTTCAGGGAGGAGCTATGGCCGTAGCCTTATATAATATTGCTGCTTTCAGCCTCCTGAAGCTTTATCCTGATTTACAGGGATTATTTTTACATTTATTTAAAGTAGACTTTTTTACTCATAATAGGCTCTCTTGGCTCCAATTGCTAAATTTACATATGAATCATTATAGTACCTAATCATAAGCACGGCGCGACACATGCGCTTTAATTTGACATATCAGTCTTTAATGTAGCTTAAACGGTTACATAATTACGCCCGCTTAAGCCGAGCACAATAGGCGCATTTCACTATGACGGCCCGTCAATTGTAATTCTTCCATACAATAATATTGACAAATCAGAGAATCTGACTCGAACTTGACCATTTCGTTAAAGGCTCTCGTTATGGTAATGCCTGCCTGATATACTCGGTTTTATTGAATTATAATAAATTTTTCCTCCTAAAATGAGGTTCTTTATATGCCCAGGCATGTTCTGGGGTTCTATTCATTAGTAATATACATAAACACCTTTATATACGCGGCGTAATTCGCGTTACGCCGCTTATATAATTATTATCGCCTCAATTGGCTCAAGTGAATTTAGGTGTGCTAGTCACAGATGTGACTCGTTCACGGACTCGCTATAGATATAGTCTCGAGTTGCCGGTTCCTATGATCATTTGATCCTTGGAGACGGGCGGCTCTCCTCAGAGCGATATTTATTAAACAATTATAATAGGTACTTCGTACCTTTAGCCTTCCTATGGGCTATTCATTATGAGTGTACTTTCAGTACATAATATTTAAACAAATTACTCGCTTTCTAAATTAGCGGTATGCTTTATGAGCTGAACTATCTTTTGAATTGAATAGCGTATTTAAAAACATTATCAGGTGTAATACCTATTTATTATTATAACGAGATAAACCGTGTTTGATGGTATGCGTAGACGGCTATCACTTACCTATGTGTGTAACAGTAACCTGACGAACTCGAAGAGTCGTCCACACTTGATCTTGTGCACCGCGCTAGTCAGTCAGATAGATTTCTCACAGAGGTGGGTGTGCTTTGGGTTCACGGTCATAGGAGCAATTAGTGTTTTCTAAAGAGGGCGCCATGCATTTCAATTTATACTCTAAAATGCAAAAGAGTTATATGCAGGAGACCTATTTAGTAGCTAGCCACATAGAAATATGAACAAAGATTCAATTATAAAAGTAAGTTTATTACAATTCTCACAAACGTTTCAATATTTACTAAACCTTAACTCTACTGTAGGGATAGCGGCGTGGCTCTCTCAGATGAGATTAAAATATAGGTCCCTGACCGAGGACGAAGTTTGATTCTAAAGTTAAATGTATATATAAGCAGGCTTTATTATTACGCTTAGGTCTGTGTGAGGCTCGTTTGCATTATTAAATTACACCATTAATATCTCATGGCAGATTCCATGAATGACACCAATAAAATGGAAGGAGGTCACCTCTAGAAACCCGCTACACGTGCGTCACGTCCCGCTGCGGTCCACTGCGTCTACCCAGGCTCCCAGATGAGAGACTGCTCGTGTCGGCATCCGCATGTGAAGCACAAAATCCCGAAAGAGGTTCGAATCCCGGTAAGGGCATTTATTTGTGTAATGAGCACGAATATTTGTTCCTGAGTCATGGATGTTTTCTATGTATTTATTTCTCTATATAAGTATCTATATCGTCGTCTAGTACCCATAGTACAAGCTTTGCTTAGTTTGGGACTAGGTTGATTTGTGTAAGACTGTCCGCAAAAAAAAAAAAAAAAAAAAAAGGGGGGCGTATCGCCGCGCGCGACTTCCTGCGCCCGCTCGATTGCCTGTACGTAACTGGAGCCCCTGCAAGGCAGCCAGCACGTAGTCGCTGTAAACCACAATCAACATTTAAGACTTGAACGAACAAACAACTATCACTTTCTCTCCGACCACATTTCGACAGAAATCACTAGAACTAGCTTTACCTGGCAAGAGTTCAAAGCTAAGCGTTGGTGATTCTCCGCCGCCCAGATATCTTCTTAAGAAGTAGTGTGCTATATCTGTAACAAAGCAATGTTTCTCCTCTAAAACCGCCGCTTGAACACGATAAATATTTCTTCCGCTAGATCGGCGACAATTTCATTTTACTCACCGACATTTCCAAAGTGTCAAAGCATCTCTGTTATGAGAAGTTTGCTGATCCGTTTTACAACATGTTACATCTAAGTTAGACAATGGTCTCCGGCCGAAGCGAGCACCTCCCAAAATTGCGACCTCTTTGTTCAAGGCATTTTGTGAAGAGGTCCTTTCTCATTGCTTTTGACAGCCGAGAAAAAAAAGAAGCTACCATAGACAATCCCCGTATTCTGTTCAAATACCATAGCGATATAGACCTGTAGTTATGGCTTGGATGCATGACGACAAATTATTTATTAAAAATCAAATATCATCATATTTTCTAATAGCTTGTTAAAAGTTAAGGATTATTCCTAGCGATTTGACAACACACAAAAAAAGACTTATATCGTTGCCTTGAACGAGATGATAAACGCCCTGGCGCAGTACCTCCGTTGGTCAATAGATGCCGGAATAATCGCTTGCGCTGTCCTGCAATAGATGGCGCTGTGAGTCTGAAAGTTAATGTGTCAACGTCGAAATTACACCGTAACATTATGACAATAATAAAAATGGGATGCTCTGTCCCTCTTACTCCTATGCATACATCTCCCTCTCACGTCCGCCACTCGCAGGTGGCATGGAAGGTGTGTTCTGTCGCGCACAATGTGAATGAATAATTAATGAAGAAGTTTAGCCAATACTCTTATACTCCTATAACTCTTACTTTCCATACTAACTACTAGAACTCTAAATCCTTATTCCAACAAATTTCTCTGAGCATTTCCCCATATTTGTCAAAGAACCGGGGGTATTATGCACGACTAGGGATTCCTACCACATATTAGACGATCACAGTTATTCTACAAGACCTTTAAGAAGAATCAATATTTGACAGTAAAACTCAGTAGGCATTAGAGTGTGTATAGACTTAGCTTTGGGTAAATTAAATAACTTTTAATTAGTGGTTCCGTTACTGTCGGGGGGATTTTTGGGTATAGTTTGGAAAAAGGGGGTAAAAGGGGGGGATCGTTTCACACTCTTGCGTATTATGGTCGAAAACATTAAGATTCCCGATGTGTCTACATACTTAATCGATAACTATTTATGTTTTATTTTTTGATGCGCGGGTAGATCGTCTCCAGTGAGCCGGGCCAGAGACCGGTTCTTAACAGCTTCTTCATATACATACAATACAAATTATCTGAAAGTCATCTATATCCCGAGCCAGTCCGACAACAAGGGACATCGGTGGCTAGAGTTACTAAAAAAGTAAAATAAAAATCTACAATAGGAACGTATAGAGTTCTGACATAATATTGCGCAATAGTTGCCAAGCTCGAGTTGATTTCTCTGATTGGCTAAAAAGATTAGAGCAAAAGGTTAGACTTATGCTACCACGTTAACGAAAACGTGAAAATTGACGGTCTCTACCGGCCATAGCATCGTAACCAAATGAGGTACGAAGACAATTAGGGTACCGGTACCGGTAGAAAGGTAAGGTAAATGCCCTTACGTATGTATAATAATTTTTAAGTACAAATGAAGGCATGTTTACAAAAACAACATAACTAACATTTTTTGCGGATTTGAGTTTTTGGTATCATAGCATTCGTCTAAGCAGGATCTATACGTAGAGCAAAAGATAGTGTCCAAAAATTACCCCAATTGTCCAAAATCAGTCCCCAAAAATATACCCATTTTACAAAAACTACATATAAACATTGTTTTTTACAAAAATAACATAACTGAATATCGTTCACGTAAAAAACTTAATTTTAAATAAAATATATACACACTCTTTTTAGTTTACAGTAACGTTTTAGGTTATGTAACTGGCAAATAAGTGTACGATTGTAAAATTTTATATTTTTTAGTTCATGTACTGGGACTTTTTCGTTCAATTAAATACATTTTTCCCATCAGAGGACACACCTTTTTACCAAACGATCAGGATTTTAGCCTCATTGGAAACAAAAAGAAAACGTGTTCTCCAGAAGTACCCGATGACTGGAATGCTATAATGGCAAATGCTCGCGAACGCCCATCACGATTTATGATAAAAAAAATCACCCATGAATCATTCCATAATATAAAACATGCAGTACAGTAGACGGCAAACTTCGTGCGCAAATGACCTTGGCTGCGCGCAGAAGCGAATTTTAGGTGTCCGCGGGAGGGGGCGCTGAGGTAAGACAGCGGGGAGCATCGCGTCGGTGGCGTGATTGGTGGATCAGTCGACGTTTGCGTCCCGCGCCGCGCCCACGTTCCGCTGTCGCCCTAGTACACTTTCGGCCAGTGACAAAGTGATATTTGATGAGTTTATTGTTATCACTATACGTTGAAATTGTTATAGTTATTTGTTGAGTTATTGTTGTTGTTTTATTATAGTTATTGTTGTCTATTGTGTTATATGCTTGCATAAGCAGCGACCGCCCAACTAGCCATGCAGGTGGTGCCGACTGCCGACTCAGCATTTCGCCACACCGTGCCCCGTTTCCTAAAAATACGAAAGCGATCGTCACTCTTGGTTCTCACATCGACCATTAGGCACCTGTTAAATATAATAAATTTTAATTGATTTATTTTAATCTTTTTTGTAATTCCGACATTAAAGGAATTAAAGTTAGCATTCTGGTTTATCTCGAATCCTCCGACTCCCAGCCTACATATTTGGCGCAGTCGAGAGACGTACCTCGCGGGCCGGTTCGCGAGCGGTCACCGAATTTCCAAAATCGAAACTTCGCGCTCGCTTAGCGCCCGGGCAGCTATCCGGTCATCTCGTCGAGGGCGGAACCTACAAGCTGTGGAGAGCGGAGGAGTATCCAAACTTCGATACCGCAGAGAGCCAGAAATGTTCATGTAAGTACTTTAGAATCGTTCTAGAGTTGTTTATGTTAGGAAAGGAGGTACTTTCATAGTCGTAATTATTTTAAAGCTCAAAGATTTTCCATCCACGGCAATCGAGCACTCCTAGGCTAGCCAGTAATAATAGATTCGTTTTACTAGACGGTCTTAGGAATATTAATTTTGATTTAAGTTCTGAATCGGACTCGGAACCGGAAGTAGTTAGTATGGCAGATCTAGATTCAATTTTTAAAGCCTTGCGCTTGTTACCCGAGTTCGACGGGAACCCTAACATACTTACGAGATTTATTAAGTTATGTGATCAATTAGTATATGAGTTTGTTCGCCCCGATCAAGCTTTGGCTAATTACGCACTTTTAAATGGTATACTTAATAAAGTTACCGGGCCCGCCGCCCGCTTAATCAATGCGAATGGGGTCCCAGAAAGCTGGGCTGGAATTCGCAATGCACTTATTAATATTTTCGCGGACCAGCGCGATGAGACCTCTTTGTATAACGGTCTCGCGGTTTTATCCCAGGGGCAACCCACCCCTCAGGAGTTCTATGAAGAATATCAAAACCTGTTCAGTACCCTTATGACATACGATTCTAAACTCTATACACTAGACTATGAACCTTATACCGACTATTGTAATGAAATATTCATGGACAACTACTGTGACGGGTACCCTACTGACGATACTTACTATGACGACTCCGCGAACCAACTTCATTATCCAGAGGTTTCGTATCCGCACCCCGCAGGCGAACGTTATAAAATTGAAGAGCCCCCTATTCAGCATGAGGATTTTCGGAAACAATCCAGAGTTAGGAAGAAGTAACACTTGAAAACTTTCACAATAGACCAAGACTACTCCCCTTCAAACTTGGACCGACATAACTCATCTCCCACTACCAAGCATTTTTACAACATGTGGGGCGTGGGCCTAAATTACAATGACCATAAAGTTGACATACTACGGACACAGTTACTTAATTCATAATTTATTGCGTTAATAATCATGTGTGTATAAGGTCTTACAAAGGACATTTTACAGCTAGTGTTCACATGAACTCGGTTAGGGTATATAGCAATGTACTTACTTAACTAAAACTAAATACTAAAGCAATTACCTATACTATTTCAACATTTACATTTAAACTAATTTTTATGTGGCATGCAACATGACACGTCTTAGTAGGAAAATAAAATTATGTATGTATATAGAAATTCCAAAATTATTAGAAACGTTTTCCATTTTAACTCGGTAACAAAGTAATTCAATTTAACGTCGACAGTAAAGTTATTCAATTTATATATTAATAAAAAAAAAAACATTTAAATGTTATAATTAATAAAAAGCTTAACTTATTCATTGGGGATATGTATTATATAATTTACATTTATGTATACATATTTACATTTATATATACATGTATATATATATATATATATATATATATTTAATCTGATAAGATTGTATCATTTAAAAAGTCATCAAAAGAGTAATAGCACCTTTTAATTAGCAGATCTTTAAGTTTTCTTTTGAATAATTCATCTTCGGTTTCGTTTTTTTTTTTATTGTGGTATTTTATTTGCTATTAGTATGCATCGGTAATACGGACCATACTTATTTAGCCTCAGACCTCAACTTAATAATAAGACTTTTGCACTATATGAGCCGCACATATCATCATTTCTCCGAGCAAAGGGTTTCAGAACAGGTGAGGCCGTTTGAACCCGACCGTGTAAAAAGAGGACTTATAGATAGATGGTCTCGGATTAATAATTAAAAATATTTCCGGAAATGTAAATTATACAGACGCCATAAAATATAAAGCTGCAATTAAAACCCTTGAAAATAATGAAAACAAATTACAGTCTGAATTTTATAATCATATCAGTTTATCTAAAGAATGGATGCTACAACACTCCAAGATATTAGATGACATAGTTAAAAATCAGGAAAAAATTGGCCAAGCCGTTACGCAAGCCATTCAGAGTGAAAAGAACTGTGAGACCGAATTAATTAGATTTGCACACTTGGCACAATACTTGGTCATCCTGAATGATAATGTAGAAAACTTGTCTGAAGAGCTGGACAAGTTAGGAAATGCGTTAGCTCTTATTCGGGCGTCTAGTATACCTCACGCGATACTTAGTTTTGCTGTGTTTAAAAGTATGTTAGATAAGTTAAAGGTTCTCTACCCTAAGGGAGAGATCCTTGAAGTAGATCTTAGGGAATATTATGACCTAATTAAAGTTGGGTCATACTATATAGATAAGCAGGTAGTGTTAGTTTTTAAGGTGCCGATTGCTGTAGATAGAGTCTATGATTTATACAAACTAGCGGTAATACTGAATAGAAATCATCAAGTTCTAATACCTCCCTCTCCCTACATAGCGGTTGATGAACAGGATTCTATGTACATGGAGACAGAATGTCCGAAGGTCAAATCATGGCATCTCTGCGAGGAACCACTCAATCAGAAGATACAAAACCAACTTGACTGCACGTACCAGCTTATCACTTCGCAGCAGCTCAACCCGTCCTGTAAACACACGAGAGTGTTCCTGACTAGACCAGCAGTACAACAACTCGACAGCAGACAATACGTTATAAGTCTACCAGAGCCGACTAAGATACAAACCTCCTGCGGCCAAGAACAGTTCAAAACGATCCAGGGAAGCTACTTTGTTGAAATCCCGCACAAATGCGTCCTGAAAACCCCAGATTACACCATTACCAACTCTAACGACCAGGTTGAGGGTCATGCATTAAAAATTATGGAACTACCAGACATTACTTCGATAGATGAAGTGCGAGCTCGGGTGCCATCTCCTTCACTGACCCTGAACTCTATTAATCTGGAAAACCTGCACGCCAGCGATAAAAAGATATCCTCGCAAATACCCGTGAATATACGCCAGATCGACCGCTTAAGCCTGTACCATACTACTATACCAGTCTACCTACTCATATTCTGCGCATGCACAGTCGCTGCCGGTATAACCAGTCGTCGCCTATTCATGAAACGATGCCGAACAAATACATTGGAAACCATCAAAACTGACGCTCCGGTAGCCATCAACCAGACACCAGATAAACCAAAGCTGCACCCCAGAAACATAGAAGTGAATCATGGCTCGGCAATATTCTCGAAGAATCTCGAATAGTTGCCTAGCTGAGGATGGAGGTGTTATATGCTTGCATAAGCAGCGACCGCCCAACTAGCCATGCAGGTGGTGCCGACTGCCGACTCAGCATTTCGCCACACCGTGCCCCGTTTCCTAAAAATACGAAAGCGATCGTCACTCTTGGTTCTCACATCGACCATTAGGCACCTGTTAAATATAATTAATTTTAATTGATTTATTTTAATCTTTTTTGTAATTCCGACATTAAAGGAATTAAAGTTAGCATTCTGGTTTATCTCGAATCCTCCGACTCCCAGCCTACACATTTATTGATTTTGTGAATAGCTTATTATTAGTTTTTGTTCATTATTTGTGACGTTTAATGACGAAAAGACTATGCCACCGCAAATAAGCGTTGTTTTAAAAAGACAGGCAAGAAAAGTGGTCTACGATGTTTATTGTTACATAACAAAAGACATCAAAGCTGATTTTGAATCAATCAATAAGACTGCAGAGGCCACAAAAACGTCAGTCGGTACTGTGAGAAGGATTATTAAAGAAGCAAAGGACTCTAATTTACTCACGGTATTTCGGACTCCGGGTAAGAAAAAATCCGGAAAAAAGAAAGTTACCGAAATTGATAGTTTTGACCAAACCGTCATAAGGAGGTGTGTACACAATTTTCACGTAACGAATGACGAACTACCTACAGTTGAAAAAATCCGCAGAAAACTGAAAGATGACATACATTTTAATGGGTCGGAACGGAGTTTACGACGAATTTTAAAGGACTTGGGCTTCAGATGAAAAAAAACCGAAAATAACCGAAAGTTATTAATCGAAAAAACCAACATTCGACTGTTACGAATCGCATATCTCCAAAAGATAATAAAATACAGAGAAGAAGGAAGGCCGATTGTATACACCGACGAGTCCTATGTTGATTCATCACATGTAAGTAGTAGCTCCTGGTCAGATGGGTCAACGCAGGGCTTAAAGAAACCGATTTCAAAAGGGCAACGTGTTGTAATTGTTCACGCTGGATTTGTCCCAAATGCTCTCTTAGTATTTAAAGCTGGCATGAAAAGTGGGGATTACCACGACAATATGAATTTCGCAAATTACGAAAAATGGCTGCGTTGCAAATTGATACCAAACCTTCCACCGAATTCAGTTCTAGTTGTTGACAACGCGTCATACCACAACAAGCAGTATGATGCTGCCCCAACTGCAAATTCCAACAAGGCAGTGATGCACAAATGGTTGCAAGAAAAAGGTATACAGTTTCATGCAAAAATGTTTAAACCCGAGCTGTATGACCTGATAAAAGCACATAAGGAACAGCACAAAAAATACAGCATTGATAAACTTTTATCAGACCATAACCATGCAGTGCTTCGCTTGCCTCCTTCCCATCCTGACCTAAACCCAATTGAGATGGCTTGGGCAGCTATTAAAGGATATGTTGGTAATAAAAATGTGAACTGGAACACCAACAGAGTGATAGATCTTGTGAAGGAGAAGGTTGGGGTAATGGGAGCCGGCGAATGGGAAAAGTTATGCCAAAAGGTCAAAAAGATTGAAGCAGAGTATATGAAAAGTGACCATGTAGTAGATCTAGTCACTGATCAATTTACAATTTATGCTGACGATGACAGCGAAGATGATGATCATGATGACGGTCAAGATAACGAAGAAACAATGACTAGATCGATCTCTCCGGAACCAAGGCCTGGTACTAGCTCTGGTATTGAATTAATGGAAGGAATATCCTTTTTAGATCAAGATTAATTAAATAATAATTATTATTGATACCTAAATGATTTTGAGATTTAACCCTTGTGTGTGCCTGGCTCGACTCACACTTGGCCGGTTTTCATTCCAAAGTAAGTAGTTAGTAGGTAAATGCTTAAAAATACACTAGGTACTTTTTTTGGTCGTAAGTGTAGGATGCGCAAAGTTTCCCCCACCACGTAATTTTTTGCGCACGAAGTTTGCCGTCTACTGTATCAGGTTACTTTTTACGCAATAGTAAGCCTGCTATGAAAACCGACCACGAATATTTGTTCCTGAGTCATGGATGTTTTCTATGTATTTAAGTATGTATTTCTCTATATAAGTATCTGTATCGTCGTCTAGTACCCATAGTACAAGCTTTGCGTAGTTTGGGACTAGGTTGATTTGTGTAAGATTGTCCGCAAATATTTATTTATTTATTTATTTATTATTCATTTACGGGACCTTGGGTTACCATTGATATAAGAAATAGGAAGAAAATACCCAAGAACATCAATTTAAAACGTGCTTATGAGTCTTCACTTCCCTTTAATCCTCACTTTGTTAACCATAAAACGTTATTAAACAAATTATACAATTATGGCGTCAGGGGAAATGCCCATGACTGGTTTGCTAGCTACTTATGTCAACGCAAACAGTGTACAGAAATAACCAAAACTAATAAAGAAAAAGTCAGTGTTTTATCAGAAAATAAATTAAATCAAAGCGGTGTGCCTCAAGGTAGTATCTTAGGCCCTTTGCTGTTTCTTTTATATATCAATGACCTTCTAGATATAACAACACATAAATGCATATTATTTGCTGACGACACTACCATATTATTTCGTGGTAATAATACAAACTCACTCGAAACTGACATAAATGAAACACTCAAGAAAGTAGTAAATTGGATGACTATAAATGATCTAAAAATTAATATTGACAAGACAAAAGCTATCCAGTTTAGAACTAGTAAGGGTAAAAAGGTACATTTAGACTTATCATATAACAATACTAACATTGAAACAGTTGACTCCGCAGTATTTTTAGGATTAACGCTTGACGAAAACTGTAACTGGAGGAAACATATTGACATTGTCTGCACTAAAATAAATAGATTTGTTTATGCACTCAAACGACTAAAAGCAATCGTGTCCTTAAAGACAGCATTAAACGCCTACCATAGTTACGTCTCCTCAGTCTTACGATATGGACTCATAATCTGGGGTACCTCTGGAGAAATTGCAAGAGCATTCAAAGCTCAAAAAAAATGCATAAGGGCATTATGTGGTATTACAGCTAGAGAGTCATGTAAGCCTATTTTTAAAAGGCTCAATATCCTCCCCTTGCCATGCATGTACATAGAGGAAATCTGTTTATTTGTTAAAAGACACAGCCAATTGTTCACCACTATTGCTCAAATAAACCCTGATGCACGAAGTAATCGGTTGAACAAATTATTTGTTACTAAACGAAATTTAGCCATATACCACAATAATGTTGGGGGGATGATGACGAAAATGTATAATAAACTTCCACAAAAATTAATAGACATGCCTCTCACTAAGTTCAGACGAGCAATATTACATTATCTAGGAGACCTTTTGACGGTCAGTGACCACTTCTGGATTTGACCACTTCTGTATTTGACCACTTCTAGATTTGACCACTTCCAGATTTGACCACTTCTGGATTTGACCACTTCTGGATCTGACCACTTCTGGATCTGACCACTTCTGGATCTGACCACTTCTGGATCTGACCACTTTTGGATTTGACCACTTTTGGATTTGACCACTTCTGGATTTGACCACTTCTGCATTTGACCACTTCTGGATTTGACCACTTCTGCATTTGACCACTTCTGCATTTGACCACTTCTGCATTTGACCAGCTTTTATTTATACAGAATGCAAACAAAAAAATCGTCAGGGTTAACGTTGCGACATTTAAGACACAAAAACATTCCCTCTCACGTTAACACATGTATTAATAAGAAACTCGTCGAATCTAAGAATCGCAGGATAATGTACACTCGGCGTCAAAAAAATCGCACATTTCGAAAATTTCGTTTCGAGCGAATATAGCTCTTACGGAATGTACTGTACCCCATTAATATGTATATCATTTTAAAGATCAATCAACAACCTTTTAAATGAGTGGGTGTTTGTTTTTGTAAAAACAATGACCATAAAAAAAACGCATTTTAAATCAAAAGTCCCGAAGTACGCGTTTAGTGGGTCGCTAATTGGGCACCCATGGACGGGTATAAAAGGGGGGGTAAAGATCGATTAAGGGTCATTCGCTATCCAGACGTCACTGAGATCACACCTGAAGAGCTACAGCAAGAAAAAAACATTAAAAAATGGATACCACGCCAGAAGAAGCCGCTCAAGTGATTGCACTACTGGAAATATTGTAGCTACCAATTTTAACAAATTGACTTGTAAAATGTTACTTATACTTTTACCAATAAAATATATGAATATGAATATGAAACTGGACTACGACAGACTAAAGTTGCTCGGCGTCTGAATATCAGCCTCTTCCGTCGACGGGAAAACCGAACTTGCTTGCGTTTCCCGGACTGGAGGTGGCCGTGGCCAGGGATCCCTGACTGCTCAACGGTACATTGCGGAGATCCTGGATCCACATGTGGTCCCATATGCTGATGTAATTGGACCTGGGTTCCAATTTATGCACGATAACGCCCGCAGCCATACAGCGTTCATCGTTCGGGACTACCTGCATGCTGCTGGTATCAACGTTATGGACTGGCCAGCAAGGAGTCCCGACTTAAATCCCATCGAGCACCTCTGGGACCAGCTGAAAAGGCGGGTACGATCGCGTGATCCTCCTCCTGCCACACTTGATGAGCTTCATGATGCTGTCATTGAGGAGTGGAACAACATTCCTCAAGAGAACATCGTGACGCTGATCAGGTCCATGACCGACCGCATGGAAGAGCTTCGGAGGGCTAGAGGAGGCAACACTAGGTTTTAAGTTTAGTTTTAAGCTTTATTTTATTGTTATTGTTGTGTTTTATTTTTTTGTAATTTTTGTTAAATAAACGATTTTTCCTTTTTCCTGTTTTTTTCCTTACAGGGTTGATTTTCAATTGACATTTTCCGATAGAAGGTTTCATTACCTTTCAAATAAGACCCCATAGTCATGGGGTACATTACATTCTGTAAGAGCAATTTTCGCTCAAAACTAAATTTTCGAAATGTGCGATTTTTTTGACGCCGATAGTATTGATACTTCTTTGAAGTACTGGCCACTTATGAAAAGTAATTTTTATCTATGAATTATTATCAGATTGATATTTGTCATTCGTCGTTGAATGGTTGCATTCTTACATTTTCATTGAACTAGTGAATATTAATCATGGATTCGTTAAAATTTCACTTCACTTACACTTAATACTTGGTGTGAGTTGTTGGAACTCGTGCCAGCTACAGATGAGGCAGTTTTGTTTAAAAAGTATTTCGAGAAGCAGTGGATCTCTAAATCGGATCCAAAAATATTAAGCTGTGCTTACGAACGCCACCGTACTACAAATGCGGTTGAAGGATGGCACCGTCGCCTAAATGCGAGAATTATTAAAAGGCCCACATTTTTCGCGTCTGTAGCTGGTCTAAAGAAAGAGGCAACACATTGCGATTTTATCATAAAAAGCAGTATGTTTCGAGCCCTTCCAAAACGAAATCGGAGGCTGCGGGATATTCACTTCGATAAAAAATTGGGGCATCTTTTGCAAGAATTAGAAAAAGACTCTATTTCAAACATTAATTTCCTCAAGGAAATAATTAATTTAAAACGTTTTTGATGCGAGTCCAAAGAGATTTGTTACTTTACACTAAGGGTAGTTTATTTTATGTCTAGTGATGACTTTTTATTTCGTTCCTTATTAAATTAACATAGAATCTTTGTTGTTTCCCTTCCACTTTTCTCTAACACGTCTTTCTTCACTTTATTACAAGCTTTTATTTAGTTTCACCTGTCCCGGTGTCTGTCTGTAATCAAATCTTGCAAGTTAAATTTGACCCACTTCCTGGTGACCTATTGAGCTGAAATTTTGGGTATAAGTATAGTTTGGATGACAATGCACTACTATATGGTACCATAAACTTGGTCTGATGATGGAGACGGAAGATGGCCGTAGGAACTCCTTAATTACACAGGATAAACCCGTCGTGTTTGGGCCCGTTAGAATCGCCTCAAAGAGAAATTGATGACGAAATACAGACAAGTACAGTCGGTAATAAAAGTTTGTACCAAAAATGACATTTTTGGCAGAAACTTGTAGTAAAGAAAGTCCAATTGTATTATTCCCTTCAGCCGTCTACAGAACCGGAGTTTCAGAACTGTTTCCTTACGAGGCTTTCAAATTACTAAAGACACAGGGAGGTCTGAAATATGCCGATGTAATGCATGTATTAATTGTGTATTATACATATAAAGCCGTGCGAAGCCGGGGCGGGTCACTAGTATATAATATAATGTTTGACAGTTGATCCAATCCAGAAGTGGTCAAATGCAGAAGTGGTCAAATGCAGAAGTGGTCAAATCCAGAAGTGGTCAAATGCAGAAGTGGTCAAATCCAGAAGTGGTCAAATCCAAAAGTGGTCAAATCCAAAAGTGGTCAGATCCAGAAGTGGTCAGATCCAGAAGTGGTCAGATCCAGAAGTGGTCAAATCCAGAAGTGGTCAAATCTGGAAGTGGTCAAATCTAGAAGTGGTCAAATACAGAAGTGGTCAAATCCAGAAGTGGTCACTCACCGTCAAAAGGCTAGGAGAATGTAATTATTATAGCGTCAATGAGTACCTGAATTATACTAGATTATATTAAGGACTTTAATGTAAGTAGGAATTGAATTTATTTTTATATAATGTTACTGTCGTAGTGATTGTACCAATTTAATTATTATTAATGTGTGTCTAATAATATTAACAATCTTGACATTGAAGCTTAATAATACTTGACATTGTACTCGTAATTATATAAATTTAAACAAAACCAATTATATATAAATTTGCATGCCTACTTTTATAAGGTATTGACATTATATGGACATTATTTACCATTTACCTCACCATCTTTATACGTACATAATGTTAAGCAAATAAACAAATTTCATTTCATTTCATTTCATTTCACAAAGTAGGCGACTTGAGAAAATTGATGCAGTTTTTGGTCAAACCATCGAGACATCAATTCTACCAATAAAATTTTGTATAAAACGTGTCAAGAATCGTCGTCTCTGGAGGTAAAGTGACAAACTTATTTTTCATATTTTTTCCAAAAATAATTGTCTTTGAGATGTGTAATCGTGTGTTTCGTAACTAATGGCCACTTCCTTAAATCACGTATACAACGTTTATGTCCAATAACTAATATATAAGAAGACATTTCGTTTTTTTCGTTTCCTGTAAATTCATGTCTAGTGTAGTTATGTTGTTTTTGTAAACATGCCTTCAAATGTTAATTAAAGCCATTAGGACCTGGCGAAGCTTTTTAAAGTTACCAAACTTCGTAATTATACGTAATTATCGATTTTCCCAATTTAAACGGGAAAAGCAGGAAAACTAATAGACATTGTAATGTATAGCCTAGAAATAGTTATTTCAAAGGAAAATATGTGAAAACCCTTAGGGTTCCCCTGAAAATCAGGAAAACGTGAAAAGTAGTTTTTTGTTAATGAAAGTCCTGAAATCCTGAAAGCGCCCTATTGGCCTAACAATGATAACAGAAGCTCCTAGTAATCTCAACAGTGCCTCAAGAAGACTACAGTTTTAGAAAGTTTAAATTCAGTTTTTTTTTTGTTAATTTTAAATTCGTTTAGTTGCAAGTCCGCCTACACAATAAAGCCTTGGTCAGACACACGGCGCGACGCAGCGCCGCGGTCGCGCGGCGCGACCGCGACACATATTAACAGGTTAGCGACGTCAAACAGACTGCGTCCCGCTGGCATCGCGCCCCGCTTCTGTCGCGCCCCGCGCCGCGCGGCCCCTTGCGTTCGCGCGGCGCGGACGCGGCGGCACGCTGCGCCGCGCTGGGTCACACACATCTGCAGTCGGACGTTAGGCAGCGCGCAGTGCGTAGTGCGAGCGTAGCATAATTATTAGTTATTTTTTGATTAGGTATGGATATAGAAAAATTAATGTTTCCGGTATCCTGTATCCGGGCGCGAATCACGCCCGCATTGCGCCGCGCATCACGCCCGCATCGCGCCGCGTTCGCGCGCGCGATGAGGGCGTGTTGAGAGCGCGAGGCCGGCGCGATCCGCGCGCGGCCTGTTTGAACAGGCATCGCGTCGGCATCACGCGGCGCGACCGCAGCGCTGCGTCGCGCCGTGTGTCTGACCAAGGCTTAAGGCAACATCAAAGTCATTGACGGTCGATAGGGTTCTTCGATCCGGATTTAATCCGAGAGGCGCGTACGTCGTTGACGGGATGTTAGCGGAATTCACGGTACCTTGTCAGTTGAGGGTTAGGAAAGACAGGTTTAGCTGCAGGTACGCGACGCGACATGCTTTGTTGAATTGAACAACAGTTTCACTATCATTGTCAGTAGTATTATTAAAACTACCCTCAACTTTATTATTGATGTTTTGTAGTAAGCAACAAGTTTTTACAATTTTGACAGCAGCATCTGTTGAAACATTCAATGGTCTATTGCAAAATCCACCATGAACTCCAACAAAGGCAAGACATACAAAACTCGTAATATCATAATTTTATGTCATAATTTCTCCAAAGAAAACGAGTCTGCTGGTAAAACGTGGTTGCGATTGTTTCTAAGACGTCACCCAGAACTCTCTTTTCGACAACCCACGGGCACGTCTATTGCGAGGTTAAAGGGCTTCAACAAAGAAAACGTTAGTGCATTTTATACATTATTAGAAGACGCAATGGATAAACACAAGTACACTGCAAACAATATCTACAACGTTGATGAAACTGGCATATCAGTTGTACCATCAAAATTGCCAGAAGTATTGCCCAAGAAAGGGAAAAAGCAAGTTGCGGCCATAACGTCAGCTGAAAGAGGTTCCACAGTTACTTGCTTAATGTGTATGAGCGCTAGTGGTTCATTTGTTCCCCCAATGATGATTTTTCCACGCAAACGGGATCATCCCCTTCTAATGAAAGGGGCTCCACATGGTGCAATTCACGCTTGTCACCCATCAGGCTGGATTCAGACTGAACTTTTTACGAAATGGTTTAAGCACTTCATACAGAACGTTAAGCCATCCGAAGCTTCTCCTGTACTTTTGGCATTAGATGGTCATGCTTCGCATACCCGTAACATTGAACTGATTGATTTAGCGCGCGAAAACCATGTGCAACTGTTATCATTGCCTCCACATTCAAGTCACAAGATTCAGCCACTCGACCGTACATTCATGGGACCTCTAAAAAAATACCTTACAGAGGAAATTCGCCAGTGCATGAGAAATAAAACTCAGGCAATAACGCACTATGACATTGCAGAACTCTTTGGTCGCGCCTATATAAAATCCCAGCGTGCTGAGTTGGCTATTAATGGTTTTCGAGTAACTGGGATCTGTCCATTAGACGTGAATGTTTTTCAGGACTTTATTGATGATTTATTAGAAACAGATATGGATGTTCCTACAAGTTGTCATATTCCGCAAGCAAACGTTATCAACACAAGTCAATCTCAAACACAATCAATAGTTAACGAAGCTCCATGGACAGATGATGAGTTTTATGCTACAGTTGAAAGCACTATCCATGAAGCTGCTCAACATCCTTCAAATCCAGTTGAGCCATCCATTATAGTCGAATCTCGACCAATTGCTTTGATTGAATCTCAACAGCAAAGTACAATATTGGCGATACCGATTGAACAATGTCAACCGTTGTCGGAAAGTGAAGCTCAATGTCAAATTGCAGCATCGTTAGAATCTACGGATGAGTCACAACCCACCGTTGTAAATGAAAGTCACTTTCAGAGTGAGGCGGTGGAATCAATTAATGAACCCCAACCGACTGCCAACGAGAACCAAGATCTGGACCATGATCAAGCGTCAGTGAGAATTATACTGCTAAATCAAGTCCCAACATTAGCTCAATTGGCATTAGCAGTCACTTTATTTGAACAAAAGGCATCTTCCACTGAAAAAGATATTAGCAACAAAGAAGAAATTTCTCAAGATACCGATCCATCTAAAGAAGCATCTAACGGCACAAACGTACCCGCTGGTCCTTCAACATCTACACCTTATTTATTACCAAAATACAAGGCATTTTACACTGCAAAAAATATTGACAACAAAGAAGAAATTTCTCAAGATACCGATCCATCTAAAGAAGCATCTAACGGCACAAACGTACCCGCTGGTCCTTCCACATCTACACTTTATTTATCACCAAGACACAAGGCATCTTTCACTGCAAAAGATATTAGCAACAAAGAAGAAATTTCTCAAGATACCGATCCATCTAAAGAGACATCTAATGCCACAAACTTACCCGCTGGTCCTTCCACATCTACACCTTATTTATCACCAAGACACCTGTATCCTGTACCAACTTTACACAAAAAAACTAGTAATAGAGGAAGAAATGCCACTAAACCCACATTGTTGACATCATCACCTTATAAATTAGAATTGGAAACATCAATAAAAAAAAAAAGAATCTTAATTACTTAAAAAGAGAAGAAATGTGACCAAAGAGTTGGGAGTGCAAAAGAAAGCAGTAGAGCCAAAGAAAAAGACTGAATCTAAGAAGAAATTAAAAAGAAGCACGCAAGAAGGACCTAAAAATAAAGCTCAAAAAAATAAGAAAAGCCCTGTAAAAAAACTCTCTACTTCCATGAAAACTACAGATACAGGGAGTGCTTTTTTTGAGCCTTAGTTCTTTTAACTGTCGCAATATTAAAAGATCAATAGACGACGTTAGGCGATTGTGCATCTCAGCTGATATAAGAGACGTGGATTTTATCACACGATCTGGTGTATCTAAACACGATAAGTGATGAGTTTGCCTGCACCGGGACCTCAGCAGTGGACACTTCGGCGGGAATGCTGTGCGGCAGGCCGTACGGCGGGACGGCGCTTCTGTGGCGTAAGAAGATGTTTCCATCTGCCTCGGTTATACAGTGCGACAATGTTAGGATTAGTGCGATCAAGATATCGTCTGGTGATAAGCATGTTATAATATTTTCTGTATACATGCCCGTCAACAGTGTTGATAATCTGCCGGATTTTGTACAATGTATGAGTGCTATGAGCGCTATAGTGAAGGAAAATTGCGTGGAAACTGATTATATATTAGGTGACTTCAATGCGCATCCGGGCGAATTGTTTTGTGACGAATTGTTTAGTTTTTGTACGGAACAGGACTGGATTTGTGTTGATACCGTTAAACTAGGCATAGGCTCGGACGCACACACCTTCTTAAGTGAAGCACACGGATCCAAGCGATGGCTGGATCATTGCGTCACCACATCAGCCGGGTGGGAAACGGTTGTTGATGTTTGTATTGACTATGACGTGTACTGTTCCGATCATTACCCCCTTTTAATAGAATGTAACTTTAACTTAGTAAGACCTAAGCTTATATGTAATAGTAATAATGAAGTCTCAAGTGGGAAACATTTTGTTTGGGGGGAGAGGACATCTCAGGAAATCGAAAAATATACTAATAAATGCAACGAGCTGTTGAAAACCACTGATTTTCCTTCCGATTTCCAGAACTGCTGTGACGGGTGCTGTATAAATAACGCTGCTCATTGTAAGTTACTTGACGACCTGTACCTCAAAATAATGACGTCGTTATGTGAAGCTTCTTTATACAGCAAGGCTGTCACCGCTGGTCGCCGCATTGCAAATAATTGAGTGATAGGATGGAATAAGCATGTTAGTGGCGCACACGGGGAGGCCAGGGCTAGATTCCAGGACTGGATCATGTACGGTAAACCTACTGGTGGACCTATTTATGATGCTATGTGTAATAGTCGCAAAGTATTTAAGTCGCGTCTTAGGTGGGTTCAACAACACCAAGAGCAAATAAAGATGGATTTGCTTGCCACGCATCATAAAACCAATGATTTCCGAAACTTTTGGAAAATAACAAAAAAGATGGAGTCTAGGCCTGGACTTTCTGTTAGTGTGGACGGTATCTCGGATCCGAAGTGCGTTGCTAACGTGTTTATGGAGCATTTTAATGTGAAGCCTTCCCACACTTCCGCCGGTGGGGCTCCGCGGCAGCAGGTGCTCGATGCTGACATGGCAGTGAGTGACATTCAGACCCGACTCAGTGTTAGTGACGTAACTAAGGTCCTAAAGGAAATGAGAAGGGGCAAATCTCCTGGACACGACCATCTTAGTATTGAGCACTTGCAGTTTGCTGGTCCTCACCTACCCCGAGTGCTAGCGATGTTTTTTAATCTTTGTATATGTCACTCGTACCTACCGCCGATCATGACAAAAACAATTGTGATTCCTATTGTCAAAAAACAAGACGGGTGACATATCAAACAAAGCCAACTATCGACCTATTTCGCTGGCAACAATTGTAGCCAGGGTATTCGATGGCCTTCTTAACTTACAGTTGGATAGGTATATGAAACTAAATGACGCGCGGTTCGGTTTTCGCACCGGATTATCTACCGAAAGTGCAATTGTTTGTTTGAAGCAGGCCGTTGAATACTACACCCGCAGGAAGACGCCTATATATGCGTGCTTTTTAGATCTTTCCAAAGCCTTCGATCTTGTAAATTACGACCTACTTTGGAAAAAACTAGACGAAGTGCAATTTCCTAAGGAACTCACACGCATATTTAGGTGTTGGTACGCGAGCCAGCGAAATAGTGTTCGTTGGGGTAACGAGCTTTCGGACGAATATGGCTTGGAGTGCGGGGTCAGGCAGGGGGAGCTTACCTCCCCCAAGCTCTTCAATCTGTACATGGATGCCCTTATCGGTGGGCTTAGCAGTATGCATGTTGGTTGTCACATAGACAGGGTTTGTTTTAATAACATAAGCTATGCTGATGACATGGTACTGCTGAGCCCCTCGGTTGGTGGTATGCGTGTACTGATTGAGAAATGCGAATCCTATGCTCTAAGTCACGGCCTGAAGTACAATGTGCTCAAGAGCGAGTACATGGTATTTAAAGCGGGGAACAAGTGCCCATCTCATGTCCCACCTCTTCGTTTGAATGGCGAGCTACTTAATAGGGTTTATTCATTTAATGTAGATATTTGTGAATGATGGTTCTTTGTTTTTTGTGCTCTGAATTATTTGCTGACTTAAAGGTTTTGAAACAACATTCTGATTTCGTTCACAATAAACACAGTTTTGAGTTTTATAGATGCATTGAGGTTAACTGTCAGCGTAGTTTTCACGAATTTGACTCTTTTAAAAAACATCACAGTAAAACTCATCGGACAAAGGTCATACAAAATGTTGAGTCTTCAAATGAACTGACTTCCATAGATGCATTACCAACGCGTGATGAATCTGCTAATATAGAAACAGCTGCCGGTACGTCTATTACACCGATTACACCATCTAGTCCTCTTGAGCAGACATCGAGTTTTATAGCTACTATGTACTCCAATTACTGTCTACCCCGGAATACTGTTCAAGGCGTAGTTGAGGGTTTGCAAGAAGTATTTAGTTCATTTATTCAAGAAGTAAAAGAATCAGAATTTGAAGATATGGGCCCTAACGGTATAGACAGAATTGAAGATTTAATTAATTCTTCAGTTTCTAAATTTGGCACTGAAGCTAAACGTATTAAATATTACAAAGAAAAGGGGTTTTTTATAGAGCCTCTAGTCGTAATTATCGGTCAAAGACTCGATAGACGTAAGCGTAAAGGCATATCACGTATCCAAACAGTCCCATGCGTTGAACATTTCATTTCACTACGTCGCGTTTTGCAAAAAAATTTGTCCCTCGAAAACGTACTTACGGATATATTAGAATATATTAATTCATTAAGCAAAAAAACACATAACGTAGATAATTTCATTCAAGGAACTTACTGGAAAAAAAGATTGAATTCAAATGAAAATTTAAAGCGTACAGTTTTACCACTATTTATGTACTTCGATGATTATGAAGTGGGCAATGCCCTTGGAAGCCATGCAGGGTGTACACAAACTTGGTGCTGTGTATGTCTCTATTCCTTGTCTCCCACCTTGTCGTGTGTCTGTTTTATCGAATATATTCCTGACACTTTTGTTTCACTCATCATATAGGGTTTCTTTTGGAAATCATATGATATTTAAACCTCTAATTGATGAATTTAATTTTCTTTCGGAAAGTGGAGTAAATATAGACACTCCATGTTTTAAAGGCATTGTATTCTTTGAACTCGCTCTTATCTTAGGGGACAATTTAGGCATCGATTCAATAACAGGTTTCGTAGAAAGCTTTTCTGCCAACTACTCATGTAGAACATGTAAAGTACCTAAACATATTATGTCGAAACAATATTACGAAGACCCAAATATTTTACGAGACACTGCCTCCTATCACTACGATTTGTCTCTCGAAAACCCAACATTAACCGGTATAAAAAATAAATGTATAAGGTTTGACATTAAAAACTTTGACTTGTTTAACCAAGTAGGTGTCGATATAATGCATGACGTGCTTGAAGGTGTTGCGAAATACATAATGAGCTTTATTGTGATTCAGTACATTCAAAGTTTAAAACTATTTTCTCTGCACACATTTAATGATAAAATAATTAATTTTTCGTACGGGGAAGACAGCAAAAATAAGCCGTGTGCTTTAGATTTAGAACATTTAAAGCGCTTTACTGTACGTCTTTCGGCCGGAGAAATGCTTTCATTTGTAAGGTACTTTGGGTTGATTATAGGTGAGTTTGTTCCAAAAAATGATCCAATCTGGGTTCTTTGGATATCACTCAGAAAAATTTTGGACATAATTTTAAGCACTACAGTTTCTAAAGATTCGGCAGATTATTTACAAGTATTAGTAGCAGAGCTTAACGAATTGTATGTGGGTTTGACTAATGAAAATTTAAAACCAAAATTTCATAATATGGTGCATTATCCCTTTATGATTAGGAAATATACGGAGGAAATAAGGAAAATTACGCGATATGTTATCTGTAGGACCTTCAAAGGAAGTCTCGCTTCAGAAAGCTTTGCATATATTCTCAGAACTTGGAGTAAGCTATTCTCAACAAACTTTAGTACAAGTCTCTTGGGCAGCAATGTCATCTACGAGATATCACGTAGGCTCAGTGCTGGTATGGAAAGTGAACGATGATAATTATTTATTGACGTTTTTTTGTAGTGTCGGGAATTTATTTAAATTCTACTGATCACCTAATATTTACGGGAACTCTTTTGGATACTCTCCATTTTGATGAGCATTACTACGCGTATAAAGTTGAATTTCCCTCAATACAACAATGCGTCGCTGTTTCCTATGTTTCTCTTGTTTCACCAATTCCAAACACAAAAGTAACGCATACTGATGGTGATTATGTAGTTTTACGTAGTTCTTTGTGATAATTAAATCTCATATAAATCTGTGTGTCGTACGAACCAGTGATGCGATCATCGCACATACTAATATGACATAAATAATAATAATAAAGCCATTTATTCCTTAACATCATTTCCGTGCATGCATTTTACAAATTTCTATTAACATATCAAATATCAATCCTTATACTATTTCAATTCATATTTTTTTTCATTTATTATTATATAATTATTTTTTTTTTTTTTTTCGAACATTAATGAGATAAAGTTTTATTACATATTAGAAAAAGATAAAATTCTAATTCAATTCGATATTAATTGATTTAATTTTGAATTCAAAATGTCATAAAATATTAAGGACCTCATCTCGAGTATAGGCCCCTCCAACTCCTTCCATTTGTCTCTATGTTTGGCTGTTTCCATCCAATTTTTTCCAGCAATTTTTATCAATTCGTTTGCCCATCTTTCTAGTGGTCTTCCTCTTTTTCGCTTTCCGGGTGGACCAGTCCATGCCGTTACTATTTTAGTCCATTTTTTGTTGTTCATGCGTGCTATGTGACCGGCCCATCTCCATTTAAATTTTTGGCAGTGTCAATGCGTCTATAACCTTAGTTTTTCCTCTTATATAAACGTTTTTCTTCTTGTCTTTACGTTTTAGGTTTAGAATACTGCGTTCCATACTTCTTTGACAGGAGTTTATCTTATTTTTGGTAAAAGTGTTGTAAATCCACGTTTGGCACCCGTAAGAAAGACATGGTAAAATGCATGAATCCAGTATTTTCTTTTTCAGTTGTAACGGTAAATTTGATTTTAATAGTTCTTTGTAACTCCAATATTTATTCCACGCCATTTTTACACGTCGATTGACTTCCTCTCTATGTCTGGTTTTATCAAATGACATTTGTTTCCCCAAGTAAGTGTAGTTTTCCACATAGTCGAGATGCATGTTATTTACTGTTATTGGAGTCCTATTGTTATTAGTCAAAACTTTGGTTTTGGAAGTATTTAATTCTAATCCTATTTCATGACTTATGGTGTAAATGTCATTTATCATGAAGAAAAGTACTATGTCGTCCGCAAATCTTAAATTATTCAGATATTTTCCTTTTATATAGATCCCTTTGTCAGACCAGTCCAGTTTTTCCATTATATTCTGTAAAACAGTTATAAAAATTCTCGGCGACAGAGGGTCTCCCTGTCGTACTCCTCTACATATATTTATTTCAGGGCCTGTTCTGTCTAGTTTTACTCTACTGACGCTTTTTGAGTAAATATTTTGTATGAGTTCTATTGCTTCGATTGGGACGTCACATTCTTTTAAGGCGGCCCACATGCTGGCGTGTGAAATTGAATCGAACGCTTTAGCGTAGTCAATAAAAGCGAGGTATAGAGGGCGCCTTTGTTCCTGGTACTTCTCAATAATTTGATCCACAACGTGCACGTGATCCACAGTTGAGAAGCCTTTTCTGAAACCTGCCTGCTCGACTGGTTGATGTTTTTCAGTGAATTTAGAAATGCGTTGTTCTATCATAGAGGCGAATAGCTTGTAGAGAGTAGGCTGTAGGCTTATCGGCCGATAGTTGTTTATGTCAGCTGGGTTTCCCTTTTTATACAATAAGATTATGTCAGATTATGCCCATTCTTTTGGTATTTGTCTTGTGTCTAAGATTTTGTTAAATAAAGCTGTCAATGGTAGCGATAATAAGAATCTTCCGGCTTTTATGATTTCATTGCTAATAACATCGGAGCCGCTACTTTTATCCTTCTTTAACGTCTCTATTTTCTTAATGATCTCTTTTTCAGTAAACCTGTTTATATGCGTCGTGTTCGCTGCCTTGCGAGTGACTGCTGAATTTAAATCGGGAGGCATGTTTGTTTGGGAATATAAGTTTTTGTAGAATTCGGTCGCTGTGGCAATTATTTCAGATCTTGAATAAAGTTGATAGGATAGAGCTGCCGTCCCTGGCTGACACCGTTCGATAGAATGAGACGACGCGCTTATCCTATCACTTATCGCGTGATAACGCCATCCATGCTACGGGGCCTGAAGGTGTTGCTGTGAGGTTTGCTATCCATTGTTTTGCTGTGTTTAACTCTTTCAGACCTTTTTTCACACTTCCAGTTTTTGTCAGATTTTTTTCCAAAATGTTTAGTCTATGGTCTTGATAATCTTTTTTTATCTGTTTATGAACCTCTTTGTACAAATTGGAGAGTTCTCGTTTTTCTTCTCTGGATAATGGTTTTTTGTGTTGTAAATGTTGTCTCCTTTCAAGTAGGGAATGTGTATTTTTCGTGATCACGTTTTTTATCTGCCTTTTATTCGGAATATTGATTGATTTTAGGCTCTCCGTGATCGTCATTTTAATTCGTGAATACAGAGATTCTACATCATCAGTGTGCTCTAACTCAAAGTTTTCTGTATGGTGTTGGAGACTCTCTAAAAATAACTTTTCATCTCGGGCGGATTTGAAAGTGACTTTTTCGTTTTTGTAGCTAACTCTGCTTTTCTTTACTGCACATAATAAGTAGGTACCTCTTAATAGTCGATGGTCGCTGGCGAAGTTGAAGTTACTAATTAGTTCGATATTTGTAAAGTTACGTTTAGTATTTGTTAAAATATAATCGATTTGACTTCTTCTGTTGGTTGGCGATAGCCAAGTCCACAAGGTGTTGGTTTTCTTTTTAAACATGCTATTTATAATGGTAATATTGTTCTCCAGTGCATATTGTACTAATTGTTTACCTCGTAAATCTCTTTTCCCGTAACAATATGGTCCCATTATGCGAGCTTCTCCCGTTCAACGCTGTCCAACTCGGGCATTGAAGTCGCCCATTAGTATAACAATCTTCGCACATGCATCTTGAGCTTGCTGGAGTTGGTTGTATAAAGAGTTGATTTCGGTGTCACTTGCGCTTGACGTAGGTGCATATGCCTGGATAATTGATAGAGACGTATTATCAAAGTTCAGATTTAGAATACAAATTCTCTCAGAAATTGCGATAAAGCTGTCTATATGTAACTTTAGGTATTTTTTTATCAAGAAACCCACACCGTAGAGTCCTTTCGTTTCGCCGTAAGAGCAGAAGATGTGATTTTCATCTTCTGAAATGCTGTAACCCGTTCTTCTTATTTCAGAAAGTCCAATTATGTCATATTTGATGTTTTTTACAGCTGTTGTAAATTCGAGTAATTTTGCCTCGGATAAAAGCGATCTAGCATTATATGTGCATATGTATAGTTGTTGGAGTGGAGGGGTCGTTAGTCCCCGCGGTGACCGGCCGTGTTGGGGAACATCGAGGAGAGGTCGCGCCGTCCCGTCAGCTTGGCTGTTGAGACGGTGTGGAGCTAGTAGTTGAAGCGGGTGTGGAAGACGATGGGTGCGCTTTATGTTGGTGTCTTGTAACAAAGCTGTTCATAGTTTTCGGGAGCTTCTTCGTGTTGATTTGTTTTGTGTTAGGAGAAACATTCGAAATACTTTCGGGTGATTCAGAGAGGTTTCTTTTATTATGTCTCTGGATATGATTTTCCTTAAGATTTTTCTCGGTTTGTGGTACTATTATTAATTTGTCGTACTTCAGGAATGCTTTCCGCCCTTTGTTTCTCTCTTCTATCATTTGTTCGATTAGTTTTTTACGCTTTTCTAGAACTTCCGGAGGAAAATCTTCTTTGATATAATATGAAGTACTTGATAGAGATTTCCTTTTACTCAAAACTTGGATTTTTTTCAGCATAGAGCTAAACGTGACTACAACGGGGCGTATTTTTCCAGCCTGGTATTTTCCTCGACGTTGTAAATCTTCTATGTTGTTTTCAGTCAGTTGCGTTTTCATTGTTGAATTTATTAAATGTATTATATTAGATTGTAGTTCCATGATATTTTTTTCATTTTCCTCTAGTCCAAAGAATATAAGATTTTTCTTCCTAGATAATCGTTCAAGGTGTTTTATGCGGCGGCCTTGTTCTTCTACAGTTTTTTCTAGCTTGTTAAATTTAATTTCCAAGTATGCAAATTTTGCTTCTATGTTGTCGTTTATTGATTGTGGTATGCTTTGCCTCATTTCTCTAATTTCGTTTGTCTGTTCGTCGAATTTGTTCTGTAGGTTTCGCATTAACGCTGTTAGTTCTTCCATCTTTATTTTGGTAATAATGCCCTCTGTTGGAAAGTAGAAGTAGCTCCGCGACAGTGGCGCGTTATGCGGTTGATGGTAGAACTAAAAATTTTACAGACGAATTTGGAACTTTCCGATAGATGGCGCTGGTATCAATATAGGATAGTCGTTACTCGACACTTTTGTTATTTTGTAGGTTATATTTCTTGTAAGCTTAATATCTGACCTTTTCCTTGATGTTGATTGGTGATCATTAAATATTGTTTGAAGTTATTCCACGATTTTCAGTATAGTTTGTAGCACAAGTCTATGAAATTGAACGTAAACAGTCACTGGCCGGTAAATAGTTATTTGCATTGGTTTATGCACTGTCCACTTAATAACACTTTAAACTACAGTTTTCTCTGGTGAGTCATGATGCACAAAGTCTTTTCGGTAAACATTCATTTATCAGAACGACGCACTTTATTTTTAATTATTAAAATAACACTGAGCCGCACTTGACTTTACGTAGTTCTTTGTGATAATTAAATCTCATATAAATCTGTGTGTCGTACGAACCAGTGATGCGATCATCGCACATACTAATATGACATATAGCCAGTCAATTAGGATACCTACGTCTTAGGGTGGTTCTTATTTGGTCTATTTTTTGTGCCATTATTTATCATATAAAAAAGATTACTCGTTTATTGGATTTTTATTTTAAATTTTAGGGGTCGCTACCGCTCAAAACAAATCTTTGGTAAAAGTAAATAAAATAATGTAAACATCTTATTTTATATTTATTCTATCGATTAACTTACAGATTTATAGTGAGATTCGGCATAAATGTACAATAAATCATTAGAATCTAAATAAAAAATAAGATATATTCATAATTTTTTGTCGAGTAGCGACATTAAAAGATGGGTTGTGTCCCTTAACAAAAAAAAACGACCAATTAAGAAGCACCCAAGATATCATGAAACCCTGGTTAGTGCGTCCTATTAGGACAACGCCGCTAAGAATAGTTTTAAAATATTTAATAAGTAACCCGTGTCATTTATTGAATCTAAAAATTAAAGATTTGATGTTCTGCTATGTATTTATTGTATATACCAACAATATCCATTACTAACTACATGAATGTACGTTGTTATGTAAAATTACTGTTACGGTAGCGATTAATTAATACATTTAAATAATTTAGTATAAGTAAGATTTGATGATGGAAATAGATGTTGTAGTAAGTATACAACTTCACGTAATACAAAATTAAATTACAGCCACGTTACGCAACGTGATACGAGTTGTTTCCTTAAAGTCTGTTTCCACCAGGTAAAGTACAGTCAAGTGTAAAAATATGGATGTATTCAGCCTACTCAAAACTATACAAACTCTTATTACGCCGGTGTAAAGGCTTTGATGCATACTTTTAATACTTTAAATGCAGCTGTATTTTAAACTGACTGGTTTTATTTTGTATTTTACTTTTTATCAGTTTACAAAATTTCAACTTGTCAAAATGCCTCGAGTATCGTTGGAACGCCGGGAGCAAACTCAATATAGCATAATAGCGATTAGCATTACTAATGAATATAATCTAATAACCCAGTTGTCTTAGCAAAAATTGTACTTCCCATAATCAACCCCCTACAGTTTATTTCTTTAGGTACTGAAAACAAGGTAAACAAAACCTACCACGTGTCTCGGTGAATCTAGCTTTGGCTGATTCACTAAGTCGGCGTGATTTGCTGACTTTGTTTCCAGTACCAGAATTAAGAGTCCGTTCACGTGCACACTACCACCACTGTTAAATAATTGTGATTATTTAAATTTAACTATAGATATTTAAACAAAAAACACTGTATTGTGTATTTAAGTATCTTTGAATACATCATAATAGTTTTTACGTTGCTGGATTCGTCAATCCAAATGGGAAATGGATGAGTCCAAAGTTAAAATAAAGTTTTTCTTTTGATTTCATAGATCGTCGAATCCAGCAACGTAAAAACTAGTTTGATGTATATACAAGGTACTTAAATAAAAAATACAATGTATAGCGGCCTCCTTTTTTAAATATCTATCGTTAAATTTAAATAATCACTACTATTTACCAGTGGCGCTAGTGTGCACGTGAACGGGCTCTTAAACTGTAAGGCGTCGATTATCGGAACTAAATACAATTAGCTACGACAACTGGGTCATTTGGTTATATTAGCAGTGCCACTCGCTATTATGACATATTAAGTTTGTTACCCTAACAGAATGGATTAGTTCCAATGACGGACTGCAAGGTTAAGGTGACAAGGCAAAGTTAATTAGATTGACAGATTAGTTGGCTACCGTCGCAGGGCAGAATTATTTCCATTGGCAGTTTAAATTTGCTACCATAGCAACACAGAGACTGTTCCATTGACATACTAAATTAGCTATTTGAAACAAGATAGAATTTGTTAGATTGACAAATGAAATTTGCTGGCGTTACTGGTAAGAGTCTGTTATATTAGCAGTTTACATTTGCTGCACGTAACAAGTTAGGAACTGCTCCATTAACAGACTAAATTTGCTACCGCAACAAGATAGAATTTGTTAGATTAACAAATGAAATTCGTTAGAGTTCCAGGAAAGAATCTGTTACATTAGCAGTTTAAAATTGCTGCAGGTAGCAGAACAGGCACTGCTCTATTGACAGACTAAGTTAGTTAGCGTAGCAAGGCAGAATTCGTTACATTGACAGATTACATTTGCTACAGTAATAGAGCAGAGTCTGTTCCATTGACAAACTAAATCGTCTCTCGTAACAGTGCTGTTTGCTCTGTTAACTAAACAAATCGGTAGCAGTGACAACAGAAGAAGGCTGATGCAAAAAAGTAAATTTGTTGAAACAACCTGTAGTCTGGATTATAATAACGAAATATATAGGTTATGTTTACTAACAGCTAGCTAACTTCGAAGAACATAGTAACAAACAGATAGGTTAGTTAAACCAGCATAATCTGTCACCTTAATCTTTATAATTAATAGATATTGACAGACTCTATACGACTAAACTAACAGGTTTTTTCTTATTAACTTTACCGATCAAAGTTTGTTCAAAAAATAACAGTCCAGACTGTTAGACGTAGCCTATTAGTTGTTTAAAAAGTTAACCTACTAGACTCTGCTGCTATTTACCACATAAACCTGCTGTCCATATAGCAGCGGAGTTGGTTTTCTGGGAACAACGGGAAGATGGTTAAATTTAACCCACTATTTTTTTCAGTGTATGGATAACTTTTGGTTGACAAACAACTTCAACAAAATGCTGAGCGTGTTCGGTGAAAGGCATCGGACGAAAAATGTGGCAGAATCATATCATTCTAAATTTTAAAAAAAGTGCACAAAAGAAACACAACTGTGCTACGGCTACTTATGGCGTTAAAAGAAATACAAAAAAAAACATTGATGATGACATACGCGACGTTCAGTTAGAATTAATTAATAATGAGATAACCGTCGGCGTGGCCCTAGAAAAACTACGTTAAAAATGAGAGAGAAATAAAAGATACCTTTTTATACACACATCACATACAACGTGCTCGCGGTGAAACCAAATCATTTTAACAGCTTATTCCTGATCATATTTAGGAACAAAAAATGTCATATAAAGTGTTCTGGAATCAGCCTAATTTCAGTGAAAATAGTACATTACTTACCTAGGGCGGTTAAACAAAAAATGTCTCAGATCGCAGGTATTTGACGCCCGAGCCGAAGGCAAGGGCGATAAATATGCGCTCTGAGGCTTTCTTTATTACCGCCCGTGGTGAGTACAACATTTTACGTCTCTATCTGGCCAGGAAGTGGGGGTTTCCGCACGCATAGCGTGCGGTTTTTCCTACTTTATGGCCAGGTATGACGTAAATATATATACAATATTTTAACAATACGTCAAAGTAGAGCGACTTCATAATGTGCACGGCGGGTTTGGAATTGGTGAACGGAACAAACAAGGCGAAGCTATACTAGAATTTGCAGAACGACATTCACTATCTCTAATAAACACAAATTTCCAGAAGAAGCCAGAGCACCTAATCACATATATATGTGCTGGCCACATGTCGCAGATAGACTTTATCATTTCTGATAGGAATGTCAAACGGATCAAGGACTGCAAAGTGATACCTGGCGAGGACCTAACATCACAGCATCGCATACTCGTAGCCGTATATGAGCTGACTAAACCAATAAATAAATAATACGGGACAATCTTCCACAAATCAACCTAGGCCCACGGTAAGCTCAGTAAGGCTTGTGTTGTGGCCGTTGTGGGTACTAGTCGATGATATATTATATATAATAGATAAAATACATATAGATACTTATATACATATATAACATCCATAACTCAGGAACAAATATTCGTGATAAACTCACAAATAAATGCCCTGACCGGGATTCGAACCCGGGACCTCCAGCTTCCAATACCAATAAAAACTACAATCGATAGAACACCAAAAACCAAGTGGAAAGAGCTGGATGGGCCGAAGGGTGAATCACTAATTAGCGTGACTAAAGAATACCTAGAGGCCGACTTGGAGGTAGTCTATGAAAGAGTGAACGATATACGGTCTAAGTTTAAAAGCCAATACAGAACAAAAGCGGCAGAGATATTAGGAGTCTCCAGAGGACGTAGTAATCGCGGTAAAGATCCTAGCTGGTGGAATGAATGAATCAGAAAGACCCTAGCAAATAAAAAAGATCTTTTCAAAAAATGGCAATGTTCGAAGCTTGATGAAGACAAAGATCGGTATAAAGAAGCAAAGCGGGATGCGAAAAGATGCGTAGCACAAGAAAGCGCAAAAAGTAACCAAGCCTTTTACGAAAGCCTGGAAAACGCCAAAACTGCTGATGAAGTACTTAAAATAGCTAAACACAAACATAGAGCAACTATGGACATAAAAGTAAATAAATACATTAAATGTAAAGACCAAAAAATATTACTGACAAACAACACAGAAATTAATAAAAGATGGTTTGAGTATTATAGGCAGCTTCTGAACGAAGAATTCCCAAAACAAGATCCACCGCCGTGCGCACCCACACATGGCCTGATACCAAATATAACTGAGAATGTTGTGAGACGTGCTGTGCTTAAAATGAAAAGCCACATAGCTATGGATCCCGACGAAGTCTCTGCGGATCTGTGGAAAAGACTAGGTCCAATAGCTGAAGCTTGGCTAGCCAAACTATATAACACCATCATGATCACAAAACGTATCCCTGACGCATGGCGCCAAAGTTATCTCCTACCGTTCTACAAAAACAAGGTCGATGTGGCGCAGTGTGAAAACTATAGAGGTATAAAACTGACCTCTCACGCACTCAAAATATGGGAACGAATAATCAGCAATCGCCTCAATGCAATCTCCGAAATATCCCCAAACCAGTTTATCTTCACAGCATCGGTAAGAGTCCTGATGGAAAAATATAGAATTAACAAAGAGGACCTACATTTTGCTTTCATCGATCTCGAAAAGGCCTTTGATCGAGTACCTCGCACTCTAGTCTGGGAGGCTCTTCGGGCCCAAAACGTACCAGAACACTATGTCAAACTCATCCAAGACATGAACGAAAACGCTAACACGAGAGTCCGCAGTCTGGCTTAGTCCACTGCTGTTCAACCTTGTAATGGACTTTGTCACGAAAGATCTCCCCTACCATGGACTATGTTATACGCGGACGATATAGTACTAGCTGCTGACACCGCAATAGATCTGCAGGAACGCTTAAACACGTGGACGCAAGCGCTAGAAAAGTACGGCCTGAGAGTTAGCCGAAGTAAAACGGAGTATCTAAAATGCCCTTTCAGTGGAAACAATAATCCTGAAACTATCTACATTGGCACGACACCTATACCCGCGGTAAACCAATTTAAATATCTAGGCTCCATGCTAACGCAGACCTAGCACGTATTTCTACTTGGTCGGAAGGAAAAGAACTGCCTTGTCCTTAATCCGAACAAGTCGAAATATGTTGTTTTTGGATCAGAGCATCAAATCCGTAGTACCATCAGTAACCTCGAGACTTTGACTACCAGTGGTGTTGCTATCATGGGCGAACCAATAGACAGGGTGGTAGAAGCAAATAACCTTGGCCTCCTCATGGACGGCAAGCTGCGCTTTGAGAACCACATACAAAAAGTTGTGAGTAACTGCTTCTACCGCCTTAAAGTTCTTTACAATGTTCGCGATTACTTAAGTGTTGATTTGCGTGTTAACCTTTGTGAATCGCTGATATTGTCAAGATTAAACTATTGTGATGTTGTCTATGCTGGCTGCATTACTGGTCGTACAAAAAAGCTCATACAACGAGTACTTCTTTTTACAATATCTTAAACACGTTACACATTCTCGATAGATTTTCTTAGTACGATCTTTAGCTTGCAATATCCAGTACTTTGTTCTCAAAAAGTTTAGCATTACTTGAGGACCGCCATGCAAAGTATGATAATGAGCATCAATAATTAAAAGCTTGGTAAAATGATGTTTACCAGGCATAATCACTGGATGTCTCGTATCATAACTCGCGTCCGAGTGTGCAATTCGTCCACTCACTCTTAATGTTCCTTTTTCGTCCAAAAACGGACACAGAGTGCGAAGATTACTCTTTTTTGCTACCAATCCTCGACTCTTTAACTGTTTTATCTCAGTAGCAAACTCAGTCTCTTGAATTTTGTTAATGCATGAAATTAAAGTATCATTCATTTCTTCTGAAGTTACAAATTTTGGCATTTTTACTCTCTCATTTTTTTGCAATTTTAAGTTTAACACTCTTCTACAGTATGATATTACTTTTAACAATCTCGATAATGAAGAAAATCTCGACCAAATTGAAGGTTCTTCATCAATGATAGATGAAACAGTTAAAGATGCGAGTCTTTCCTCCTCATGTGTATCTTCTAGGATTATAGGGCTCATGTCTAATTCAGGCTCGGTCAGCCACTGAGGGCCATTCAACCACAATGGATGATGGAGTAATAGTTGTACTGATAATCCGCGAGACGCACAGTCTGCAGGATTAGATTCTGTAGGTACATGGCTCCATTGCTCAACATCTAAAATGTTTAGTATCGTGGACACTCGGTTACTTACAAAAGTAGTCCAACGAGCTGAGCCTCCTCTGAGCCAAGCCAGTACAATGGTGGAGTCAGTCCAGCCATGTAACTTCTCTTTTGGTATCTCCATCACTTGTGCTACTTCGGATATAAGTTTAGCTCCTAAAGCTGCGCCGCATAACTCTGCCCTAGGAATTGATAATTCCTTTACCGTAGGGGCAACCCTAGTCTTGGCTGTCACCAAGTGTACTTTAACATTGTTTAGCTCGTCTGTTACTCGAACATAGACTGCTGCTGCAAAGGCTGATCTTGAAGCGTCTGAAAAGACATGAAGCTCGATATTCGATCTCGGTGTTGCATTTAACCATCTCGGTAACTCTAGATACTTTAGTTTAGATCAACTAGCTCCTCTCTAAAGGTCAGCCACTCACATAATAACTCCTCTGTCAAAGGGTCGTCCCACTCAAGACCAGACTTCCATAATTTCTGGATAAATATTTTGGCCACGACTACAACAGGAGCGATCCAACCCAATGGATCATACAATCTCGCCACATCAGACAGTACTTGTCTCTTTGTTATTGGTTCTTTAGGCTCAGTGAGGTTTATCGTATACTCAAATTTATCAGTCTCTCTGTTCCAACTCACACCAAGAACCTTAATAGCCTTATTCAATTTTAAGTGTACTGACTGTTGGTCATTCTCATTATTCGCATGGTTTCCTGCAATCCTCTGAAGTAGGGTTTTAGAATTACAGTTCCATTTTTGAAGCTCAAATCCACCAGATCTCATCAACTCGTTCATTTCGTCTAATATCTGTAATACCTCAGTTTCAGTTTCAGCTCCAGTGATTAAGTCATCCATATAGAAATCCTGTTTGGTTATTCTCGCAGCTATAGGATACTTTGCTTCTTCCAACTCTGCAAGTCTTTGTAACGACTTTACCGCCAAGTACGGGGCACAAGCTGTGCCAAACGTCAATCTCAATAGCTTATAATGTTGTACAGGCTCCGATCCGTCTGACTTAAATCGCCACACGATTCTCTGAAAATCGGTATCCTCATCAGCCACACAAACCATTCTATACATTTTAACGATATCTGCAACAAGGCAGACTTTATGTCTTCTCCATCTCATTAAAATGTGTCTCAAATCTTGTTGTAATTTTGGACCAACAAGGAGGTCGTCATTCAAGGACACGTTATTGTCTCCTTTGCTGGACGCATTAAAGACAATTCTGACCTTTGTGGTCTCCTTGTGTTCGCGCACTACAGCATGAAAAGGAAGGTTTACTGCCTTTTTATTCTCTAACTCATTTGACGTCACTGGTCTCATGTGGTTCAAGCTCAAGTACTCTGACATAACCTTGTTATATTCTTCTCGAAGTTTCGGCTCTCTCAGTAACTTTCTCTCTAAGATCTCTAATCTCTTCATAGCTATTTCCATAGAATGCCCATACTGACATTTAGGGTCCTCTGTTGTGAAAGGTAGTCGTACTACTAGTCTTCCATGCTCATCTCTCACGGTAGTGGCGTCAATGAAATCCTCACATTGCTTTTCACTCTCAGTCATCTCCTTTTGAATCAAATTAGGCTCATTCTCCATCTCCCAAAACTCTCTCAATAAATCATCTTCCTGAATTTTCACATGCATACTGGTCAACTTAGCCTTTACCTGAGTTTCTGATCCTCTCATAGATCGTCCGGGCAAAATTCATCCAAAGATAGTATTCTGTGCCATTAAGCTTCCTTCTGACTGCTTGATCATCCCCTCTAACAGTATTTCGCCATACACATCAGAGCCTAAAAGGATATCAATTTTACCTGGCGTTGTATACATTGGATCCGTTAAAGGTAAGTTTCCAATATCTGACCACTCAGGAACGCTAAGTTGGGTAGCTGGAAGCAAAGATGTTAAAGAATGTAACACGTTAGCACATACATGAACAGAACTCGCAGGGTTATGGCGTGATTCTACGCGCAGTGAAACCGTGTGTTTGATCCTCATACGACCGTCTCCTAACCCTGACACAAACCCACTTACTGGTTTGCGTGTCAGTCCAAGTAATTGTACAGTAGCTTCAGTAATAAAAGAAGCCATACTACCCTGATCAAGTTAAGCTCTAATAGTTTGTTTACAACCAGTGGAATTAAATACCTTAACTCTAGCCGTCGCAAGAAGTACACTGTTAGGTTGAAGCGCACCTCTCGAAAATGCAGCTGTAATATGTGTGTCACCTCGTGACGTGCTCGGTGTCTCGTGTGGTGCACTCGGTGACGACGACAAAAACTCACTCGTAGCTCGCGCCTCCTGGTTGATCTCCTTCATCTCTCGCTCAAAATGTAGTAGGGTGTGGTGTCTCCTCCCGCATTTTCTACAACTCGATGACTGCCGACACTTTATTGCCGAATGAGTAGGCATCAAGCAGTTGAAACACAACCTATTGTTTTGCACAAAATCTTGCCGTTCCTTGGGTGTCATGTACCTAAATTGCTTGCAGTGGTAAATGTGATGGTTCTCATGGCACATAGTACACACGACGTCATTTGTCTTCGGTTTATTCTCGATCGCCGTATGAAAAGTTTTAGCTTTCACCACAGGCTTAGCTGGTTGTTGTGGGCGGGATGTGTTGGTGTCAATCATCTCTAATGACCTGAATCTGTGTTCTAAATATTCTCGTAATTGCTCCCATGTAGGTAAATCATCGCCGAGCGTATTCAAATGTTGCTCCCATTGTTTCATAGATTCAGTATCCATTTTTGATACCACCAAAAACACGATAATTGCATCCCAAGAGCTCGTGCTAATGCCCATGTTTTGCAACGACTTCAAACATGTTGACGTGGTGTCCAATAAATGCCTCACCGCGTTAGCAGACTCGTTGTTTATTTTCTTAGTCGAAAATAAGCTCCTCATAACAGCATTACAGTTATATCGCTTGTTATCGTAACGTCGAACTAATTGTTTCCAAGCCTCATCATAATTTGCCTCAGTAGTCGAAAAGTTACAAAGCAAACTCTGCGCTTCTCCCGATAAACTGCTCTTTAAATAATGCAATTTTTGAACCGCCGTTATATACTTATTTTTATGAATTAACGAAGTAAACATATCATAAAACATTTGCCAATCTTCATATTTTCCTCCAAATGTAGGTAAATTAATTCGAGGCAACTGTACATCGCAGGTACCATCCTTGGTAACAAAAGTTGCTAGAACGGGCGGCAATGGTTGCGTGGTTGGTTGCAAAAACGGTTCCAAATTCTCTCGTAAAAAGGTCTTGTATTGAACATAACATTCCTCAAACTCTTCGTGCCTCTTTTGAATAAAATATGGCTCCTTTCTTTCTTTCGATGCTTTGAAAATAACTTCTTTATGTCCGTTTTGAAAATCACAAAACTGTTTCTCAAGTACTTCTAGTCTCGTTTCTAAATAAGGTCGTTTAATCCTTTCTGTCGGCGATTTCCTAAAGTTCTTCTCAGAATTCTTCAGATTGCTCAACAACTCCTCTTGATAGGTAATTAGTTCTAGTAACGTCGACATAATTTCAATTTCATTTATTTAAAAACCAACTGGGATCATGTGTGTTAGTAGATACTTAAAAATAGGGTTAATGATAGATAATAACTTAAAATATATATTCTACCTGCTTATTTATGTGCACCATACAGCAGTGCCTCAAATATGCACAATCAAGGCGTTCAGCGATCATTCTCAGGATGCTGTTAGGACTGGCCCGAATCCTGCGTACATATGATGATGAACACCGTTTTCGCATCGTAGCATGGAAACAGTCCACCCTCGCCTCCGCGAACATCTAATGACTCACTCGATAATCTATGTCCCAACAAACAGTAGGTACGCGTGCAAAGATAATATAACACTAGGATGAAATGTCTCGTAAACTCGCTTAATATTGCTCAGTTCGTTATAATAACTCACTCACAGTATGTCAAAAGTTAGTGAAAAAGTCTCATAAATCACTTATAAACACTGATAGTTTGTAGTTCCTTAAAACTCTCCTAAAAACCCTTAAGGTTCCCCTGAAAATCAGGAAAACGTAAAAACTAGCTTTTCTATAGTGAAAGTGGGCGAGGTCTTTAAAATTGTATCCCCACCACTTTTTATGTCTTAGGGGTATAAAAGAGGCGCCAATTATTTTTGTGTTCGCTCAGCCCCACCAGTGGGAGCTCCTAGGAAGAAGAAGAAAGGAAGAAGTAGGGAAATTGTGATAGGAAGTAGGAAATTGTGATAGGGAAAGTTTAACCAGTAGTTTGTGTCTCATTCTTTTATTATTATACCGTTTCATTTATTTTCGCCAAGTATTATTTTATCGTCACCCCCCACCCCGTCCTTCAACAGTGCAGCTCAGTCTGCGGGATTAGTGCTCCCCTAGAGCACCTGCGCTATCAAAGCGCGTTACGGCCGTTTAAAAGCACGCTGAGCGGTTCAACCGCCGCGGTTCACCCGCCGCGATTGAAACGCGCGGTTCGCCCGCCGCGGTCTTTAAACGCCCCTTGTTAGGTGACTGTGAGGTCGCGAAGGTCAAACCCAGGCCTGTCGCATATCGACCCCGTCGGCGCCACGCGTCGGCCACAGGTATATGCTTTCCATCTTGAAAATTGTTCATGGCGTGTACGGGAGAGAAGGGTAAGACCGGGTCCTTAAGGTTTGATGGTAAATTAAATTGCCCGTAATGAGTTTTACATATTCATTTGTTTTATTCTTATAATCTTCTTTGATAATCAGTCTTCATTGTTAACGTGTATTTGGCAGTCTAATCAACATAATAAAATTTGAAAAAATCTAAAATGGACTAAAGTGGTAAATATCTTCTAACTGCTTAAAACAGAAGTCAATTTAAAAAAAATTGTTATTGTGAAAAGACAATGTAATAAAACAGAATAGCTCGTCGAACACTTACAAAAACCTAATATATCAATTATTTAGTTAGAGGCACAAACCTCAGACATTTTAATATGAATGTGAATTTTATGATTTTAGGTACATCTATTACGCCAGTCAGTAGAGTAATTTCTTTGTTGCAAAAGGTGGTTATATAGCTTGAACCAATTATGCACTCATAAGACGCATAATTTCATGTTCTTTAATTTCCTAGTCAATAACTTTTCGCTACGATACACCGTATAGAAGAAGTGAGAAACAAAAAAAGTCCCAAAATTTCGAGGATTTGTAGCTGCCAAATGTTGTCCCGAGATATCTAGTGTAACCATTTTTGATATTTGCTCGGTTTTGTCGGTATACACGATATAAAAAAATAAAATCTTATACACCACCTTTTGCAACGTACAGTCAAGGTCAAAGATATGTATACACCACAAAGTGACAAAAAGCGTAGTCATCTAAACGGTCATAAGTTCGGCTACATAAAAATATACATAAATTAGTATACATAATTTGAGAGATAACTATGTATACAACAGTTGCAATAATATGTCCGTATTTATAAAACCATAAACTTAGAAACACCATAAAGTTCAAAAATATATATACACTAATAACCATAATTATATATCCAACCTGATAATCAAAATTATGTAAACAATAAAAATTACATAAACACAACCCTATTGTCAGCGGCATATGAACTAATTTGCGTTATATCGAACTCCATAATCTTGAATATCTTGATGTAATCAGCCAGCCACTTGACGTTTCAAGTCGTAGAACAATTGCTGTTCCAGACTCTTTAGCAAATTACTCTTTGTCGGCGACCGCGTAAGATGACGAAGAGGCAGACGCGCGGGAGGAGAGGTCCCGCCAGAGCCAAAGCAACCCTCACCGAGAACGCGCGCGCGCATCCATTAAAATTAAGATAATAATCATTTTGTAACCGAATCTGGAATAAATCTTATAATGAAGAATCTGCATTTATAATCATCAATCCAACAAAACTGGCGACCGTACAAGGACATTTAAGGAACTAATACAACGGTGGAATTCATTATTCAACGAAGAAATTTCAAACTCGGCTTCACATCGCATGAATCGCATCGGAAATACTGGCTGGAACAACAAGTGTTGTTTGTGAATCAGTGTGGCACAGTATCACGGCGACAGCATAATAATCAGGGGAGTACCTAGCTCTGTCCTTTTTCCTTTATTTCCATAGCTCAGTTCAATTTGTTTAAAGACGAGTTAAATTGCAAGTGTGTGATACTAGTAATTTTTGTGTGCATATTTGGTGTCGCGTAAGACTAAGATACCATTTTTAGTTTTTACGAATACCAGGTTGCTTAAATACGTTTACGTGTGTTGGCTAATTAGGTTGTTTCACACTATTGCCTTTATAAAAAAAAGTGTTTACTTAAATTCAAGCACTGCTTAATGCAACGACTGTGAAAACTTAACTCTTAAATCATAGCTAAACGCTTAAATAGCACGTAAATACGTAAGTAGGTATATTAATCTAGCGCAGCGCAGCGTTCTCGCCATAATTAACATAAGTAATTATTATTATTTGCTACATCTCAATTATTGCACTTTAATATTGGAAGCAAACTTTACGCCCTTATTACTTATTTGCTAGCTTACCTATTCATTTCTACACTTAATAAAACAAAAGCAAAGTCAAACTTAAACATAAATCGAATAAATAACATTTGCTAATTTGTTATCATCGAACATTCCAGGTGAAATCGATTAGGTACGTAACTCGCTGCCGGTACCTAATAGCAACCGTGCCTTGTCATCGTGCACTGTGTTGCGCCCGGCGTGAACCCGTGTCTCACCGTGTCGACACAGCGGGCGCCTACCGCATCTATTGTTAACTGGTTTGGTGCACATTTACTTGCTTAACTCATTGTTTACTTAATCTGTTCGCCTTAAAAATGCCGGATGAAACTTTGAAACATGGTGAACCTTCTACTGGTGAATCTGAGGTAAAGAAAATTAAAGAATTAACTAAATCACGGGGTATTATAAAGGGACGTTTAACGCGATTCAAAGATTATGTTTCACTCTTTAACACATGCAAACAAGAGGACATAAGTGACTTAAAAATTACAGAATTGAAAGTTCGTTTAGAAAAAAATGAGAACTTGTTGTTTGAGTTTAATGAGGTTCAGTATCAACTTGATTTGTTGTTATCCGAGGAAGATGTCAGTGAGGTGGAAACTTTTGAAAGCAATTACTATGGCACAGTGTCATTAGCACAACACATACTTGAATCGCGTCAGAAAAATCAGGAAGAAAAAGAAGCGACCCTTCAGTCTGCTCGCTCAGCATGTTCCAATTCGTGTAGTAATCACAATTTGCGTAATATCAAACTACCCACTATAAAATTACCTACTTATGACGGTAATTATTTAAAATGGTTGGAGTTTAGGGACACTTATGAGTCGTTAATTCACTCGAATGATTCCATATCAGACATAAATAAGTTTCATTATTTGAGATCATCGTTGGAGGGTGGTGCCGCTTTAATTATAACCTCGTCCTGCCCAATGGTCTCAATAAAAGACACTTTTGATTTAGTGGTTCCTGCCCAACATTTTTTGAATAAACATGAAGATTCTGCCCAATGTGATCAATAAATCACACATTCTAATTTGCCGCCTAACGATCGAACGTTTCGCACTTTGCGGTTTGTACTGCTCGTTTGTGATTGGTTGGAGTATTGGCCAATAATTAAATAAGGACTCGAGCTGAACTTACTCGGACTCGCCGATCAGTGTCACGCCACGTGTCGAAGATGGCGCAACTTCACAGGAGAGGTGAGTTCAATCCCTGTTATTCTTGGTTATCATAGATGTTTTTTTATATTTATTTGATTTTAAAGTGATGCGTAATAGTTCTAATTTGTATCTAATAGTTTATTTTTGAAGCAATAGTAAATTTTGATTTTTCAAGGCTACTTATCGAAAAGTGTTCTTTATTAATCACATTGGGCAGAACTGCCTAAAGTAATGTTTTGTTGTTTTTTAACCGACAAAGGAAATAAAGTTTTACTTTTAAAGTGAGAGTATGTTAATTTGTCAGTTTGTATGTATGTTTCTGTCTATGTTGGTACGTAATGTTTTTTGATATGCCTACACTTCAAATAGCTTGGCAGAATTGAATGTATGAGGCGTCGTAATTTTTTTTGTGTCGGGTTTTGAATAATATATGTTAACTGGGTTTGTTTTAGCATTGGTTGATCGTGAGATAGAAGACGTCTTAGGAGATTCTGATATTGGGGATTTTATCCCATCAGATGAGGATAACGAAGATCCCCAATACATACCTCCGCGTCGTCTTGAGGAGAGTTCAAGTGACACCAGCGCCGATAGTACTGACACATCGTCTGAAACTGATGAGGTATCTATACCGGTTAACTCAAGTTCTATCCATGAAGCAGTCAGACGCGGCAGGGGTGGACGTGGCCGAAGGCGTGGTGGTCGACGTGCTGGTCGCTGCGGCGGCGGTAGAGGAAGTCGAAGCAGAGGATCTCAAGCTAGAGTCCAAACCTCTCCACCGTTAGACTCGTTACTAACTCAAACTCCAAAGTGGCGTGATGACTCGTTTACGCCAAACTTTCCAGAGCAGCTATTAGCACCTAGTTACTTGCCCAACACCACAGAACATTTGTCAATTCTCGACTATTTCAATGAATATTTAAATGACGACATTCTGACCTTATGTGTCGAGAAAACTAATCAGACCGCCGTACAAAAAACAGGAAAAAGTCTGGATTTGAATCTCTTGGAGCTGAAAAGGTATATTGGGATAACGTTAATTATGGCCAGCGTAGGTTACCCTGTTATGCGCATGTATTGGCAAAAAAAATGGAGAATTGCTGCAGTGGCTGACATAATGCCAAGAAATCGTTTTCAGCAGCTCAGAAACTCTTTAAAGTTTGTTTTTGATGATGACGTTCCCAGAGAATCAAAAGCGAAATTAGTCACTACAAAGATGAATATTTTTTTAGTTTTGTTTTAAAGAAATGGAGATGTGATTATTTTTTATGTTTAATTAGTTTCCTGAGAAAATAAAAAGTTTTTGTTAATGTTATTGTTTATTTCAAACATTTTTATAATATAAAACATGGTAAAATTATAGTTGTTTTTATTTATGGCTGATTGTTTAACAATAAATTATTATCAAGAAGACTGTGCCCAATGTTCTCAATAAATGCCAAATAAATGTTAAGCCACTTTGGCAGTTCTGCCCGATGTGCTCAATAAAGAACACGAGATATCGACTCACAAACAAGGTCATCCTATTATAAACATAGCCCCTATACCCTAAAAAATAATATAAAAAATCCTACTTCTCTTTGGCATGTTTATTTTCACAAAAATAGTCTTGGGCAGGACCCACTAAAATAAAAGTGTACTTAATTGAGAACATTGGGCAGAATCTTCATGATTCTTAAAAAATGCTTGGGCAGGACTCATATCAAACTGCCCACTATAAAATTACCTACTTATGACGGTAATTATTTAAAATGGTTGGAGTTTAGGGACACTTATGAGTCGTTAATTCACTCGAATGATTCCATATCAGACATAAATAAGTTTCATTATTTGAGATCATCGTTGGAGAGTGGTGCCGCTTTAATTATAAAGTCATTGGAGTTTAGCTCTAAAAATTATACCTTTGCTTGGGATTTAATTTGTGAGCGTTATGACACTAAAAAGGTTCTTATTAATAACCACTTAAAGGCGTTATTTGAAATGGAGTGCGTCTCATATGAGTCACACCGCGCACTACGGTACTTGATTGACCACGTCTCAAAAAACTTAAGGGCACTTGATACTTTAGAACAGCCTACTGATAAATGGGATATTATTATTATATACCTTGTGTCCACTAAATTAGATGCGACCACATTCAGCAAATGGGAAGAGTATAAAAACACATTTAAAAACTTACCCGCTTTAACTGATTTTATGCAGTTCCTGCGTAATCGTGCTGATATCCTCGAGACAATGGCAGTCAGCAGAAGTGACAAACGCGACCAGAAACCTAATTTCTACAAAGAAAATCAGAAAAAACCTGAATTTAAAAATACTTACCAGAAAGATCATTACCATAATAAAGCTACGAAGAGCTTTGTCACTTCTGCCAACGTCAAATCGGCTTTCTCATGTCCTTTTTGTAATCAGCAACACCGGATCATGGACTGCACTGCTTTTAAACAATTGTCCCCTGAAAATAGATGTATAGAGGTCTCTAAATTAAACCTTTGCTCGAATTGCTTGCGTAGGGGTCACGTGGTTAACGAATGTCGACTCTTTGGCACCTGTAAGACCTGTAAAAGGAAACATAATACATTACTGCACGTAGATAGTCACATTCCTGAAACAGGCACAACGTTTAATCATTGCAGCTACTTACCTGTATCCTTGCCAGCTCGGTCTACTGGTCAAGTTCTTCTTGGCACTGCTTTAGTGAAAGTGATAAATCCTGAAAATAAAAATACTTACCTTGCACGCGCTTTACTCGATGCGGGCAGCCAATCGTCCTTCATAACGGCAAACCTGAAAGAAAAAATCGGATTCATAAGTAAGGGTACGGATACATTATGTATATCCGGCATAAATAATTGTCAAATGCCCATATCTGATAGCTGTGAAATGACGATACAATCACGTGTCAACGATTTTAGTACACGTCTTAAATGTTTAGTGGTTCCAAAGATAACCGGATTGTTGCCCAATTCCTTAATAAATGTTACAGAGCTTAACTTACCTCGTAATATTCAACTGGCGGATCCTAACTTTTTCCGTCCTTCAGATGTTGATTTGCTACTGGGCGCAGAGTTGTTCTTTGAACTTATGTCTCCTAATCAGATAAAACTAGGAGTGGACAAACCGGTACTCCAAGAATCTAAGTTAGGTTGGATTGTGGCAGGTCCTCTTTACACTAGTAATCTGCAAGAAAAAAGAGAAGTACATTGTAACTTTACTAAAGAGATCAGTGATCAACTGACAAAATTTTGGACTCTTGAAGAAGTTCCAACCTCAAAACCAACTTTGTCAGCTGATGACGAATTTTGCGAACGCTACTTTACTGAGACTACAAAGCGTCTTGAGGATGGTAGGTTTTCGGTTTTCATGCCTTTTATAGAATCTCCTGAATTAGCTCTCGGTGATTCCTACTTGATGGCAGAAAAGCGTTTCTTGAGCCTTGAGAGAAGGCTTAATAAAGACATTAATTTGAAAAAATAATATAGTAAGTTCATTAACGAATATGAGGAACTAGGTCACTTAACTCAGATCAGCAAACCCCAATTCGGTGTATTTACGCCTCATCACTCAGTGACTCGTCAAAAAAGTGAAACAACGAAACTCCGTGTAGTTTTTGACTTTTCCGCGAAGACGTCATCTAACAAGTACCTCAATAATATTCAACACGTTGGACCTGTAGTACAGGATGACTTGTTCAACATTCTAGTTCGATACCGCCAGCATAAATACGTGTTATCCGGAGACATTCAAAAAATGTATAGACAAATCATGGTTGACGAGTCGCAAACACACCTCCAGCTTATCTTATGGAGAGAGCAGGATAGCATGCCGCTTAAAACTATGCAGCTGAACACTATTACTCATGGGTCAGCTTGTGCGCCTTACTTGGCCACTAGATGCCTCGTTCAGTTAGCAACGGAATGCTCAGATCCTGTTGTGTCACAAATTATTAAAAACGACTTTTATGTCGACGATCTCTTGACAGGTGCTGCAACAGAGGACGAATTAGCGCATATTAAAGAAACGATCACCGAGGTCCTAAATTCTGCAGGCTTTCCTTTACATAAATTTCGAACAAATTGTCCACAAATCTGTCAAGGAGCTATCGAATCAGACTCTCATAATTTATCAAAAGAGTCTAGCGTCCTGGGCGTCTTGTGGGCACCTATTTCAGATACACTCAGATTTGAAATAAATGTCGACAAAAATGAACCAAAACTTACCAAGCGTGTCATTTTGTCAAACACATGCAAGATATTTGACCCTTTAGGTTTGTTGAGCCCATGTACAATCACATTAAAGATAATTTTGCAAAAACTTTGGCAACTTAAATTAGATTGGGATGACAATGTCCCAAACGACATAAAAAAGACTTGGGAGAAGGTTATTAACAATTTAGACGTTTTGCTCTCACTTTCGATCCCCAGGTTTGTTTTGTGCCCTTTTCCTGTCATCACAGAGGTTCATTGCTTCGTGGATGCCTCACAAGACTCTTATGCCGCTTGTGTGTATCTACGCTCAATAGATAGCGATGGTAACGTGAGCATCAAACTCTTGTGCGCGAAAACTCGTGTGGTGCCTTTAAAACCCGTTACCATTCCACGGCTTGAACTTTGTGCTGCTCTTCTAGGCGCACGCTTAACAACAAAGGTTTGTGAAGCTTTGCGTTGCAAAGTTGACGCAAAAACGTTTTGGTCAGATTCCACAATAACATTAGCATGGATTAAGACTCAGCCGAAACTCTTGAAGACTTTCGTTTGCAACCGAGTCAATGAAATCCATGAATTAACAGAACGAGAATCGTGGAGGCACGTACCGACAGATGTCAATCCGGCGGACATGGCATCGAGAGGGATTGAGCCCAGTGCACTTGTCGATTCTGCATTGTGGTGGAGCGGTCCACAGTTTCTGTCTAGGCCCGAATCTGAATGGCCACAGCAACATCTTAATGCAGAAATTCAATTACCTGAAATTAAAGTACATCATGCTCAAAACAATGATCTCAAATTTCTTAATTTCGATAAGTATTCGAAACCTTCACGACTGAAACGAACATTCGCGTATGTTTTCAGATTCATCAATAATTGTAAAAAACATGCGAAGAAACTGACGGGTTCTCTTAATGAAACGGAACTTCATCAATCTCTCACTTATCTTCTCAAAACCGCACAGCAAGAGTCATTTGGTCCCGAGATAAATGCACTTAATCAAAAAAAGTCCTTAAAACCAAATTCAAATATTTTGCAATTATCTCCCTTTATTGATGACAGTGGACCATTGCGAGTAGGCGGTCGATTGGAAAACGCGAATCTTAATTACGACGCAAAGCACCCCATTTTATTGAGGTCTAACCATCATCTAACAAAAATAATGATGTCAAGTGAACATATGAGATTATTTCACGCTGGTCCTCAATTGCTTCTCAGCTCCTTTAGACAACAGTACTGGCCTATAGGAGGCAGAACACTCGCTAGAAGCTTAGTTCGTAAATGTGTCACTTGCGTCCGAATGAAAGGCAAAACTTTAGAACCGTTGATGGGTAACTTACCAGTGACAAGGGTGTCACAATCTTATACCTTCCAAATCACAGGAACTGATTTCGCTGGCCCTTTCATGATTGCTAGCAAAAAAGGTCGGGGTAGTAGAATAACAAAATGCTATTTGTGCATCTTTATTTGTTTATCTACTAAGGCTGTGCACCTTGAGACGGTCAGTGATCTCACAACTCAAGCTTTTATTTCTTGCCTCAAGAGATTTATCGCTAGAAGAGGTAAACCTGAATACATTTGCTGCGATAACGGCAAAAATTTCGTCGGGGCGAACAATGAGTTAGGCAGGGTGTTGCAGTCAAATTTAAGTAACTTATCTGATTTTGCAACCAGTAGGGGCATAAAGTTTGTTTTCAATCCCCCCTATTCTCCCACGTTTGGCGGCCTCTGGGAGGCAGGTGTTAAGAGTGCCAAATTTCACTTGAAACGTATAGCAGGAAATGTAAGTCTTACATACGAGGAGTTGAGCACGCTCTTTACTCAAATTGAAGCGATCCTCAATTCCCGTCCCCTAACTCCTTTATCACCCGACCCAAACGATTTTTCTCCTTTGACCCCAGGGCACTTCCTCATCGGCCGGCCACTGACGTCACTACCAAGCCCTCATAAGCCTGAAAGCATAAAAATTCGCACAGGATACCAGTTGGTTGAGCAGCTCCGATGCAATTTCTGGGAAAGATGGAGGAAAGAATATCTGGCCGAATTACAACAGCGAACGAAATGGCGTTCTAGGCAGATAAACCTTAAAGAAGGAGATATGGTGGTCTTCAAAGAACCCAATCTACCACCACTTAAATGGAGACTCGGTCGAGTTCAGCGGCTTTATCCTGGCGACGATGGAGTGGTGCGAGTCGCTGATTTCCTGACGTACCGAGGCGTAGAGCGACGGGGCGTTAACAAAGTATGTCCCTTACCAACCACGATGGAGGAGCCTGATGTCTTGGAAGAAGCTGCAGGTCCTTCCAAGGGCGGGGAGGATGTCGGCGACCGCGTAAGATGACGAAGAGGCAGACGCGCGGGAGGAGAGGTCCCGCCAGAGCCAAAGCAACCCTCACCGAGAACGCGCGCGCGCATCCATTAAAATTAAGATAATAATCATTTTGTAACCGAATCTGGAATAAATCTTATAATGAAGAATCTGCATTTATAATCATCATTCCAACACTCTTTTATAAATAATGTGTCACTGTTTGATTTTTAATTCCAATTGACTTACCTACCGTAACGTTCGCGTTGGATTTGCAATAAAAATGTATCGCATAAGCGATCATGCAAAACATCGGATTATTGCATTATGCGAGGATGGTGTATCCGTGTCTGACATAGCTGACGAATTGGGTATCACGGTATGTACGAAAAAATCAATGTAAATAACAGTAACTTAACGCCGAAAATATAATTTTCTATGGGCTTTAGAACAATACTTCGTCATAAATAATACGAATTATTTTCCATTTCAGAGAAAAACTGTTTATTTATAGAAGCAAAGATGGGCTGATGAAGGCGTTATTACGAAACATGTGTCATTTGGCCGACCAAAAAAAACCTCTGCCATTCAAGACCAACAATTACTAGAAGACGTGAGATACCAACGATTTGTCAACACGAGCACATATGCTGCTCAGTACAATGTGTCTGCAAATACAATAAGACGTCGCTTACATGATGCTGGATTACATTGTAGAGTGCCTGCTAGGAAGCCACAATTAACGGATAGGCACAAGAGATTGAGGTATGCTTTTGCGACACGTCACCTGGACTACGATTTTAGTGATGTTCTGTTTCTTGACGAGAAAGTGTTTACATCTGCAGCTGACGATCGCCTCAGATTATGGCGAGTTGACCACAGCCGCTATGAGGAGGGTAATGTTCGCCCTAATCGGAGGAGTGGTCGAATATCTGTTGGCTATTGGGGGTGGATGTTCGCGGGCGGGCCAGGTGAATTTGTGGAGATTACTGGTCGATTGAATAGTCACGGGTATATTGACATATTGGAGCAGGCACTTGTTCCAACAGCTCGTGCATGCTTTGGGAATGGACGTATCGAATTCGTTCAAGATAATTCTTCCATACATAATGCGAGAATAGTGCAGCAGTGGATTGACGACCAAGATGACCTTCATTTAATAAAGATGCCCCCTAAAAGTCCGGATATAAATCCAATTGAAAATTTGTGGGGCCTAATGGTTCAAAACTGGGACTCTTCTGTTGTGAGAACCACTGAAAATTTGAATAATCACGCAAATGAGATTTGGGATTCGTTTATAGGCACAGATATATCATCGATGCGGGACCGATTAAACGCGGTTATTGAAGCCGATGGAGGATATACTCGCTACTGAGCAATTATTGCAGTAGTTTAGTTTTTTTTTTGAAGGGGAGATATTTAGTTTAGTTTTTTATATATTACAGATATTATAAGCATATCTTTGCCTTTTATTAAATCTACGAAAAAAGAACGAAATAAAGTAAATCGCCAATTCTCGGCCGCCTTTCGGTGGCTGCCCCCATACTAATAATTTAATCTGTTTACCTATATAATTCATTTTCAATATAGTAATGTTCATTTTTAGTATAAGGGGCCAGTTGTAGAGGGGTGGTCAGTAATTGACGATTTACCCTGTACCTTTGCATAAGTACGAGCTAAAAATCACGTCGCTAATGAGATCTAAAAAATAAAATAAAATATATATCAAATAAAAATGCAAAAAAACATCAAGTTGCAGGATTGGAACGCGGGACGGCATGTGACTCGACAATTACACCAATTGCTGAGCCACAGGACCACGGTAACTGATGACTTCATAGACGAAATATTGAAATGCATTACCTTAATACTTTAAGTTGACAGTTTCAAAATTGCAAAATATGATAAACACGCAATGCCAATAACGACGTGACAACCTGACAGGTTATCACATGAGACAAACATATGTAATGACAAGTCTGCACTGTTTTCGTGAATTGTCAAAACAATCCATTTAAATTTGTTTCGTATGACAAGATGATAAAGCTGATTTTCGCAGATTAATATTTTGTATACATATTTCTGTAGCAGTTATGGAATCTATATTTAATGACATAAACATAGGTACAATATATTGCACCATTTGCAGGATACTAATCATGTAACTTTGATTGTATAAAAGTTTTTGAACTCTTCTTATACATATTTATGTGGCCATTGAAGTTTCCATATTTATTAGTATTTGTATGGGTATATATCTTTTGAACTTTTTAGGATTACTTGTTTTTTTTCACATTACTTGCATATATATCTTTGACCTTGACTGTACAATGGACTGGGAGTGTAAAATCATCCCGAGGAAGATCCCAATACATTACAATTCGGAGGGGGAAAAGTTCATAGTCTTAGACGATGTCAAGGTTCAAATAGATGGGCTGAAAGATGAAGCAATGATCCATAGGAAAACGTATAACGTATTCATCCCAAAAATGCCTATAGAGCACAGTCAAACTTTTTATTTAAGTTGTTTCAAACACTTAAAGGATTTACTCTGTGAAGGTGCAAATGGTGAGATGGTAAAATTTGAATACGGCACTAAATGCACAGTATTAGGTCCCTCAAAATATTGTCTAGTGGAAGGGGAATTTCATAAGATAAGAGATTTCGGGGCATACCAATATGCTAGTGTCTCGGATCTAAATCAGGTGAGGGATGCATTTGTAGTCAATCAGGAAAGGGATAATTATAATAACTATGTCATATCACTAAAGATGAAAAGGCTTCAAAACCTATTGTTGAAAATAACATCTTCATTAGCAGAGACAAACCCCCAGATTCTTAATTCAGTACTGAATGGAAGATATTTCTCCAGACCCCTCACTGACATGATCTTTGAAGTGTGTACTTGTAAATCTGGGTTAAACTGTGATCAGAGAGGGTTTCACTCGGAAAATGTCAGGTTTTGTGGCCAGAACGTAAAATACAAACCTGTATTAATGTTTGATGTGAACAGAACACTGGACTATTCTGTAGATGACATATTTAAATTCCAAGGGAAGGATTTACATGTTAGTGACATTATTAGTGAAGAGGAGGCGGCAGGTTGAAGAGTTCCATGACACAAATCCTCCTGGGTCTTTTTGGGGTGGAATTGCTGAAGCCATAAATCCTTTTTCATGGACAAATTCTATGATTTCCTACATAGCTTTATTGGTGGCTGTAATGGCATACCTTAAAAGGTAATTCATCAAAAATTTATAGAGTCTTAAATCATATTGAAATCATATTAAACTTTATCTTGGCTGAGTCGACATTCACTTAGTATAATTATAATATCTATGTTAAAATTAAAATGTGTCAACGTTACAAGTAGATTATCAAAGTTACAGTGTATGCTTCTTGTTAGTGACGTGCTAACGGGGTTTCTATTTTTCTTTACTTTGGAGTGGACTGTTCAGCAGGGGTAAAGGTGCCCATTCACGATACGTCCGAAATCCAAATGGAGTGGTCGTCTTCCAAAATCCTTTCGTGAATGTGAAAAACGTGAGCCAATTTAATGGAAGTCGTCTAGCTTTGGATTTCCGAACGGATTGAAATCCATGCATCCAGTCCAAATGGATGTCATCCGCGGCCGACTGTCAATGTCAAAAATGTGTGCCACGCCATTTGGAAGACGTCTAAGTTGTCAATGAATGTGCAAAACCGCGTCCATTTTTTTGAGATTTTCGTTTCAGTTCAAGCTTAGCTTTCGGCGTTTGAACATATTTTGTGCTCGATTATAATTATATGAAACGGGAACGTGAAGTTGAGTTATATGTGATTATGACTACGTCTACGCGTGATTTTGTACTGGAAGTGATTGATAAGTATAAAGCTCATCCATGTTTATGGCAAGTGAAACATGCTGATTATCACAACAGGGATAAGAAAAATGCAGCAATGAATGTTTTGTTGGACTTTTTTAAAACAAAGGATCCTAACGCAAACTTGGATACGGTTAAGAAAAAGATAACCTCTTTGAGAAATTGTTTCAAAAAGGAGTTTAATAAGGTGTGTATTCAATTTTGTTATTTTTATTAGGTACTTACTAAATAATATAGTATTTATTACTTCTTTGGTGATGCAGTGTCCTATTTGAGAGATATATGAAAGTACATATTTAGTATTTCCCAATTATTTGTTTATTAAATACAAGAACAAGGTGCTTGATTATTATATTTGAATCAATGGTGTATTGCATTACAGGTGAAGACATGTAACAGATCTGGTGCCGGAACATCGGAAATTCATGTTCCTAAGCTGTGGTACTACAGCGACATGCTCTTCTTGGCAGATGTGGATGTACCAAGGGGCCCGAGTTCAGTGCATTCAATCCTGGATGACATGCCGTTTGAAGAGGTATATTGCTATGCTATTTTATCATGTTGCCAACTGACACTGCCTTCCCCATTAAGATATTGTACAAAGGCTTCTCTTACATTTTTTGCATTAGTGCTGGCATTTCTATTTGTAACCATTAATGGAGTGAGCCCGATGGTCGCAGTTGAATCACTAGTATCAGTATCAATATCGAATGCATTATCCATTGCATAAGGAGAACTCGATTTTCGAAGAAAATTGTGAAGCAGACAGCATGTTAAAACAACTAAATCTATTCTGTCCAAACGTAAGTTTATAGCAGAATGGAAGATTCTAAAACGGTTTGACATTATACCAAATACATTTTCTATTATTATTTGACTGTTGATTCGCACATTGTAAACAATCGTTCACAAGTATTTTTCAGCCAGCCAAATCTAAACAGCCATTTCTCAAATCGGCCTGGACCTTCACTTGTAATACAGAATGCCACTGACCATAACACAGTATATGATGCAAATTCTATTACTAGTTTGAATAATTTCGAGAATTCGTCAAATCAGCCTAGATATTCACAAATAACACAGAATCCCAGTGAAACTAATATAATATATGATGCATTTGTCACTGCCATGGGTGAAACACCAGAAAATACAGAATAATTAAAGTGGAACCATTACCAACTATTGCTGATTGTAGGTTTAAGAGACAGATAATACTCTTCTTCTTTTTCTTTTATAATATACTTATATAATAAAAAACTGTACAAAATACAAATAGTATCATTTTCTTACCTTCATATAATCTTTCAAGACAGTTAAAATTGCCTTGCAAGTTTCAGGAATAATGATTCCAAGTCGTTGTGCAGAAATTACAGCTGAAAATTTCAGATTTTCATATGTCATCCCTGAAGCCAAAAAGCGAAGAGTAGCACATAGCCTCTCATGGGGACTTATAGCTTGTCTCATATTAGTATCTTGTTTTTTTATTATTGGTGTTACAAGTTGCAATAACTTGAAATAAGTCTGTTCATCCATCCTCAAGTAATTTCTCCAATCGGTGGGTTCTAATGATAATTCGGATAACAAGTTTGTATGTGTATATGTATTCCTTTTTTCCAACCACCCTTTCATCTACAATCTCTTAGGTTTTTTTCGTTTTTTTATTGCAATACAGCATGCAGTTGCCAACATTAAAAAATCCATTATTATAGGTATTAATTAGCGACCTGCCAGCTTGGCGTTCACAGTCAAGATACGTCCAAATGGTAGTGTAGTCAATGTGCCTTCAATTTGGAATACTTCCATTGGGAAGTATTCCATTAAGAAGTCTTCCAAACAGACGTATCGTCAGTGGCTACCTTAAGAACAAACGCAGGTGACTGTAGAACGTTGCTGGGCGAGGCTGGGACGGTGCGAGGGCTGGAGGCTTGTTTCGAGGAGAGGTGTTTCCTGTTCGGCTGCTTCTTGTTGAGTGAATTTACTTCCCGCGCAAACTCATTTATTTCTCTCTATCTCTTTACATGTACATATTTCTTATATTATATTGTTCTAATCTAGTACATCTTATTAATTCTTACAGGATTCTACTTGGATTGGGGAGGATATGCGAGAGTTGGGCCTTTCCAGCGGCATAATCTCTTCTCGCATACCCCCCGCCTCACCGCGGTTATAAATATGACTACCGGCGCCTCCTTAGGCAGCGCTCATTCTCGTCTAGGCCGCCCTCGGAGCACATTCGCTGTCGTATGCCTTTTGTCTATCCTTTATTATTCAATCTATAGGCAGGGACGACCCCCACCTAGTAGCGAATGTATGCCAGATGCCCTAGTAATGAATACGAGACCCGTAATGCAACTTTTATTTATACAACTTAGGTACTAGTTAATAAGCTATTTTATCCTACTAAGACATTCTTTATAATACTTGTTATACATTTGGATTTGTTGTTAACATAATGCTATACATTTTAATTCGTCGTTAACACTTCTAATGTTTTGCGAGATAATAGTAAGGTCTTTCTGGTTGAAATCAATAAATTTATTAATATCTTCAGAGCTACATTCAACCGAATTGGCTACAAGAAAGTCGTCTATTTGATTAAGGGTATTAAGTGTGCTATCCATAATTATAAATAAAAACTGATCTGGTTGACTGTAGGTGTGTATTTATTTTAGCTATTAGTTGCTAAGAGTGTAGGTTTATGATCTCAGGTAGGTTAAGGTTTATTGTAAGTGTACCAAAGTTATGGGCACTGGTGTGAGAGTGTTTATGGTGGTAATAAGCGTGATTAGTGTGTTTTTGGTGTTTTATAAAGCTTTTTAACATTTTAACTAATGTGTTATAAGTGTTGAGAGTGTTTTGCAATTGTAGATTGTGTGTTTGTTGCGTTAGATAGCAAGTAGGCTTTGTTAAAGTAATTAGTGATTTTATGTATGAGTTGTTGAGTAATTGTGAGTATTACTGTGTAGTTTGGACAGCAAGGGTCGTATAGAGAGTTAACATTTAAACTTGGGTAAGTACATACTATCGGAAAGTATTGGATCGTGAGTGTGAACGCAACTATACAATGTTAATAATCTGTGTAATAGTCAGTCTTCTTGATATAGTCTTTGTACCTGGGATTCACTAGTTATCGGGATTATACGCGACGTTGCATTTTTCCGTATGTAGACCCGTCCGTAGGTAGTCCAGCAGTATGTATAGCCCTTAGACTTGGTGAAGTCGCGGGCCAGGTAGCGGAGTCGGGCGGCTTTGGGCGTAAGCTGCTCCGAAATATATACCGGGGTGCTCTCCATTGTTGTGTGACCTAGATGTTTTGCACGTGGTTTGTCATCTGGCTTCTGTAGATTGTATTGCTTGCACTTTTGTAGTATCTCCGATTTAATAATTGAGGACGTCATCACAACAACAATGGGTGTGTTTCGCCTGTCCTCCTGCTTGCCCCTTACTCTGTAGATGTCGGATATGGCCGACGGTGAGATTTTGCAGCCGACGTTTTCAGTTAGTCGAGTAACCATATTAATCAGGTCACCCTGTGTCTCCCTTTCTAGTTTCGGAACATTTTTAATTTCTAAATTATTTTTCCTGGCTTCTCTTTGCAGGTCTTCAACTTTGTCTTCTAAAGCATTGATGTACTCTCTGTCTGTCTTGTTTTCCGCCTCCAGCTTCTCCACCTTATTTTTAAGCTCCTCGGTTTGGGCCGCGAGAAACGCGATGGAGTTTTCGATATTACTATTTGATTCCTTAATTTGCAGTAGCGTTGGAGTAATAATTTTTAGTTCTTTTTCATGTGATATCATAAGTCCTCTAATCATCTGCTTCATTTCATCTTTAAAATTTTCTAAGTCCGTCCCTGGACTGTCACGTGGTCTTTTGTTAGTTAGGTGGTGTCACACTGTCTTGTTCCATGTTCTCCTTGTCCGAGTGGTAAGACTCAGACCCATCACCTCGCAATTCGGACTTGTCACTCATCGTACTGAGTACCAGGCTACTATGAGTTGGTGGTAGCTGTTTAGCGCCGCAGCGTAACTTTTACTTGTATAATATGCACAAACCGTGTAGTGTAGTGAGCGGAGCGTCAGCGGCCAATCGCGTGAGGGGGCGCGGTCTGTTGCTTGAGTGACGTTTGCGCGCACGCCGGTGAGGTATGTCTATTGAAATACTTGTTCCGCCGCTAGCCAGTACTAGGGCCGCAGCAATCACACAGTAGTTGTTTACTCGCGCGGATCTTCTTTCTTGGTTTTATGAATTCCTATTATTGTCGTGTAATTAAATTTTTAGAATCCTATGATTTATGTATTTATTTTTGAAGAATATTTTAATAAGGACGCTTTAGCACGTGTAAACCAGAAGGCGGTCCGAAGGGAAGAGGAGTAGGTAGGAGTAACAAGCGACATTAAAACGGTTTTGAGATATTTGAATGGGATTTTCGTCATCTTCTATCTATCTATACCTACATATAAATGCCCTGACTGACTCACCCACTCACTCATCAACGCACAGCCGAAACTACTGGGGCTAGAGAGTTGAAATTTACACCAGAACTACCTTATACAACGTAGGCAACGGATAAGAAGAGATTTTTGGAAATTCTACCCCTAAAGGAGTCAAATAGGGGCGCAAAGTTTGTATGGGGGAAACTTTATTTTCTATAGCTAGAGACTTAAAATTTTGTATAAATATTACTTATTAGAATACGAATAAAATACTTTCAACGTTTAGGAAAATTCTGCCCCTAAGGGGGTAAACAAGGGGTGCAAATTTTGTGTGGGGGAAACTTTATTATTTTAGCAAGAGACTCAATACGTTGTAGAAAGCTTACTTATTAGAATACAAATAAAATACTGCCAGCGTTTTGGAAAATTCAGCCTCTTAGGGGGTTAAAAAGGGTTGCAAAGTTTGTATGAGCGAAACTACTTTTTGAGATAGAAGCTTAAAAGTTTGTAGAAAGATTACTTATTACAATACAAATAAAAAAAACAGCGTTTTGGAAAATTCCACCCCTAAGGGTATGAAAAAGGGGTACAATGTTGGTAAAGGGGATTTTTTTGAGCTAAAATATCAAACCTTTTTAAAAAGATCGCAAGCGACAAACCTTTGCTGAAAGATTATTTATTACAATACAAATAAAGAACTTTCAGCGTTTTGGAAAATTCCACCCCTAAGGGTGATTAAAACAGGTGAAAATTTGTATGGAGGATACTTTTTTTTTGAGCTTGAAATTGTGTAGAAACATTATTTATTAGAATACAAATATATAGGTAAATTACTTTCAGTGGTTTGAAAATTTCCATTCGCTAAGAGGGGGATAAAGAGGTGCAATGTTTGTGTAGGAAATTTTTTTTTTAGGTAGAAACTTAAAACTCTGTAGAAAGATTAAGTACCTACTTAGTAAAATACAAAAAAATACCTACTGCCAGCGTTTTGGAAAATTTAATCCCTTAAGGGGTTAAAAAGGGGTGCAAGGTTCGTATGGGAAACACTTTTTTTTAGCTAGAGACTAGATAGTTTGTAGAAAAAATACTTACCTATTACAATAAAAAAACCGAGTGTTTTATTTTTAATTTTTCCCTGAAAAGCGTTCAAAGTTTGTATGGAGAGCAAGAAAATTTTAAAGTATGATATTTGTAACTGCGATCTTAGCCTGTTTAGACTACAAAACTTATTTCAGCGTTTTTTTAATTGATCGCCTAAGAAGGTTAAAAGGGGGTTCGAACTTTGTATAGAGAGCAAGACATTTTTAAAGTAAGAAATTTGTAACTACGGTTTCAGACTGTTTACTATGAGGGTTCAGAGAGGGTTCTTAGTTTGTATAGAGAGCAAGAGATTTTGAAAGTAAGAGATTTGTAACTTCGGTTTTAGATTGTTTTCTAAAAGTCTAGGTAGAAAATTAATTTCAATGTTTTTTTTTTAATTCATTCCTTTAACAAACATTTAGACGATAACATGTTATACGCGGACGAAGTCGCGGGCAACAGCTAGTGTGTAAATAAACGTGAAAATTAGTGAACTTTGCTACTATTGTGTCGGTTTAGGTAATAATTGGCGTGTTTAAGGAAACTGTAAATAATATTTTCTAATTTAAATAGGTAGCTTAGGATAGGTATATAAAAATGAAATCGGTTCGAAAGAAGAAAAGTCCCATCTGGGAGCACTTTGACCAACTTGATAACAAGCAAGCAAAATGTTTGTATTGCTCCTCCACCATTGCAGTGACCTTGGGGTCATCAAGCAACCTTACGAGGCACAGGAATCGTAAGCATCCGACGATCCCTATTATTATGGAAAGAAGTTGTTCAACAAACATCGCCCCTGCCGCCAGTACATCTTCGGCTTTAGATAATTGTCCAGAACCCGTCATTCAAATTCAAGAAAATCCGCCTCCACGAAAAAAACAACCCATACCAATCAGTGATTTTCTTATATCAAAAAAACCGTTGCCATTACGAAAATCCCAAGAACTAGACTGGCAATTGCCAGTGAAGATGATTGCTAAAGGGTACTTACCATTTAGCACAGTGGAAGACCCCGAGTTCATTAATTTTATTGAAATGCTAAACCCATCGTATAAACTTCCCACGAGGAAAACATTGCCAAAGTTTTATGAAGGCGCACCTCTTCATAAAACTTCCCGACGTGGAAAAGGAAGTGGCAGAGGCGGATGCTGTTTGTGTTACCACTGATGGATGGACCTCAACCAACAGCGACTCATTTGTAGCTGTAACTGCGCACTTCATAGATGGCGAGTCTAAAATGAAAAGTTATCTTTTAGACTGTGTAGAATTCCGAGAAAGTCATACCGCTAGTAATTTAGCGCAGTTTTTAACTGAAATTTTTCATAAATGGAATATAGACCATAAGATTTCGGCAGTTGTTTCTGATAACGCTGCCAACATTTTGGCCGCTGTGAGAACCGGGGAATGGCGATCTATTGGCTGTTTCGCCCATAAAATCAATCTGGTACTTCAGGACGCACTGGGAAAATCAAATAACATAATCCCAAACACAATTGGAGAAGTAATCAACAAAGTGAAGGCTGTAGTGCATTTTTTTAAAAAGAGCTGTCACGCAAAGGCTAAGTTAACGGATATGCAAAAAAATATGGGCTTAGCACCGTTAAAACTAAAGCAAGATTGTCCTACGAGGTGGAACAGCACATATGAAATGCTACGACGAGTTCTGGACATTAAGCACAGCCTTATTTCAACGTTGGCGTTGCTAGATTTGACACTCACTCCACGTTACTTTGGACAAATTTGGGATCAACATCTGACGTAGCCACTTGAAAAAATTTACACTGTTCATATCATCGTGATAATCTGCTGATTTTGATTTTGTGCTAAATACAAGCAAAGCATTTGGCACCAAACCTTTCTCTGATCCTGCATGCACTATTATATGTCGTTTTCCTGGTGAATTTTTTTCTACTACACCGGAAGTAGAGGGCCCTTGCCACGACTTCTTCGGTCTATAATTCTGATGCACATAGGTCTCATCAAGGTACACAATCAGTTTTCCTTCTTGACGTTTTTTATGTACAGTTCTGAGATACCTTTGTCTCCATCCAGATATTTCAAAATTTTCCATGAGAATGGACCGTTCCTCTTTGTTTCTTTTAAACTGGAATCCAGTGTTGTGTAATATTTTCCTCAGTGTTTCACAACATCCTGAGAATCCAATGGATTCTTTTAGTTCCGCATATAATGTTCTCAGAGTAGGTACCTGCTTTTTGACACAATACAATTCATTTATTTTATTTCGGATGGCTGATATGTCAAAATCATCAAATTTGACACAGTCCGTTGGCGAGGACGTTTTTTCCCTGGCGTATTCCAGTCACCTTGGTTATTAGAACCCTCTTTTTTAATTCTCCATACAGTGCTAAGGCTTACACCTGAAAAAAACCATTTTAACTGAAGAAAATCAACACAGGCAAATATATCGATTATTATTTCATTTCATTTCATTCATTTAGATTATTATTACCTGTCATAGTAGATATTTTCGCCAAATAATCTGATTCTGATTCATTATTATTAATAACCATCTCTTTGAGTTTTCCTGCCAGCTTTTGAATAGTTTGCTTGATATTTTCGTCATGCACGCCAGCTAGAAATAAAATAAAGAATTAATGAGTACAAGAAGCAATATTCCTACTATACAATATCTTTGTAAATAAAAACTACAATAAAAAGCATCAAAATTGTTTCACTAACTCACCGGACGCCAGAATAATTTCATCCAACATTCGTTTCTTTTCCAGTAATTTATTATTTTCCACGCTTCTAACCTGATTGAGGTAAGAGATCATTGTAAATATTATGTTTCTAACACTGCTTTTAATCGGTTTGGCCATTATAACTTCCATAACAAATGCACTGAGACGATAGTTTTTAGGTTATTTACAAAGAGTAAACAAATATTTTACAACTGGTTTGACAGATAAAATTATTGCCATATAAAGAATTTGGAAAAAATGCTACTGTCACGACTCAGTCACGACTCGCTGGTAAGACTCTAAGATTACAAGTATTTATTGACATAAGATCCGTCAAATTTCCCGCCATACTGATGGCACTTGACGTATCGTAGTTAAACTTTATTATACTGTAGGATGACCATGTATTCAATTGTTACTTGTTTTAACTATGTTTTCACTTTTAATTAATTAAACAGTGAAGAAATAACGCCAGACCTCGCCGAATAAGTTTAATTTGGGCTAAATTTTAATATTTTCCCACTCCTGTTTACGGATTAAAAATCATCGTGTATAGTAATATCTGAATATGACTGGTCGCGTTAGTAGCCTGAGTATGGTAACTATAGCATGTTTGTTTGAGTGAAGTATGAAAATGTTTAATAGATTGAAGTATGAAAGGACTAAATACGAAGAATTAACTAAAAAGTACGGATTTTATTTTTTTATATATAATAAAATCCTTTTGTAACGCGCGGGGTAATGTAACGTTACATGTTACATGCCGTATTATTACTATTAAAACTTATCTTTAATTGACAAACCTATTCTAAAATAAACACATCCGTAAGTACATAACAATAAATAACAACACAATATAATACTTAATTATATTAAACAACGTATTATATACATAAACACATCATGCTTAACACTTGTGCGTGCGATAGTTTCGCGCGGCGATGGAATGTTCGAGACGGTCGTGGCAGCAGTAGCGCCGCGCCGTCATTCACTACGCGCTACGACTTGAAGGAGTTAATACATATGCCGGCTGCGTTCACAAACTTCTTTTGTGTCCTCGTACGCGCTGGCAAATTTATAATTTTATATTTACACAGTATTACAATATTAAATTGTGCTCAAGTCTTCTGACGTTTTTTGGAAGCCTATTTATCTAACAGTCAAGTGTCTCCTCGCGCCCCTACAACTTTTATCTTAAAAAGACGGCCGCGCTTAAGCGCGCCGTTCCTGCGACCTTTTCGTGGAAGACCACACCACACAGCTGCCTCGGAGCTCCAGAGCGATTACACCAGCTCCACTGTCCGCTGCTCCAGTATCCCAAGACCGTGCAGCCGCCGTCGCGTCACCCGAGGGGAGTACCGACCTACGGCGCAAAATCAGACGGGCCTTAACACCCACGACCTAGTTTTTTTTTAATTAATATTTTATTCTTTTGTTGACGTTCAGAGTTTCTTTCCTCCAACCACCACATCCTGGGGACTGAACGCTACACTGGCACTACTTACTCTTCTCTCCAGTGGCGGCGCGCGAGAATTTTCACTGGATAACCCGGAGCCAAACAAAGGGCTGTTTTTTGATGATTTACGAGTTTGGTAATATATGTATAGCTATAGAAATTTTAGGCAAGCCGATGGGTATCGGCTTGTATGGGCGCTCCACCTATGCTTCTCTCTATACTTACTGAAAAAGAAGAGCCTTCAGAAAATATGGACATCCACGATAATCTAATTACTGTTTCAGGAAAAGCAATATCTAAGAGGTGAGTGGAAGACCCCATTGGGAATCAGGACATTCACATAGAGGAATACGTGCGATCACCGAACACCTCGCGGACCTGTATGTTCCATCAATGTGTAAATGAAGATGTGGCGCCCTCTATACCCAAGTCGTTGTGTGTGTAACACTTGCCTGAATTCTATGGGTATATACTCGCTAGGGGCCACAAAGTATTAACTATTATACACAATATATGGCTGCACATGAGAGTAGAAGGAGGGGACCACCTCCGTCTTCGCTGCCAAAGACATGTGTCATATAGGTTGCTACCGTACACTTTAACATGCATATATTATATCTGAGGGTCTGGTCTACTGGCCAATCCAGAGTGACCCACCGTACGGCCGATTACGCCTCCAGCGCAGGTACTGCCTGTCAGTACCCTGGTGCCCTACGCACCAGCTGGACGTGGGGGCGTTGCCCCCACGAGGTCCTCCATATGCCTGCCCCCTAGACCTGGCCCTGTTACTCCAACTCATAATCGACCGTACTACATGCCTTGCCAGTGTGGCTTCAACACACACTCCTGGGAAGCCGGACCGGGCATTCCCTGTCCAAATCCCTTGTCTTTCAGAGGTACATACACCTCGAGATTGGACTACGTGAAACTACATTAACCAGCGACCGTTGGTTAATCCCCTGTTCCACTCTCATGTAGCTTGAAATGTCGATTATAGTACACAAATCATGCATGAGCACTTACCAGGATCGTCTCTAGTTTACCTCGTGAAGACACGCGCGCAGCCTTCCTGCGCGGCCCATCGCCTTCACGGTCCGTGCTCATACCTTCTCCCAAGATGGCGCCGCGCTCTGCCGGTGGCACCACCTCTCGCCATTAGAACTGTCATCCCGACTGCCAGTGTTGCCACATGACAGAATGCAACCTGACTCTCTCCGGTCCGAATCGCGCTCGGCGCGACAGAAGACTTGAGAAGGGTACCAAAACTAATGAGGGTGTACGTGATATGTAACTGTAAATTATATATTCCACCAAGTGGTCGCATTTGCGAGCATCACTTGGAGCAAATAAACTTAGATGAAATGCTAAATGGTGTGAATACTACTCATTATTTTAGCGCAAACTTGGTTAATGACATGACAAACATGTTGGTTGACGCAATGACCAATAGATCACGGTTAGATTCTGAAGCTGGGGACTTGAACGCAAGTGAGCTACATTTCTGGACCGGATTAACGCAGGAACAAGTTGATAGAATTTTTTTTGAAACACCGTCAATTTCTGTTAGGGACACCCAGCCTAGAATAGTTTTAGGTTGCTTTTTAACTAAATTAAGGACAGGGGAGACCAATGAGAGACTGGCAACACTTTTAAATCTCTCAAGGCGTACATTTGAACGAAAATTAAAGATAGCCAGAGAATGCTTGGAGCTTGAATATTTATATACCGAGACATCTTGGTATAGCACACATCTCTAGACCTTAAGAAAAAAATCTGTTCATACCAAAAGGTATTTTTGGCAATGAAAAAACACAAAATTAATTTTAGTTGCAGACGGGACCTACATTTATATAGATGCATAGAATTAATCCAAGACCAATTTACCTTTACCGGGATTCGAACCCAGTAACGTCAACTTCGTAGGCAGGGACACTACGCTGAGTACCCCTATTAGGGTAAACCGTTCGTCAAAGTAGATTTTTGCTTATCGTGCTTTTCGTGTTACAACCATAAACTAGTATTTATCTTTGATGTGGTCCACGTGTCATCTGTGGTCTTCATCATCCGTTGGATTTCTGTGTTGGACAGCATAGTAAATTCCTAAATCGGTTTCTCGTGGATTTAATCATCAGATTCTTAGTCATTTTACTAACACCACTTTGAAGAAATATGTATATCGTCGACCGTAGGTTCAATTAAGGTAAGGGACACAATACGAATTTTCAGGAGAGGCCGACAAAGTTTTTTTTCGGACTAAATCGCGCATATTTTTTTTTATAATTCAGCTTTTTTGGATCTGATTTCACACATAATCTTATATTTTGGTGCTCTATCTACCTGTTCAACATTTATTTTAATAATGTCGGGAATAGCCCGCTATAATCCATTATGTATATGATTTGCTGTTCCTAAATAAACGTATACAACTTCTGTCTATTATTTACCTTTTAACGTGTTAGTATCTAAGTCAATCATTCTATAGGATTAAGTTTGTATTTTATTTTCGTCTTTTATTGTTATTATGTACCTAGATAGTAAGATTTATACCAAATAAAGAGATGGTGAGGCCGGTTTCACGGTATTACACACATACACACAAACCCGGTAAAAAGCTGCTAAAAGGTGCAAGCCCCGCCCACAACGCGACGGAAAACGTGTCGCGCGGCCGAGCTAGCATCTCTTGCGGGAGCAAAAACGGAATAAGAGGGGCGGTTTTTGCTCTCACAATTCAGTTTACAACCTTTACACCAACGAGCAACACCTCCACTCACCTTCGCCGACCGCGCCATGTGAACCAGTACCAGTTGTTTCATTTCTTCAAGCTCCTGAGTTAGAAAACCTTAAGCTACAGTCAACAATGGTCCTTCTTCATCGGATTTCTACGAGCCAGCAGCAGCAACAAAAGAAGAAAGAAGCATTCTAAGAAACACAGGCTGGTCAATCTATCATAGGCGAGGCATAGAGTAGCCTTCGGGTGAAAACTCGTCTGGGCTAACCGTCGTTGGCTATCCTCGGTGTAAGAGGCTTCGGCCTCCGGATCCGAGAGGGGAACCGTAACGCGGGGGACGCAGCCTTACGGCAGCGAAACCTGGGCGACTTTCCCACCCTCCCCATGCACGCCCTTGCGGTGTTAAGCGTGTAGTGGGTCTGGGCTGCGTGTCTTCGTGTGCATTCGAGCATTGTACACCGCGCCACGAAAGTGGTTCGTACCTCTCGGCTATCTTGCCGGTATGCGCAGCGAGAAAGTGGGCGACTCCATGCCGTTTCACGGACAGAGACCATACCGTTACAGCCAGCGGTGATTCCAGACCGTTGGTTGGGTACCTACTTACTCGTGGCGCCACTGCCGGAGTAGCGCATTCCTATCCTTTCCTAGCCGGCTCCCCAAGGTAGCAACCCGGCTAGGCCATAGGGCCCGTTACATACGCGACGCACAGGCCTTACAGGGGGCCAGTGCACCGCATAGGAGTGTCTAAGTGCTAAAAGTAGGAAAATGTGTTAAACGTGCGGAATTATCATAAATGAGTGTAAATTCACGGGCTGTTATTTGTGTAATTTCGATATTTTGTTCGCGTTTTTAAGAAGTGTTAATTTTGTTTTGAACCGAGTTTCAATTTTGTTATATCCGTGCGATCGTACTTAGTTTTGATCACTCATTTACCTGTAAAAGTACGTTCACAATAGGTGAAGTAGGCCTCACGTGTGCAAAATGAGTGTAAATGAGCATCGTTTGTTGCGCAGCGGGAAAATCACGCCGGCACCAACGCAGGCGGACCCTGCCTTGGCTAGTACATCACCCGGTACAGACGAAACCTCGAACGTTACGAATACATCGGGTAGTAACGCGACCAAAACCACGGAGGAATTGAACGCGGCGGGAGCGCTCGAGCAGACGAACCCGCCCACTCGGGCCCTAGACAGTACCGTAATTAGAATCAGCGCGCCGACGACATTGATAGGCGCAAACATAAACGCGAACGCGGACGATCTAGCCATATTGCGAGCGGAATTAGCATTAAATAACGCGATGTTAGCTCAGGCGAACGCGGCGGCAGCGGCCGCCCGTAGCCAGTTAAAATTAGCCAGGGCTGAGGCCGCCCAATCCGAATTAGATTCGGAAATCCAGGAGGACCCGCCGGCAGTGGCGCCGGCCGCCTCCGCCCCCGTACCCACGGCTGGGGCGAGGGGGCCCGCACTTACGACCGGGCGGATAGAACAAGTTCGTAGAGCCGGGGCTGAGGCCGCCCAACCCGGAATAGACCCGGGAATCCAGCAAAGAGACGTACCTTCGGCCGTAGCGCCAACTCTTTCAGCTCTCGTGCCCACGGACGGGCCGGGAGCACCCGCACGTACTGCCGGGTGGATAACAAAGCAGGATCGTTTATTCGATAGGGCCGAAGCCCCCCAACCCGATCGCTATTCGGGAATCCAGCAGGGAATCGTACCTCCGGCCGCCGTGCCGAACCCCTCAGCCTTTGTGCCCACGGACGGGCCCAGGGCACCCGCACGTACTGCCGGGTGGATAGAAGAGCAGAACCGTACCTATGCCAACGAAACGCGCCCTAGAAACCCGGCACCGCGGCCGGATAGGTTCTATGACGAGACCGAGGCCAAGTTCGAGAGCCGAGATGTGGAATTACTGTCAAACAGACTAGAGCGCGCACTCACGCGCAATAAACCGGAGTATAATCCCTCACGTCACGTTCCGGAGTTGTCTCACTTCGATGGGTCAATAACGGAATGGATAGTGTTCAAATCAGAATTCCTAGACACAGAATCTTCGTTCTCGGACGTGGCTAACGTAGGTAGAATCAGGCGCGCATTGCGGGGCGACGCGCGACATGCAGTCAAAGCGTTGCTATACACGTCCGTAGACCCGTACGAGATTGTAGATATGTTGGAGATGCAGTTCGGCAACCCCGAAGGTATCGTTCTAGCCGAGATTGACGAGGTCCGCAGACTACCTAGACTGGCAGACGATAACTCCAACATAACTTCATTCGCGGGTCAAGTGGCAAACGTCGTGGCCACTATAAAATCATTAAAACAAGAACAATATCTACTCGCGCCCGAATTGGTAGGTAGGCTCGTGGAAAAATTAAATCCTATCATGCGTTACGAATGGAATAAATACCGCGCATATAACGCGAACGTACCGGGCTTAGTAGCATTAGCTAAGTTCTTATCGGATTCAAGTAGGGCCGCGGGCTTAACTTACGTTCCGGGCGCGCGACGACCGTCCGCGAGACCACGTCATAATGTAAACAATACGACACATATACACAGTTATCGCTCGCGCTCGTCTAGTAGGGAGTCGTATACCGAGACCGCGTACGACGAGGAACCCACCGGAAACACAAGAAAACATACGGTGGCACAGCTCAGCCGGCAGTCCGGGCATACCAAAGCGAAACAGCCGTTCAAACCGCGCCTCCCGGCAACAGCGCCGGGGGACGCTCGTACAAAGTGCACAATGTGTAGCGGGGAGCACCCTACCGCGAGGTGTGCGGACTTTGCCGCGTTAACTGTGAACGAGCGGTGGGACAAAGCTAAGGAGTTTAAGTTGTGCTACCGCTGTCTCTGCGTAAATTTCAAGGGGCACAAATGCGGGTATACCGCATGTGGGGTGGGCGACTGCGAAGCCGCCCATAGCAAACTGCTACATGGATACAAGCGCGAAGGCCAATCGCGTGGCACCACCGGCTCAGTTAATCATCTGCGCGATACGAATACATACCTAAAAATAATTCCTATCGAACTAAGCGGCCCGCTAGGCACGGTACATACCTACGGCCTGATGGACGAGGGCTCCTCCCTCAGTCTTATAGAAAGGCACGTCGCGGATAGATTAGCACCCCGAACGAAATCAGAGCAGCTTTCTCTAGGGTCCATCGCGAATAACGTAGTGAAGGATAACGAATCATGCCAGATTAACGTGTCAATTCGCGGACTGTGCGGCCGGGAATTCGAAAAGTTATCCGCATACACCATAGATCGATTAAATTTGAGTCCGCAAGCGGTTAACCCGGAGATAATCGATAAATGCCCCCACTTAGAAAATATACGCAACGAGCTATGCTACGACAATGCAATACCCACCGTTTTAATAGGCCAGGACAACTGGCATTTAATAGTAACCAGACAGTTAGTTAGCAGCGGGAAATCGCTACCCGTCGCCTCGCTAACAAAGCTAGGATGGGTGTTGCACGGTCGGCTTGACGCAGCCCCGAGGCAACTCCGCGGTCAAATAAATCACCTAACAGTTAAAGGTGACGCGGAGGCTTACGAATTAATAAAAAAGCATTTCAGCATAGAGTCATTAGGGATAGAACCTAAGACCACTAGGGCGGACCCCGACAAAAGAGCGTTAGAAATACTAGGAAGCACTTGCGCGCCGATCTCCGGGGCACCCCGGTATCAAGCAGGTCTCTTATGGAAATCGGACGAGGAAACTTTGCCAAATAATAAGCCACAGGCGCTAAAACGTTTAGCGACGCTCGAAAGAAAACTCGACAAAGACGAGCTATTAAAGGCAGAGTTTACGAAGCAAATAACTAACCTACTGGACAAGGGTTACGCGGAGAGGGTAAACACCCCGCTGACCTCGCCCAGGGGGTTCTATCTGCCCTATTTCCATACGATTCATCCGACTAAAGGGAAAGTGCGCCTAGTTTTCGACGGGAAATGCCGCACGGCCGGCAAAAGCTTAAACGACGCGCTTTTGACGGGCCCCGACCTCCTTCAAAGCTTATTCGGGGTACTGATACGTTTCAGAGAGGGAAAAATAGGCATAATAGCGGATATAAAGGAAATGTTCCTACAAATAAAGGTTATCGAGCAAGACCGCGACTCTCTACGTTTCTTATGGAGGGGGGAACGGCGGTCGGGCCCAGCAGACGAATATAGGATGAGCAGCCTAATTTTCGGGTCCAGCGCGTCGCCTACGACCGCTATTTTCGTAAAAAATAAGAACGCAGAACGTCACGCAAAAGAATACCCGCTAGTACATAGCACCACGATAAGAAATTTCTACGTAGACGACCTGCTAGTTAGCTTCGACGACCCCGCGCAAGCAAAGCAATTAGTAAACGACATGGTAAAAGTGTTCGACAAAGCGTCTTTTACTTTGCGCAGCTGGGCGTCGAACGTACCGGAAGTACTCAGCGACGTAACGGACGTACTGAAGAGCGATATCTCCGAGCTAGGCCGAGACGAGTGCGAGCGAACGCTAGGTCTACTTTGGAACAATATTAACGATACGCTAGGTTTCAACGTGAATTTCAGAAACGTGCCGATAGACATTCTAGACGGAACCGCGGTACCTACTAAACGTCAAGTGACGGCGGGCATGATGAGCCTGTTCGACCCAGTAGGCCTAATATCCCCGGTCACGGTTACTGGCAAGGTGCTAATTCAGCGCATATGGAGATCCGGGATAGACTGGGACTCACCAATCACGCCCGACGATCACAGGGCATGGCTAGTTTTCGTCGACAATATGAAAAATCTACGAGGTTTGCATATCCCGCGGCACGTATCCTCTCAACACAGGACGGTCGTCACGCACACGTTCTGCGACGCGAGCGAAAGCGCTTACGCCTGCGCGGTATATATGGTTAGCATCGACGAAAAGAACGAACGACGGTCCACCCTGGTTGCCGCGAAAGCACGGGTGTGCCCATTAAAAAACGTCAGCATTCCACGCCTGGAACTTCAAAGCGCCACCCTAGCTAGCCGACTCACGCACTCGGTAAAGCGGGAATCGGACTACGTAGTAGAAAAATCGTATTACTGGTCGGATTCAAAAACCGTGCTAGCATGGATCAGGGCGGACCCCCGAACGTTTAAGTGCTTCGTGGCACATAGGCTGGCCGAAATAGAGGACACCACCTCTCCGTGCGACTGGAGGTGGGTCCCCAGCGCGCTAAACGTCGCGGACGACGCCACCCGCGACATACCCGCGAACTTCGACGGCGCGCACCGCTGGTTTCGAGGCCCGGACTTTATCCTGCTAGATCACGCGCATTGGCCGGTAGAGAAACCGAGCAACGCGCCCATACACAGCACGGGCGAAGAACGTACGGTCAAGCCGGTTAACTTCGTAACCAAACACGACGAATTTACATACCTACCGGATGTGAATCGATTTTCTAAGTACCTACGCCTGCTGCGAGCGTCCTCCCGCGTTTTGATCGCCGCCGAGAGATTTAAAGCCTCAATTCACGGACAGACCGCGGACCCGGGCGTAACAAACGAAAAGCTCAAAATAGCCGAATTACTGTTAATTAAACGTAGTCAGAGGGAGTCATTTAGGGACGATATAAATTTGTTAGAGGCTGGGCGGCGTACACCGAAGAAATCGCCGCTGAACAAGCTAGCAGTAACAGTCAACAAACACGGTATCCTGCTCCTAGACGGCCGCATCGACAGAGACCGAGGCACCCCAGTCCTACACGCCAAAGAAGCGCTCACACGGTTGATCATCGCACACTTTCACGCGCTGTTCAACCACGCAAATCACGCAACAGTTATGAACGAACTAAACATGAGATTTCATATAATAGGACTGCGCGGGGCCACACGGTACATTAGCAACACATGCCAATGGTGTCGCACCTACAGGGGGACCCCCCTCAAGGTCCCTCTGGGCGATTTACCAAGGGAAAGGCTTACAGCTAATCAGCCAGCCTTCACGGCAACGGCTTGCGACTATTTCGGACCTATGCACGTTACGGTCGGACGAAGACACGAGAAGCGATGGGGAGCCCTGTACACCTGCCTAACGACCCGGGCGGTACACCTAGAGGTAGTGCCCTCCTTATCGGCCTCCTCCATGATCCTGTCACTCCGGCGTTTGATGGCACGCCGCGGACAACCGACCATACTATATACCGATAACGCCACCTGTTTTTACGGCGCCGAGAAGGAGCTCGCCGAAGCAATAGCGGCCAACGAGATAGCTATGGAAACTTACGCCACATCCAAACAAATAGTGTGGAAAAAGATACCACCCGGCAACCCGTCAGCCGGCGGAGCCTGGGAAAGACTAGTCGGTTCAGTCAAGGCCGCACTACGAGTCACACTGAAAGAAAAATACCCCGCAGACGAGATACTGCACACGCTATTGCTAGAGGCAGAACACGTGGTCAACTCCAGGCCCCTGGTCCCAGTTCGGCTCGATGACAGCCGCGAGGCACTTACCCCAAACCATTTTCTCCTGGGTAGATCGAACGCCATGACCCCCCTGGGACGCTTCAACGATACAACATTGAACGAGAAATCTTGGAAAGCAGCACAAGCGCTGGCCGACATATTCTGGTCAAGATGGACCAACGAATTTCGGCAGACATTAAGGCCAAGAACGAGCCAAAACGACCCCGCCTA
>OY977944.1:29817582-30142582 GCA_963854355.1 Epinotia brunnichana
AGAATATAAATAATATTATAAAATTCTATGGCATATTTAAGGTGGCTTGAAGTTTGTGATCGCAAGTTACATGATTAAAAAAATGTATGGAACATTTTAGACTGTTCTTTGTTGATGGAAAATGAACTAAAGGCAATTATTGTTTGTTTTTCCTCAAATTATTTTGACTATTTTATTATAAAAAATTATAATCAGTCCTTATCAGTAGCAGAAACACTTACCAGAGCCTCCGGGTAATCCAGTCCAGTATATTTCAGGATAGTATACAATGCTGCCACAACACTGGGGTACAGATAGCTTCTTATTCCTTTCTGCCACTCCCAGGTCAATGCACCATACCCAAATGCTTGTTTATGGGCCACCTCCAGAGTCTGCCAGTACTCGTCCGGAACGTACCAGGTTTGCACCAGGAACACAGACAGGATCCTCACGAAAACTATGGTGCAGACCACCTGCGAGGGCCTCAGGCCCTTAGCATTGAAGGGCAGTGCCATTCTCCCGCCTAAACGAAAGAGGTTACATGTGATATGCTATAAATAGACCGCTGTAATGTGCTCGATTCTTAATATAATTCTAGTTAATATCAGAGTGGATGAAGTCACATTTAAATTAGGAACATCTGAAGCTTCGATCCAATTAGAAACACTGAAGTTAACGAGTTTATCAAGCGCAACAAACTTTATCGAAAAAAGTGTCAACTAAAGCGTCCCTTGGATTAACGTTGAAAATGAATGAATGATAGCATTTACTTGTTGTTTGATGATTGAATATTGTTAATTGGTCATATTGAGACCTAAAAACGTTTGTTATTTGTTGACATTTCAATAGGAAAACAAAATATCGTAAAAATTTCACTAACCTCAATAACAAGCCCGCCGCCGCGTAGTAGTGTTGTGCGAGTAAATAAAACTTGACGGTTTTCTACGTTCTACAACTAACGGTTTTTAGATGGTCATTGTAATTTTAATTCTAGTAGTCATTTGATTGTCCACTGGTAATATATAATTTGATTAATATCTCGTTATGTGTGTGAGAATTGTTAATTTGTATTGTTGGTTGAAAGTCACATTTTTGTTACTTTGTGAACCGGCAAAAAATGTCGATGAATCGGTTTGTGTACAACGCTAACGTCAAATGGGTTCCGAAACTATCCTCGGTATCCTCCAAAATTTTGTCAACAATGAAGTGCTCTGTGATTGTAATTGATTGTTCAATATTGATACGATAAATTAAGTTTATCTTCGAACCAACATACGATAACTGTGTTCAAAGTAAATTTATTTCTTGTTACCAAAAAATATTTACTGTAAATATCTGGGCGTTGACAGTTCACCAATAATTATAATTAATATTCAGAACGTGAATTTACGAATGTTGATTTTTGTGAAAAACTGCCTCAAATTTCTAAATAAATAAAAGATGCTATAAAGTACAATGATGGGTAAGTTATCTATCAATATCGTAAATGGTTTCGCTTGGTTTGTTTTGTAACCGTTATAATGGTAATGTTAGCAGAGGACTCTACGAATGAGACACTGGATCTTTCGAGGCGTGGGTTGAAGAAAATAGAGAAAGCGCCAACGTACGAAGGGAAGACGATAATAAACTTGATTCTCGACCAGAATGAGCTGCAGCGGCTGGACAACCTCGACACTTACAACCGCGTCGAAAACGTAAGCCAGTGATTTCATACTAGCAAAAAGCCGTATCGTAAAAACTTCACATTCCGCATGCTAATTCAGATGTATAATCTAAAGTAATTATTCAGTAATCTCAGCACAGAAACGGATAGATTTTTGCATAAATATATCAGCCAATACTTGGAAAAGTAATTGTGTAGTTTACTGGAACAAACAATTACTTGTAAGTGTTAAAAGTTTGCAAACTTTTTTTTAAGAAGTTTAATTGAATATATTTTTGCTTTGCGGATTTGAGGATTGAAAATAATGCCTAGGGTGTGTTGACAAACTTCAGTTTTCTTATAAACTGCATTCAATCACATATAATGTGTATCCACTTCAACCTCAATTATACAACATCCTTGTATCAATGTTGATCTTAAATTTTCATGTAGGTATGCCAAAATACTTCACTTAGAGTGACATAGCTTCTTTTGGCGTAAGAATGTATAAAAGGAAACAAGAGAGAAGTATATACTAGAACAGGGGTCGGCAACCTTTTAGCAGCCAAGGGCCACAAGTATTAGCTAACCAAATAGACGCAAGCCACTCTTTTTGGTTCACAATACTTGCAATTCTGAATATAATGACCTTTACATACACCAGTCAGCCAGGGAGGCTCGTGGGCCGCAAGTGAGCGGTTCGCGGGCCACCGGTTGCCGACCCCTGTACTAGAAGATTATGTTAATGGTGTAGTAATTATATTAAATATTTTCAGTCCCTCACTCCACACTTTCTATTAAGTTCAGCTACTCTTTTATTTTCCAGCTGTCAATATGCAACAACTTCCTGCTCCGGATGCACAGTGTGTCGCGGCTCACCAACCTCCGCGTCCTGGCTCTCAACAACAATGGTATCCTGCAGATTGAGGGGCTCAAGGACTTGATATACCTTAAAGTGTTGAAGCTAGCTGGTAAGTTGCTTCAAATAACATCTACTTTATTTTATTTGGCTAGATTCATTATGAACACAATGATTACTTGTAATTAAAAAATTAAGGACTATTTAGAAAGACTATTTAATCTAGAACAGTGAATTTTGAATAGAAAATAATGCCCTGATGGGATATATCTTACCCAAGAGCCAAAAATCTTAATTTCTATTTTAGGGGTAAGAAAGGGTCAAGCCAATATTTTTAACCCTGAAGCAAAAAGAGGAGTGTTGTAAGTTTGACGACTCTGTGTATCTGTGTGTGTGGCATCGTAGCTCCTTAACAAATGGATCGATTTTAATGCGGCTATTTTGTCCGAAAGCTGACGTAATCAAGATGGTTCTTAGCTATGTGTCAACAAAATCGGTTCATCCGGTTTAGAGACATTGAACTTTAAAATGAAAAGGTTTTTCTACTTTTCTAAGTTGTTAATTTAAGACTACAACTTACTTTACTATTTATTGACATTTAATTTTAACAAATATGTACATGACTTACTTTACATATATTTATAGTAGCTATATAAGGCACCTGAAAAGAAAAAAACTAAATAAGAATATAATTTCCAAATTGTAGACAAGCAACATGGACCTATCTAGCTCCAGGCCATGTAGAACTTACTAAAAGTGTTTCTCATATTTAATGTGTTTTTTATTACAGGAAACAACATAAAATCAATTGAGCACCTCAACCAAAACATGCATTTAGAGCATCTGGATTTGTCCAACAATCAGATCTCATTTATAGCAGATATCAGCTATATGAAGAGTTTGAAGGTATTATATTTTACTAAACATTACTTACTCGCGTGTAATTATATTAATTTACTAGCCGCCCGAAAGACGTCCACTGCTGCGCCTTCCGGTACGTGGTCGCCACTCGAGAACCTTTCCGCCCCAACGGCCATCGGTTCTATGAGCAACGTCCTATGTCCAGCAGTGGACGTCTTTCGGGTGATATGATGACTAGCCGCCCGCGCGGCTTCGACCGCGTATTGCAAATAATGCAACGGAATAATATATTTACAAAACTACAATCACAGATTTATCCTCTTTATAATCTATACTAAGAATATATTTAAAGTGAAGATACAAATGAAACTTTAAAAACTTGCTTTCGATACATGCATTCTACCATGCCTAACGTATGGCAGTCAAACACGGACACTTACAAAAGACACCATCTAAAAGATCCAAGTGTGTCAAAGGTCCATGGAAAGAAGTATCCTTAACATAATACTATCAGACAGAATAAGAATTACTGAAATACCTACCTACAAAGAAGAACTAATTTATAGACACAGCAAAACATATATTGAAACAAAAGTTCAAGTGGGCAGGCCACATGGTTCGAATGCCAAACAATAGATAGACAAAAATAATAACAAATTAGAGACCAAAAATTTGTAAACGAAAAGTGGGCAAACCAAATACAAGATGGGAAAATGGCCTATTAGAAACAGTAGGCTATGATTGGGAAAAAGTAGCCATGGATATAGCAAGAACAGAAAACGGCGATTCGGAAGAGGCCTAGGTTTTAAAATCATACAAACATAATCTATCTATACTATTAAGAGGAATGCCTATCTGCGATTTTCCCATACAAACGCTCTCGACTGTTTCCTCCCTGGTTTTTGAACCTAGAGCAATGATTTTTTCAAATAAGCTTAATGTCATCAGTATATATGTCGCTATGTTTCGCTTTTTTGGATCTTTTTATTTAAAGAAACTTACAGCGCCTCAAAAATAGCAAAAACGGCTTAATTGAAATGGCTGCTAAAAAGGCGCAGTATACAAAAAAAGCAACAAATATCCAAAAAATCAAAACATAGCGGCGTAGATTGTTTCTTCCCCTTGCACTTTCCAAAATTTTATGATGATTGGTTGCGTTTTGGAGGAGGAAACAGTCGAGAGCCAAACTTCGATTTTTGAGTTTTTTGCGTGGGAATTTTAGTTCGAGCTGCAGTTGTCCTTATCGCATAGACAGCTCCCACCGCGCCGCCCACAACAGCGCGACAGAAACATTGCGTCAAAAATGTGAGATTTCAAAAGTTGCTCAGCTAGGCATTGCTCTTAATGTATTTTAATTTGAAATGTGAAAACGAGAACAATCAGTTTGTATAATAAATGCTTAAATAAATAAATAAAATATTATAAAGAAGAAAAGTCGATGGGTCTGTGATATTAGAGGTAAATCAACAGTACAGTAGATATAGATCTACTGAAAGAAAATCTTAGAATTATTGTGTCATCTTCAAAATGGCAAGCAGATTTGTTAAATTGGGTGCACTTATGGTCGTTTGCTGACACTCATCCAACCCACGCACAGATGAGGTCATTACATCAAAGAAGAATTGGGTAAGTTGTCTGAACAACTTATGCCAATGACAAGCTGTGTTCTAGATCTTTTTACTTTTTACCGTATTTTTGCTTTAATTTAACCTCCAAAATGATACTAACCACATAGGGTAAATCGCCAGTAACTGACCACCGTTCAGTAACTGGCCACCTCATACTAAAAATTAACTCTATTCACCTATAATAGAATAAATTTTAGTACCTATAAGGTTTTAATTACTGGCCACCCATCAATAACTGGCCACTGTATGTGTATACTAAATTGAATTATATTATAGGTGGATAGAGTTAATTTTTAGTATCAGGTAGTAAGGGTGTTATAAGTTGACGTGTCTGTGTGTCTGTCTGTATGTGTGTGTGTGTGTGTGTGTGTGTCTGTCTGTGGCATCGAATGACGTGAAAATTAGTTTGATTTGAGTTTTTATTTATTTAATCGTAATCGTAAATAATGTATGCCTATGTGGCCTTTGAGTTTGTCACTTTTTAGTACCACCCAGGGGACACATGCAGGGTTGTGGTGCCGCCCGAAGGCCTCTAACTCGGCTTAACGACTACTGTCATAGCAGCAGCCGGGATCTACTGCTTAGCGTGCCTTCCAAAGCACTTATTTCATTGCATGTTTGAGAAAAGCACTATTTCTCAAACATGCAATGAAATATTCTCTTTACGTTCCTTATAATAGACTCGTAAGTATCCTTTTTCGGGCGCAGCATCTCGAGGCGGCCTGAAATGGGATTACATACAACTTTTCAGGCCTAGGCCTGCAAAGTAACTTTTTAATTTTCATTCCACTATTTGTGGCACAGCATCACGGCATTAAGCCATGAAAATTAGTTTGATTTGAGTATTTTTATTTATTTATTTCATTGCATGTTTGAGAAAAGCACTATACATGCCTCGGCGTGAAAACGGATTCCCGGCCTCTGATGTAATGTACTATTCCTGAGACGAACACCATCAGAGTAATGGCTTCCTGGGGGCTACCAACGGCATTTCCTCCGCTACAATGAGGAAGCCAATATGGCGGCGGGTGTACGGGCGACGGGTCTAGAGTTGACAGGTTGGTGAAGGCGGATGTGACGTCACAGCGAAGGCGCGGAGTGAATTGTTTGACGCAAACGGCTACTTCCAGTCGTGTGCAGTGGCGCCAGAGGGCTAGAGAGCTAATCAACTGATGGTGTTCGTCTCAGGAAACATAATGACAATTTTATTGGAAGGTAAAATTTCATATTTTGACTTCAGCACCTGGGCCTGGAACGCAACCGCATCCAGGACATGCGGCAATGCGACCGCTACCTGCCGGCCAGCCTGCAGCACCTGGGGCTCGCGCACAACAACATCCAGGACCTGAACGAGGTGTGCCATCTGGTGCAGCTGCGCGCGCTCGACAGCTTCACGGTGCAGGGGAACCCCTGCGTAGCCATGGCTGGGAAGGATAAACTGTATCCTTTGCAAACATGTGCCCGGAGATCACTTGAAGTCAACTAAATCCTGCAATTCTTTAACCGTAAAGCGTGAACCACACAGGCTTCAACCTATCTCCTTAGTACATTTTGTATCAGGGATTGTAACCCGGTTAATTTTGCCGTAGCGGTTAGAGCCAGATTTTGAGAGCCTAACCCATAATAAAGGTTACGCTCGCAAGAACACCGCTCTCCCCGGAGCATATGTCGGAGCGCAAACAGGGAACGAAGTACCATTTACCGGTTAGAGAGCGCTCTCTCCGTGTACGGGTGAACGACCGCTCGCTGGCTCGCTAGAGTCGCAAGCTTATACAGGATTAGTTGGCTATATATATAGACGCTTGAGTATTATTACTACTTATTTATACTTACTCTAGTAAGTAATAGTGGCGGAGCGCCCGTTCAAGCCGATTCCCACCGGCCTTCCTAAAATTTATTTTTAGGCAAGCCTATAGTTAAAAACTCTTAACTCATTCATAACTTATTTTGTTCCGGGTTGCCCATCGAAAATTTTCACGCGCCGCCACTGGTAGGTAAGGACTTACATAGAACATCAAGTATGATTTGCGAAACATTATATAAGTACTTAAGCCCCTGCTAGACGGTCGCCAACACGCCACTCCGACCGAGCGACCTTGGTCGGCACTGACCGCTGTAGTATGAAATTTAGCTCCAAACAACTGTCTACACGGTTGGTGCGGAACAAGGTCGCCCGGTCGGAGGGGCGTGTTGGTGCCCGTCTATCAGGGGCTTAAGAAATTTAGCTCCAAACAACTGTCTACACGGTCGGTGCGGACCAAGGTCGCCCGGTCGGAGGGGCGTGTTGGCGACCGTCTAGCAGGGGCTTAAGAAATTTAGCTCCAAACAACTGTCTACACGGTCGGTGCGGACCAAGGTCACCCGGTCGGAGGGGCGTGTTGGCGACCGTCTAGCAGGGGCTTAAGAAATTTAGCTCCAAACAACTGTCTACACGGTCGGTGCGGACCAAGGTCACCCGGTCGGAGGGGCGTGTTGGCGACCGTCTATTTTATTTATTTTTTTTTTTTTTTTTTGGGCCTTAATATGCCGCTTCGACCAGCAAGTGATCTATTGTGGCAGCCCTTGTTTTAGAGTTCACCGTTAAGTCCCGTTGCCTCCAGGAAATTCCAGATTCTTTGGGCGGTGATATGTTGTACTTCTTGTGGGTGCATTATGTGCCGCCCTAGGTAGTTACTTCTTTTATGCATGAGTGGTCCGCAGGAGCAGAGAATGTGCATTGCAGTCTCCTCTGTCTCCTGGCAGAACCTGCAAGTTGTGTCCTGCTTCATACCCATTTGAAACAGGTGTTTGTTCAATTTGCAATGTCCTGTCAGGATTCTTGTCACTGTGCAGGTTTTGTGCCTTTTGAATTGTAATAACTCTTTAGACAGCTTACTATTGAACCCTTCGATCAGGGCTTTAGCTTGTTTTTGTCCTTTGGTGAACTTCCACAGCTTGATTGCCTCTGATTTTTCCGCGTTGTTTAGCAGAGAATATGCTTTCCGTTTTGTGATGCGACCGTCTAGCAGGGGCTTAAGAAATTTAGCTCCAAACAACTGTCTACACGGTCGGTGCGGACCAAGGTCGCCCGGTCGGAGGGGCGTGTTGGCGACCGCCTAGCAGGGGCTTTACACCAATTTGTTCGACAAAATGGTAAACAAACCTAACGTGCATTGGTAGTAGGTAGGTAGGTACTTATCCAAAGAATTAGTGAGCCATTAGCTACCTGTGAATTAAGTAGGGACCAAAAAAATATAATGAGTTATAAATATTTTTTCACACCTCTCATTCAGAAAAGTAAGTTTTGGTCCCCGACGAGAGGGAGCAGAATGCTACTTTTCTGTTCAAGCTTTTTTTTTTAATTTATTCATTGGCTTGTAGCATTTACGCAATGTGCCAATAGAATCTTGATAAAATCGATTGTAATTTCATCGTAATCGTAAAACGTATATATATCATCATCATCATATCAGCCGAAAGACGTCCACTGCTGGACATAGGCCTGCCCCAAAGAGTGCCAAAATGACCGGTCCTGCGCCACCCGCATCCAACGGACTCCCTACCCACGCCGCGCCTTCCGGTACGTGGTCGCCACTCGAGAACCTTTCCGCCCAACGGCCATCGATTCTACGTGCAATGTACATATATATAAAGGATTTTTTTTTTGATTTTTTTTGTTCTTTTTTTGTTTTTTTTTTTCTTGTTTTCGTTTTTATTTGTTTTTTTGTTTTAGTTTTTGTTGTTTTTTTGTTTTTCTTTTAGTTTTTTTGTTTTGTTCGTTTTTTTTTGTTTTTTGTTTTTGTTTTTTCTTGTTGCTTGATTTTGTTTAAATTTTTTGCCGTTTTTTTTGTTTTTTTTGTATTTTAGTTTTGTTTGTTTTTTGTTTCGCTTTTTAGTTTCGTTTTTCCAACAAAACAACAACCTTCAACAAGGCATTTTGATGTGTGCTAATTTCTATCATAATCATAAAATTGGTAGATGTAGTTCCTCTTTTTTCTGCCCATTTTGAGTAGGTGTTTACGCTGTACACTGTACAATAGTTATTTGTGTCACAAGGGAGAAAAATAGTATATTTACTGCGAGGGCGGTGTATTGAATCCTGAACGTAGCGAGGGATCCTACAATTGAATCCTGAGCGTAGCGAGGGATTCTAACGTAGGATCCTGAGCGTGTTGAGGGATTCAAGTGTTAACGCCCTAGACGAAAATAATTTTGCTCCTGAGTGACAACATGTAACTTTTCACACCGACTATGAGGAAAAACTGCAAAAAATACAAAAAAAAAACAAAAAAAAAACAAAAACAGGAAAAAAATAACAAACAAAACAAAAACAAAAGAAAAGCAAAACAAAAACAAAACCAAAAAAACAAAAACAGCAAAAAACTAACAAACAAAACAAAAACAAAAGAAAAGCAAAACAAAAAAGAACAAAAAAACAATCAAAAATAACGAAAAAGAAACGAAAAAAAAAAACAAAAAACAAACTAAATAAAAAAAAATAACCAAAAAACTAGAACAAAAATACAAAAATAAAACAATAAAAACACCAAAAAACAAAAAAAAAACAGTAAATAAAAACGAACAAAAAACAAACTAAACTAAATAACGAACAAAACAAAAAAAACAAAAAACATCAAAAAACAAATAAAACTAAATAAAAAACAAAAAGAAAACAAAAACAAAGCAAAAACAGAACAAAACAACAAAAACGAAAAAAGAAAAATACAAAAAAAATAAACTAACAAAAAATCCAACGAAACAAAAAAACTTAAAATGAACCATAACTAAAAAACAAAAAAAAACGAAAAAATTAACAAAAAAAAAACATCCTAAAAAAAGCGAACAAAAAGAACAAACAAAACAAAAAAAACAACAAAAATACAAAAAATAACGAACAAAAAACAAACTAAAAAACGAACAAACAAACGAAATAAAAAAACGAAACAAATAAAAAAAAAAACAAAAACAGCAAAAAAAGAACAAAACAAAAACGAAAAAAGGAACGAAAAAAAACTAAAAAACTAACAGAAAAACCAAAGAAACAAAAAAAAACTAAAAATGAACCATAACTAAAAAAAACAAAAAAAAACATACAAAAATAAAAATAAAACAACAAAAAACAAAAATCCTAAAAACAGCGAACAAACGAAACAAAAAAAACAACAAAAATACAAAAAATAACAAAAAACCAAAAAACAAGAAAAACGAAACAAAAAAACAAACAACTAAAAAAAGAACAAAACAAGAAAAAACAAACAAAAAGAACAAAAAAAAACAAACAAAAAAGACAAACAAAAAATTACTTATTAAGTCGATTATTTTATTAAGATTCAATTGGCACATCGCGTACGAGTAAATGCTACAAGCCAATGAATAAATTAAAAAAGTAGCTTGAACAGAAAAGTAGCATTTTGATTCGGGGACCAAAACTTACTTTTCTGAATGAGAGGTGTGAAAATTTTATTTCAATATTTTTATCGTCGAAAGTAGGAGCGGCGAGCAGAAAACTAGGGCGTTCGGCGGAACACGAACGAATTCATCGAATGAACAGAGTAGGTAGCTACACTGTAGCTAGGTATGTACCTACGCTCACTTCTCGCGCGCGTTTGGTTTAGGCAACCCGCAGCGCCCCGCAACGAAGCCGCGGTCATTGATCCCGTATCGCTACACGGAGTGAACGGTTAGAGAGCGCTCCGAAATAAGGCTCCCAAATCAAATAGTTCGAACGGAACCTAATCAATTAACCGGTTCTGTAACCGGTAAATTTGTAACCGGTTACAATCCCTGTTTTGTATACAAACGTTTTGAAGCGGCATCGTGCCTGCGCCGCGTCTTCGCTTTATACCGCCTCTGTGTGCTTCACGCTTTGCATGATTTTTTGAAAAATTCGCGGCGACCAGTGCTTACTTACGCGCTAAAGATTGAAATTATGACACTACAAAAAAAATACTGTCAAAAGTTTGTGGATGCGTTCAGAATCTAACATGAAAATGTCACATTTATTAAAAATAGTAGATTGTACAACAAGTGCATAAAACGCACCATTTTACTCGAGACGTTTATCCATCCGAGCGAGCTTGCGAGCGAGGATAGATATAAAGTCGAGTGTAAAATGGGTTTTATGGACGAGTTGTACACTCTACTTTTCACTTCGATTGCGAGGAAATGAAACAGCAACACGTAAATATAGTAAATGAGACGAAATACAAATTATAAGTTTATTTCATGAAGTTTTATTGTGTACTTTGGCTGTTGGTATCTTTGCCTTGGTCTTAGAATACGAACGAAACGAAATAAAATAAAGAGGTTGTTGTATGAAGTTAAAGATGTTCGTGTGGCTGTTGCAGCGATTGCCTTGGTCTTCGACGAAGATTTTACTTTATGCTCTAGAGCATAAAAAGCGACTTTATGTCGCCTACGCACGACATAAAGACGAACTTTTAGAGCATGAGAAGTGAAAAAGTAATAATAGTACATTACATCAGAGGCCGGGAAAACACCCCATATCTCTATCCTACTATACCTACTTGGCCGGTGACCCGTTTTCACGCCGAGGCATGTACAGTGCTTTTCTCAAACATGCAATTAAATAAATAAATAAAAATCCTCAAATCAAACTAATTTTCATGGCTGAATGCCGTGATGCTGCGCCACAAATAGTGGAATGAAAATTAAAAAGTTACTTTGCAGGCCTAGGCCTGAAAAGTTGTATTTCATCCCATTTCAGGCCGCGTCGAGATGCTGCACCCGAAAAAGGACACTTCCGAGTCCGAGAGAGTTATAAGGAACGTAAAGAGAATATTTCATTGCATGTTTGAGAAATAGTACATTACTGCATACGCCGGGGAAGAAGCTTCGTATCACTATCCTACTCACCCGTCAAGCCCTTTTCACTGCCAGGCATGTATAGTGCTTTTCTCAAACATGCAATGAAATAAATAAATCCCATAAAAAAACATTCCATGTAAAAAATAAGCCAAGTCTCGAAACTATTCCACAGTAAAAAGTGGTGAGATATTTCGTGGAGCCAAGTCAGGCATTCTTATTAATTTTTATTTGCTTGCTAAATAAAATTCTGCAACTTGGGATCAACTCGAGAGAACTATAAAGGAATTTCATATAAAATTGAAGGCCTAGCTTAAATTTTGTATGAAATTCCTTTACAGTTCTCTCGAGTTGATCCGCCCGAAACGTGATACTTTGAAGCCTGATATAACCCACGTAATGACGACATTTCATTGCATGTTTGAGAAAATGTCATTTTGGATACCTGCATGAGCCACTGGCCATCAAAATATACGATGTAGATTTACATCATAATGCTTTTAAGGGTTAAGTTTGCAGGACTTGCCCAAGAATTGTAGCAAGTGGCGATCACAATGGATCAACGATGGTCGCAGTGATACAACGGCTCTGTCAGCCCGGAAGCCACTACCAGAATAATACTAATAAATCCTTTGCAAACTGAAATGATTTTACAAGCTTTTAACTTGCAATGTATGTACGATCGAGGAAATTAAATGTTTAGCACTTTTGGACTCTAATAGCTTTAAGGTCCAAAAGTGATAATTAAATTTTTGACATAAACTTATTTCGAACTGATTAAAACTCAATTTTTAGGGTTCCATACTGAAAGAGAAAAACGGGACCCTATTACTAAGACTCCGCTGTCCGTCTGTATGTCTGTCACCAGGCTGTATCTCACTGATACCGTGATAGTTCCACTTGAAATTTTCACAGATTTCTGTTGCCGCTATAACAACAAATACTAAAAACAGAATAAAATAAATATTTTTATAGATAATGGTACGGAACCCTTCGCGCGCGAGTCCGACTCGGACTTGGCCGGTTTTTCTTTTTCAATCTTTTAATTCCTCGACGATAACGAGGGATAATAATTTTGACATGTATATCTGTGTGTCTTGTCTGTGGCATCGTAGCTCCCAAAAGGATGAACCAACTTGACTGCGGTTTTTTTAATAGAAAGTCACGCATGTGAAGATGTTTCCTAGCTATGTTTAAAATTATCATTTTCGTTTCGTCGTAATTAATGTCTGTCTGTAATCATTTAATTTTAATTTTATTCATTACGTTGAAAATCATCATATATTATATTTTGTATCGCTTATAATACTAAAGTCAGTAAAACGAAAAAGACTTCCCTTTTTATTTCATTCGCTGGCTAAAATAGAATCAAAATTAAGCTAGGTTCTTTCAAATCGCCGGTAATCGTAAGTTACGCCTTTAAATCTGCTTGGATGAGAAGTTTGATAAGGTATCCATGAAATGACAGGTATCGGTGCCATATTAAACGTTTACCAGTCAGGCAAATGTGGTTAACGTCCCTTAAACCTGTTTTTGGGAGGCTTTACACATTTGATTAGCGTTGTTAGTTATTCAATTCATATTTGTACTGGAAGGAAAACATCGTGAGGAAACCGGACTAATCCCAGTAAGGTCTAGTTTTCCCTCTGGGTTGGAAGGTCAGATGGCAGTCGCTTTCGTAAAACTAGTCCCTATGCTAAATCTTTGGATTAGGTGTCATTAACCCCCACAAGGTGGACTGATGACCTGGTAAAGGTCGCGGGAGTCCGCTGGATGCGAGTGGCGCAGGACCGGTCATTTTGGTACTCTTTGGGGGAGGCCTATGTCCAGCAGTGGACGTCTTTCGGCTGATATGATGATAATGATGATGCGGACCCCGGCTCCTTTAGGGGCACAACCGGGAATGACGCTAGGAGGATGACGACTTTGCCCATATAGATGATGTGATTATGTATATCCAAATCATTGACATTTTCTGAGCCATTTTCATCTTTAACGACCTTTTGTGGAAGCCATTTGGACTAGGTTCAGTCGATCTCTGAACGTCGCAGGTGTCTCATGCCTGTAGAAGTATGAATGAACAAATTTAACATCCATTAAACGTTTAGAACATTACGTACTTGACTATAAAGTCATTAGCAAATGAATCCAGGGATGAATGATGATGATTTGTACTGGTCGTTGGACGTTGGTTGCCATATGAACAATGTTTTCAAGGATCCTTGACTCTTAGTTCAGAGGCTTTGACTACCGCCCGTTCGTACTCAACTGGATCATGAATGTCAAATCGATTGATGGATTCGTCGTCAGCGCTATAGAAAGGTGAGCATTCAGTTTGGTCTGCCATTAAGCCTAGGTGTTCTTGCAGGCGTGCCCCAATAGTTATTTTACCACATTAGCTAGTTCTATTACTAATAATGTTGCCATTGTTTCAGCCTGAAAGCAGAATGGTTGTACAGCCAAGGCAAAGGCCGGCATTACCATTCCGGGCAACACCAGGAACTCTGCGAGTACCTGGCCTCCACGTGCCCTCTCACTGCAGACGCTCTGGACACGGAGGACCAGAGGAAACTGCGCCTCATACTGAGCAAGGTATAATAATAATGATACATTATATTGCCCTGTGGGCAGCTTGTGGCGAGCTGTTGGGGAGTAACGACCCCACGGACCCGAGTGCTCCCGAGAGTCGGTCAGGGCCTCCGTCTCCGGCGTGTCTTCGTCGGTCGGAGTGGAACCCCAAGGTGGCCCGTAGGACTCTCAGCTCTGGCTTGCCTTCATTGGCCGTCCAGAGAGGAGTCGTCAGAGCTATATGCTCCAGGGGTGGACGTGTTAAAGGGCATAACGCCGCAAGTAACTTCGGAAAAAGCTCAGCACCACCTCTCGACACCCCTGAGCCGCTCACCCAGTGTTGCACTTGGCCGTCTTTACGACGACGCATTCAGGGGCCCATCTAATGAGCGGCTAGTCACCGGCTGCCTCGATAACTTTGTGTACAACAATGTTATGGTATGTGTCTGGACCTTTTTGCAATAGCCCAGTTTCATAATCCACCCAAATCTCATCACCATAGAACCCGTTCTCTATCCATTATAACCCACAATAGCCCCAACGCCTGTTGGAACCGGTTCACGGGTATCTACAGATGTACCCGTGAATGGGAAGCAAGGGCCTCTACGTGTTGGATCTATATCCCCACGCACGCCTTCCAAAGGACCGGGCTTTGTCTTAAACAGGAGGTACATTATTATACTAGTTGGCTCTGTGAGCTGTAGAAGTCTTTTTTTTGGTATTTCGAATAAGTTACCAAGACAAAAATCATGCAGTTCAGGCCCTTTCGAAAAACGGAATTAGACATAAATTTTACGTTTGACAGATATAAATTAGAATGCGTACCCTCGTTTCCGCTTCTAGGTATCACAATCTACTCCCATATAAATTAGAAAGATCACATCAGCAAAATAAAAACTAAACTTAGCCAATTTATTTATGCATTAAGGCAGCTGAAAAAGACCACTAATTCACAAACCGCTTTAACGGCGTATTATGCCTTTGCACACGCGTGGCTTAGTTATGGCGTAATATTATGGGGAAATAGTACTTCGGTGCAAGACCTACTCATCTTACAGAAAAAATGTATCCCCATAATAACAAACATAAAACAGACCGATAGCTGCAAGCCGTATTTTAGAGACCTTAAAATATTAACCTTACCTGGCATATATATCCTAGAATCGTGTAAATTTATTAAAGCACACCCAGATTTCTATTCTAAAATTGGAGACGTACCCCGCCGTTATGAATCCCGTTCAAAAAATTACTTATTATTACAAACAACATCAAAGCTAGCGTTACATAAAAAAGGACCTTATCCCATGTTAATAAAGATCTATAATAAGCTACCTGATCATATGAAGAATGAGCCTAATAACAATAAATTTATTAATACTTTAAAAAAATATTTAGTGGCAAATGCTTATTACACAGTAAATTAATATTTAAATCGCAATAATAATGACTAGTATTAAGAAATCGCAACTGAAATAATTGTCTATAGTTTAAATTTTGAACTAATTACTTAGTGTATTGCAGTGCCCTTACAGGGTTGTGGTGAGACATACCAATATGTAGCTATAAGGTCTTTTGTACACACAAGGCAATGATTAAATGAATTATGAGTGAAAAAAAATGGCTCGGCAAAAGAACTCTGTATAATTAACGAACCTGTTTTTGAAAATTTCACGAGAATCGGTTAACTGCGGTAGAGGAGAACAGAAACGAAGACGTCATAAGTCTTTATTAATAGGTAATAAGAACTTTTGACGTCTTCGATTGCGTAGTTACTTTTGATGCTGACTGTACCACCGCACTACTCACTACCCCGACTTACGCTTACGTTTATTGCAGCGTCATGTGTTTTTGTGAGTGCGTCAAATGGGATGTTTGTACGGATATGTTTTACTGCTTTAAGCTATCTATCCGTTGTAACAAAGGCTTTCTATTAATACAATGGCATTGCTTTTCGGTTGTTAGAAGTTAAAACCGCAAATTTAAAACAACATTAAATGTTCATTGAGTTATCAGATGAGAACGAATTAGGGCTCCGCCTTGCAGTAACTCAAGACTGCTCAAAAAATATTGAAATAAAAAGTGTTTTTGATGTTTGTATTTTGTGCCAATAAAAATTAAATCCATACTATACTTACTATGCAGGCCATAAATGCGAAAGTGTGTCTGTCTGTCTGTTTGTCTGTCTGTTACCTCTTCACGCTTAAACCACTGGACCGATTCAGATGAAATTTGGCATGGTGATAATGGGAGTCCCGGGGAAGGACATAGGATAGTTTTTATCTCGGAAATCATCCCCCAAGCGGGTGAAATGCGGGTGAAAGTTTGTATGGAGCTACAATATAAACGAGTTCCACGCGGACGGAGTCGCGGCCAGAAGCTAGTTACTTAATAAAATTAAGTATTGAAGTACAATGGAGAGGGCTATGCTGGGAGTTTCTCTGCGCGATCGCATCAGAAATGAGGCTATCCGCAGCAGAACCAAGGTAACCGATATAGCCCTCCGAATCGCTAAACTTAAGCGACAGTGGCAGTGCCCCGCCACATTGCACGTCGAACCGATGGCCGTTGGGGCGGAAAGGTTCTCGAGTGGCGACCACGTACCGGCGCGTCGCGGCGTGGGTAGGCCTCCCACAAGGTGGACTGATGACCTGGTAAAGGTCGCGGGAGTCCGCTGGATGCGGGTGGCGCAGGACTGGCCATTGTGGCACTCTTTGGGGGAGGTCTATGTGTCCAGCAGTGGACGTCTTTCGGCTGATATGATGATGATGATGATTGAAGGACATCTTGATTGGTCACGATCCTTAGTCACAAGGGAACCACGGAGAGAAAAGAAGAATACAGCGTCAGTTAACCCTGTACGGGTTTGTGCGCTGGTACAATGTAAATATTTGTAGTCGCTGTAGTCTTTACACTCAGACCAAGAAAAAAGATAGACAGAGCATTACGAACAACCTAGTGAAGCCGGTTTTCAACCAAGCCACATGAGTTTAGCACACGCTCACGCACACACACACAACTCTCCAGCACGTGTCGCAATGCTGTCAAGATCATCTGTTTCGAGTTTTGTGCGAGTTCATTTGGTTATGTGTGCGTGAGCGTGTGCTAAACTTATTTGGCATGGTTGAAAACTGGCTTCACTAGGTTATTCGTCGTGCTCCGTCTATCTTTTTTCTTGGTCTGAGTCTTTATAGTATTTTTTAAAAAAATACGTACCTTCTTCCAGGCGCAACATCACCAACAGCAGCTGAAAGACCAAAACCACAGCCCGAATAAGGCGAAATTACATTCCCCGAGAATGCAATGTAAGTATCAAAATATTTATTCTGCAAATAGACCACAACGGCACTATTACAAGTCAAACTATATATCTATAGACTCTAAATAGTACATCATTCGTAATAAAATTAACTAAATACATCATGTTTTACATGGCAAAAACACAAGAGAAAATTAACAATCCACATTTCTTAAAGACATAAGCAGGGATTAAAAATTCGGATGCTTTTATACCTATTCTTGGGCTTCAGTACCTACACCGCGTTGTTGTTGAGTAGCATGGAGGCGGACTCAATATAATTTTACTAATAAACTTCTCGGGATTATCCGGAATACCGAAAATTAGGATAACATAAACACATAAGTATTTAAATAAACTATTTTTGTTGTTCCTATTTACAAAATGTTATTCTACTCATTTGTGTTTCATTTAACTAACAATACAGTATTAGTTACATCAAACGAAATTTGTTTGTTACTTTTATTTAATCGTAATCGTATGGCATAAGGATCACATTTAAATTATTCGAAATACATTCATCACATCAGGTATGTCACAAATTAATATCCAAGGATCTTAGCCATTTAGTCGCGTCAGTTGTGAAGGAGATCAGGACTTCGGGGCTTTCAGGGTAGGCTCTGAGGAGGCATTCCTGTAATATATGATGGACAGTTTGACATTCGGCGCCACAGTCACAGCTAGGCGAGTCAGTCCACCCACAAATATGTGATTTTTTAGGTATACAATCCCGGAACTTAAATAATTAAAATATTATTTTTAAGAAGCCGACTCCATACTTGTATCGCTGCATATAAGGTATCCAAGCGTCAAAATTAAAATATATATAATTAAATCTGATAGATATCCTCAGAGATGTAAGCGTCAAAAACTCAGTCATAAAATAATAAAATGAGAGTCAGAACAGAGTGAAATATCTCTTGGCAGTTCCACTGAACAGTGTAATAAAGTGAAAGGTAAGTGAAGTGCAAGTGGAAACGCTGCTTTAAGCTGAGGCACGCCGCACCATGACGCAAATTCGTTGCCGCGGGCCGAACGATGTTTTGTCGGTATTTTATTGCTTAACATCAGGCAGGCCGTAAGCTTGTTTGCCACCATCGTTGTATAAAAAAAAAATAGGTGGCTAAGCTATGAATCGCCCTACATTCAGCCACTAGTGGCGTCTAGCAGTGGCCGGCACAAGCTGTGGACGAGCTCTTTAATACATTTTGTATAGCATCGGCGCACACCAGGCGTTCAGTGCCCGCGTCCGAACCACAAGTGGCTCCCTGCTAGTGGCTTACTGTGCGGCAGAGTGGTCGCCTTCAGTGGCGGCCACTAGTTGCTGTAATGGGCGGGCGCTAAGTGTGCTAACACTTTAATATCTCCAGCTCGCATGGCGCCTCGGCACATGGGCCTGTCCCCAGACCGACTCACCTCGAGCTACCACGCGGCGCTGTCCAAGACTAGCTCCCCCTCACACGCGTCCGCGCCGTACTCCGACATGCCTCCCGCCATGAGCCAGAGCTTCGACTCGCCGGGGCTCTATGAGAAGACTAGAGAGGACAAGAAAGAGAAAGGTAAGTATCAGAAGTGTCATGGGACGGTTCTTAGATAGACTCACCTCGCAGCTACCACATACTTACTAGTTTTTATGCGTGCCATACCAAGGCACTGATAAACTTCTTAGAGTGTAGTGGTTAGAGTAGCGCTCCCTCGTAAAATATACGCGTTGGATATCGACTTGCGGAAAATGCCTACTAAAACTAACTAACAAGACGTGTAATTATCTCAATCGACCTAAGGTTTAGCAAGTCCAAAGTAAAGGAAATTTTTTCGATTCCAGAACCACCCGCCAAACCAGTGAACCAATCGCTAGAAGCAGCCTCAAAAATGGTGCCCGTCCCAGAATCGCTAATGAGCCCCGACTACCAAGACCCCATGTACGACATACACCGCACCATACCAAAACCAACCAACCACTCCGTCAACAGCATATCTAACACGTCATCCCAGTCCAGTAACAGCAGCTTACACGAAGACAAGCCGCACAGACAGATAACACAACCGAAAACTATAAATAATAACTTGAAAAGTTCACCGAAACTGCCGAAAAGTGCGACGTCGTCACCTAAGATGAAAACTAGAATGGAGCAGAGGAAAGGCAGCTTGAAATTGGAGCCGAAGGAGAAGGTTAATGGGATTTCTAAAGATGAAATAGATCAGGTAAATATGTGGCAGTTTTTATTATGTACCGTGCCTTAAACTGTTTGTGTTGTATTCGCTAGTCGTAGCGCTGTAAAATGTTCTTGCAATTAAATTGTACTTTTCTCAAACATGCAATGAAATGAATTTATTTCTTTGCATGTGTGAGAAAAGCACTATACATGCCTGGCCGTGAAAAGGGCTTGCTGGCTTCGTAACACTATCCGTCTATACCTACTCACCCGGCAAGCCCTTCTTCCCCGGCGTCTGCAGTAATGTACTATTATTGTACGCGATTAAGTCCCGTTTGTTAAAAATAAACTGTATTTTTCCTAGGATAAGATTGAGATTATCAAGTTAGCTTCAAATCAGAGAAGGCAGAAGAAGATGAGCGCAGAATCCATGGCAGCGGTGACAATACAGAAGATGTGGCGAGGCTACAGGAGTAGGAACCTGAATAAGGACACACTGCGGATCCTGCACGCGATACAGGCGGCGAGGGCGAGGCAGCACATACAGTAAGTGATATTAACACGTTCACAGCTAGGTACCCTAATAGCGGGCGCTCAGTTCTCATCATCATCATCTCTTCTCTTTTTTTTTTGGCGTTCTGGCCAACTGTCGGCTCAATTTTGCCAATCATCATCATCATACCAGCCGAAAGACTTCCACTGCTGGACATTTGTTCCTCTCCAAAAACTGGTTCGAACGGCATCGTAAAAAAATCATAGTCACCATCACCATCCCTATTCAATATTATAGAACATCCAGCTGATCTGGTTATGGAGACAGAAGGCGCCCATGGGAATTCAGGTCTTAACAGACGTAAGTAACCCCGTTGAGTTTGGGCTCGTTGGAATCTCCTCAAAGAGTAGTTGATGACGATATACAGAAAAGTACAGTTGACAATAAAAGCTTGAACCAAAAATTAAATTTTTGACTGAAACTTATGTATAATTTGTCTCGGCCACGACTTCTAACCGCGGCGGCGCCAGACGTGATACCGTGAGCTCCGATCTCTCTCTCCCACGTATGGCGCACGGAACCCGCTGCCACTCGAAGTCATGGCCTAGCCGTTCTATCTTTAACTAATTAGCGTCTTATCCAGAAGGTTAACCTGCGACATGGAGGCCACGAAAGCGGCGCTGGACAGCGAGCGCAAGATCCAACAACTGCAGATGCAGGCCATCAACGCGCTGTGGAAGAAAGTGTCCACTCTGCAGAACACAGAGTGCAGCAAGCCGGATGTGATGAGACAGCTGACTGAGACGTGCTGCAGTCTACAGCAACAGGTGAGGTTACTGACCGCTAGGCTTTACAGGGTCCGCTATACAACACACAGTATAAGGGCCATCAACCCGCTGTGGAAGAAAGTGTCCACTCTGCAGAACACAGAGTGCAGCAAGCCGGATGTGATGAGACAGCTGACTGAGACGTGCTGCAGTCTACAGCAACAGGTGAGGTTACTGACCGCTAGGCTTTACAGGGTCCGCTATACAACACACAGTATAAGGGCCATCAACCCGCTGTGGAAGAAAGTGTCCACTCTGCAGAACACAGAGTGCAGCAAGCCGGATGTGATGAGACAGCTGACTGAGACGTGCTGCAGTCTACAGCAACAGGTGAGGTTACTGACCGCTAGGCTTTACAGGGTCCGCTATACAACACACAGTATAAGGGCCATCAACCCGCTGTGGAAGAAAGTGTCCACTCTGCAGAACACAGAGTGCAGCAAGCCGGATGTGATGAGACAGCTGACTGAGACGTGCTGCAGTCTACAGCAACAGGTGAGGTTACTGACCGCTAGGCTTTACAGGGTCCGCTATACAACACACAGTATAAGGGCCATCAACCCGCTGTGGAAGAAAGTGTCCACTCTGCAGAACACAGAGTGCAGCAAGCCGGATGTGATGAGACAGCTGACTGAGACGTGCTGCAGTCTACAGCAACAGGTGAGGTTACTGACCGCTAGGCTTTACAGGGTCCGCTATACAACACACAGTATAAGGGCCATCAACCCGCTGTGGAAGAAAGTGTCCACTCTGCAGAACACAGAGTGCAGCAAGCCGGATGTGATGAGACAGCTGACTGAGACGTGCTGCAGTCTACAGCAACAGGTGAGGTTACTGACCGCTAGGCTTTACAGGGTCCGCTATACAACACACAGTGTTCTATTTCTATTTCATAGTATACGGGCCGTCAATGCGCTGTGGAAGAAAGTGTCCACTCTATTAGAACAGATTATAATTTTCATATGAAACTATCGCTGTCGTTTCTTGGGCAATGGGGCAAAACAGTGACTCTAACGTTCTCACATGTAATACCACCTTCGTATTCCAGGTGGTGCAGCTGCAGGGCTGCATGCAGCAGGTGCTGCGCTGCGTGCTGCCGCCCGCCGCCGCGCCCGCCGCCACGCAGACTGACATCATCGCTGTTCACTCGCCGCAGGTATTGTATTGTATTGTATTCCAGGTGGTGCAGCTGCAGGGCTGCATGCAGCAGGTGCTGCGCTGCGTGCTGCCGCCCGCCGCCGCGCCCGCCGCCACGCAGACTGACATCATCGCTGTTCACTCGCCGCAGGTATTGTATTGTATTGTATTCCAGGTGGTGCAGCTGCAGGGCTGCATGCAGCAGGTGCTGCGCTGCGTGCTGCCGCCCGCCGCCGCGCCCGCCGCCACGCAGACTGACATCATCGCTGTTCACTCGCCGCAGGTATTGTATTGTATTGTATTCCAGGTGGTGCAGCTGCAGGGCTGCATGCAGCAGGTGCTGCGCTGCGTGCTGCCGCCCGCCGCCGCGCCCGCCGCCACGCAGACTGACATCATCGCTGTTCACTCGCCGCAGGTATTGTATTGTATTGTATTCCAGGTGGTGCAGCTGCAGGGCTGCATGCAGCAGGTGCTGCGCTGCGTGCTGCCGCCCGCCGCCACGCAGACTGACATCATCGCTGTTCACTCGCCGCAGGTATTGTATTGTATTCCAGGTGGTGCAGCTGCAGGGCTGCATGCAGCAGGTGCTGCGCTGCGTGCTGCCGCCCGCCGCCGCGCCCGCCGCCACGCAGACTGACATCATCGCTGTTCACTCGCCGCAGGTATTGTATTGTATTGTATTCCAGGTGGTGCAGCTGCAGGGCTGCATGCAGCAGGTGCTGCGCTGCGTGCTGCCGCCCGCCGCCACGCAGACTGACATCATCGCTGTTCACTCGCCGCAGGTATTGTATTGTATTCCAGGTGGTGCAGCTGCAGGGCTGCATGCAGCAGGTGCTGCGCTGCGTGCTGCCGCCCGCCGCCGCGCCCGCCGCCACGCAGACTGACATCATCGCTGTTCACTCGCCGCAGGTATTGTATTGTATTGTATTCCAGGTGGTGCAGCTGCAGGGCTGCATGCAGCAGGTGCTGCGCTGCGTGCTGCCGCCCGCCGCCACGCAGACTGACATCATCGCTGTTCACTCGCCGCAGGTATTGTATTGTATTCCAGGTGGTGCAGCTGCAGGGCTGCATGCAGCAGGTGCTGCGCTGCGTGCTGCCGCCCGCCGCCGCGCCCGCCGCCACGCAGACTGACATCATCGCTGTTCACTCGCCGCAGGTATTGTATTGTATTGTATTCCAGGTGGTGCAGCTGCAGGGCTGCATGCAGCAGGTGCTGCGCTGCGTGCTGCCGCCCGCCGCCACGCAGACTGACATCATCGCTGTTCACTCGCCGCAGGTATTGTATTGTATTCCAGGTGGTGCAGCTGCAGGGCTGCATGCAGCAGGTGCTGCGCTGCGTGCTGCCGCCCGCCGCCGCGCCCGCCGCCACGCAGACTGACATCATCGCTGTTCACTCGCCGCAGGTATTGTATTGTATTGTATTCCAGGTGGTGCAGCTGCAGGGCTGCATGCAGCAGGTGCTGCGCTGCGTGCTGCCGCCCGCCGCCACGCAGACTGACATCATCGCTGTTCACTCGCCGCAGGTATTGTATTGTATTCCAGGTGGTGCAGCTGCAGGGCTGCATGCAGCAGGTGCTGCGCTGCGTGCTGCCGCCCGCCGCCGCGCCCGCCGCCACGCAGACTGACATCATCGCTGTTCACTCGCCGCAGGTATTGTATTGTATTGTATTCCAGGTGGTGCAGCTGCAGGGCTGCATGCAGCAGGTGCTGCGCTGCGTGCTGCCGCCCGCCGCCGCGCCCGCCGCCACGCAGACTGACATCATCGCTGTTCACTCGCCGCAGGTATTGTATTGTATTCCAGGTGGTGCAGCTGCAGGGCTGCATGCAGCAGGTGCTGCGCTGCGTGCTGCCGCCCGCCGCCGCGCCCGCCGCCACGCAGACTGACATCATCGCTGTTCACTCGCCGCAGGTATTGTATTGTATTGTATTCCAGGTGGTGCAGCTGCAGGGCTGCATGCAGCAGGTGCTGCGCTGCGTGCTGCCGCCCGCCGCCACGCAGACTGACATCATCGCTGTTCACTCGCCGCAGGTATTGTATTGTATTCCAGGTGGTGCAGCTGCAGGGCTGCATGCAGCAGGTGCTGCGCTGCGTGCTGCCGCCCGCCGCCGCGCCCGCCGCCACGCAGACTGACATCATCGCTGTTCACTCGCCGCAGGTATTGTATTGTATTGTATTCCAGGTGGTGCAGCTGCAGGGCTGCATGCAGCAGGTGCTGCGCTGCGTGCTGCCGCCCGCCGCCACGCAGACTGACATCATCGCTGTTCACTCGCCGCAGGTATTGTATTGTATTCCAGGTGGTGCAGCTGCAGGGCTGCATGCAGCAGGTGCTGCGCTGCGTGCTGCCGCCCGCCGCCGCGCCCGCCGCCACGCAGACTGACATCATCGCTGTTCACTCGCCGCAGGTATTGTATTGTATTGTATTCCAGGTGGTGCAGCTGCAGGGCTGCATGCAGCAGGTGCTGCGCTGCGTGCTGCCGCCCGCCGCCGCGCCCGCCGCCACGCAGACTGACATCATCGCTGTTCACTCGCCGCAGGTATTGTATTGTATTCCAGGTGGTGCAGCTGCAGGGCTGCATGCAGCAGGTGCTGCGCTGCGTGCTGCCGCCCGCCGCCGCGCCCGCCGCCACGCAGACTGACATCATCGCTGTTCACTCGCCGCAGGTATTGTATTGTATTGTATTCCAGGTGGTGCAGCTGCAGGGCTGCATGCAGCAGGTGCTGCGCTGCGTGCTGCCGCCCGCCGCCACGCAGACTGACATCATCGCTGTTCACTCGCCGCAGGTATTGTATTGTATTCCAGGTGGTGCAGCTGCAGGGCTGCATGCAGCAGGTGCTGCGCTGCGTGCTGCCGCCCGCCGCCGCGCCCGCCGCCACGCAGACTGACATCATCGCTGTTCACTCGCCGCAGGTATTGTATTGTATTCCAGGTGGTTTACGATTACAGACGGTTTGGTGCAACCCACTCTCTCTTTCTCTATCCCCCTCCCCTCTATCCCCCCTCCCTCTCTCTCTAACCCAAGCATAAAGAAAGCTCGAGCTGTCCCCGTGTGGTGTCGGCGAACGACCCGGTGTGCCCGGCCTACCAGAGGGAGGCACACGTCAAGAGGGCGGGCACAGCTCCCCGCACAACCGTCGCGGGCAAGTTGTGCCCCAGCAGCGCTCCGTGCAGCCCTCAGAAAACGCTCCCAACTCGCTGATGGCGAGTCCAAATGAGACGGCACCACGCCGCCGCCGCCGAGGAAGAGGCAGACGGGGCAGGGGACAGTCCGGCCCCGCCGCCGCTGCACTCACAGACACTCAGACCGCTGCCGCCGTCACGCAAACTGCCGCAACCACCGCCCAGGCCGTCGCCGCCCAGGCCCCTGCCCAGATCACCCAGACTACGGCCCAGAGCAGGCCGCAATCGAGTGCCCAGGCCGCTCCCGCCCCCAACATCGCAGCGCCGACTAGCCCCCCCCCCCCCCCCTACATTGCGCCCCCTCCCCTACCGACGAGCCAAGAAGGCAGTAGGGAGAGGACGATTCGATTGCGCAATGCATCAAGATCCTGCAGGACGTGCTCGGCGCCCTGCAACAAGGTACAAACCCAGTCCCCATAATCCTGAGAGGACTGGCCGATTTGTACCAAAACTAAGAACACACGGACGTTCCTGTAGTGCCGTCGGTCCGCAGGTCGCTCGCTGGGCTTCTCCCTCGGGAGTCCCATCTGGCAGGGCATGACCGCACCGACGGACGAAACAGATGACCCCACCGGACCAGCCGGGCGTTACGCCCAACACAGTCACCCGTCCGTAGTCGCGGACGGCGCCCGATCCCGCCATATGCGGCTCAGCGCCGCGCAAGGCTTCACCGAGCCCCCTACGGGGTTTGTGAGATTACTTTGTGTGTGGTGTCGGGGTAGAATAGTACCATCCCGTCTCTTCCCTTGAGTGTTGTAACAGTCGTACTAGGGGAGCAGCCATGAAGTGTGCTGTGGGCGATGGCCGGTAACACTGCAATATCTCACCCCCTTTCTTCCCTTGAGTGTCGTAATAGTCGTACTAGGGGAACAGCCATTTCAGTAATCATTTATTTATTGTGTGAAGAATTCAGGTCGGTACATAGTCGAAGGTGAAGTCGAAAATGACAATATAGTATCACTAAATCCTGCCTTTTCAGGCGTACACACATTAACTATGGTTTCTAATACTTAACAATGAAAATATAGGTATTAAATTCATAAATACACATTCACAATCATACGAGCCAAATTAACGAGATAATTAATACATATCATTCTAAAGTAAGTTTAATTAACAATTGTATAATAATAATAATATTCTAAAATTAAGTAAATTTCATTTGATAAAAAAAAAAAAAATACAATAATAATATAAACTATGTCAATTGCTTGCATTTACTATAGTATTCTTCTAATGAATAAAAACATTCGGAAAGCAGCAATTTATTAAGTGCAGAATAAAATTTGTTGTCAGGTAAAAATGTCCACGAAATAGGTACAGCGTTGTATATTGTTATTGCCATATGATAACAGTTTTTGTAATTAAGTTTTAGTCTACAGTTTGGTCGGACTAGGGCTTTATGTGTGATTGTACGTTTATTTAAGTTACACTTTAATTCAAAGAGGTGAATGTTGTTACGAACGAACTTGCATATTTCAAGTATATAAAGACTAGGGATTGTCAAAACTTTGTACTTTTTAAATAGGGGTTTGCAAGACCATTGCCATGAAGTGTGCTGTGGGCGATGGCCGGTAACACTGCAATATCTCACCTCCTTTCTTCCCTTGAGTGTCGTAACAGTCGTACTAGGGGAACAGCCATGAAGTGTGCTGTGGGCGATGGCCGGTAACACTGCAATATCTCACCCCCTTTCTTCCCTTGAGTGTCGTAATAGTCGTACTAGGGGAACAGCCATGAAGTGTGCTGTGGGCGATGGCCGGTAACACTGCAATATCTCACCTCCTTTCTTCCCTTGAGTGTCGTAATAGTCGTACTAGGGGAACAGCCATGAAGTGTGCTGTGAGCGATGGCCGGTAACACTGCAATATCTCACCACCTTTCTTCCCTTGAGTGTCGTAACCTTAGAGCATTAAACCAACCGGAGACGACACGCGCACACTTTTCTATCTAAAAAAGTCTGCCGTTTTCGGCGCGGGGGACGAGGCAACGCACACAAATCATGTTAACACCAATGCATTTTTCCGATAGTGTCACTACACACGCACACGATCAAATTATCAAACACCAGCATAAACTATACTCACACAAGTACAAACACATACACAGACAACCTGTCCGTGAAAGAGATGACGTCAGCTCGAAGTAAACATCGATAGTGCGAGGAACACGTCGATAATAAATAATAAAGTTATCGATATTTCATGTAGGTCCGGAAACGAATGCTCAAAAAAAGGTATAGAGGGAAATGCATGAAACACAATTTTTGACTTCATAACTTTGTTTGGACTAGTTAGGAGGTAAACATATCAAAAGTCCTTGCCCGTAACCCTTGAGCCGGAGGGGAGGGGGGGGTTTCAAAGTCCCATTATTCGGTTTTTCACCTATATCTCGGAAACTATGCGTCCTAGCGACATAACTATTCTAAACAAAATGAAAGGTGATTAAATTTGCCACAATTTTAATAATATCAAGTTTTTCGATATCTTGTACAGTTTTCGAGATATAAGATATTATACCATCGAGTACTATCGAGCTGGTCTGATGATGGAGATGGAAGGCGGCCATAGGATATCATATTGAAATGCCATGATCGGTACTTATAAAAAGGGATTTTTTTTTATGCACGTAACATACGATCTTTGGACAGACGGTAAACGGATAACAGGATGTTTTTTCCACATGAATAACTGGCCTGAATCTTGGTTCAGGCAGGACAGGTTAACACTATACTGTATCTTTTGGAGATAACATAAAACAAGAAACAAAGAATAAAAAGCAACTTTTATAAAATAACATTCAAAATGCTGGGAGCAAATAGTGCTAGTCTCGTTTAGGAGTCCACGACACATGATTTCCACAAGCTCGGATACAGACATCCTGAATCATTACATCTTTTGGGAATCTGAAAAATAAATTATAAGAATAACATACTTATAATGTTTATCGACATTTGTTTTTGTGCTGTCCCTTCACTAACTTTCCTAGTACAGTGTTGCTAGAGTAACAAATTAAAAATGCATATTTACGGAACAAGTGACGATCATAAATTCCGTATAATTAATAAAATACAGCCTAAACATATTATATTTAAAACATTAAATAAAAATATTATATGGTGAAAATAAAAGAATAAATGAATTTGCAAACAGTAATCCATCATTAATTAATTAAACATCTACAATTATAAATTTCACGTTATTTATGGTTGGTACCATTTTTATTGGATAAACTGTGTTAATAATAACGAATTTAAAGTAGAACTTATAATTAAACATTTATACAGTCAACTTTAAAAAATACCCAAAAGTAGAGCTAGTACCATTAAGTGGGAACACTGTTAGATTGACAATATTTTTTAGTTTTTTGCAAATTTAATGCACTATTTGATAATATTTAAACGTAATAATACTAACAGATGAAAAGTAACGTTATCCTTTTGTACATTAGATATTTCTGAACTCTTATTACACGAGAACACGTTGCAATTCGGCATTTTTAGCTCAGGTCATTCCGCGCTCATTGCGATTCATTGAATGGCGCGGAGCGCGCGGCAACTAGTTTTATATAACCGCTATGACCGGCGGTCTCGTACCTTTGGCAGAGGGGAACGCCTGGCAATGGCTACTCCGGTTGGTTTAATGCTCTAAGGTCGTAACAGTCGTACTAGGGGAACAGCCATGAAGTGTGCTGTGAGCGATGGCCGGTAACACTGCAATATCTCACCCCCTTTCTTCCCTTGAGTGTCGTAATAGTCGTACTAGGGGAACAGCCATGAAGTGTGCTGTGGGCGATGGCCGGTAACACTGCAATATCTCACCCCCTTTCTTCCCTTGAGTGTCGTAATAGTCGTACTAGGGGAACAGACTTGAAGTGTGCTGTGGGCGTTGGGCGGTATCACTGCAATATCACATTTAATCGATCTTTTATATCCGCATTTATGATTAAAGAGACACTGGAACATACTTTTCATGTGCTCTGCCCACCCTTTTTGGGAATGAGGGCGTGAATGTATGTACGTAAAGAGAGAAAGTTATGCGTAGTAAAGGTTTCCAAGCTAACTCAGGGATAGAAGGGATTTCCACCAGGGCAAATAATAAACACAGATTAACTCAGTAGTAAGTAGATGGGACTGTGATGCCATTTTTATATAGAATTTGCTAGATTCCCTCGGGAACCTAGCAAATGCGCTGGCGCAGGGTAAACACACCGGCGCACTAGGTGCGGTGAACCCTTGCGACTGTCTCGGCGGCAAAGACTGACTACCCGCGGCCAGCCAGTTGCTTCATCTAATTGGAAATGGATGAAAAATTAAGAAGAGCCTGATTTTTTTTGGTGATAGTAATAACTTTCCTTAACACCAGAAAAAAGTTGCAGACTTTTCAGCTGCGTCAATTATTTCAGTGCTATCCAGTACTCTTTGTCAGCTTATTTTCGCGATACATAACTATGCATCGGTAGTCGTTAGCCTTTTCTTAAGGGCTATATTTGCCTTCCAGGCGGACAGAGCTGTTTGTTGTAAGGCAACCCGGACCGCCTACGGGCCCTGGTGTGCTGCTTCTAGGAGTAGTTGGCCGAGCATCGCCGCAAGGTCTTGATCGCCAGCTGGGGTTGGGAGCCGGTCTGCTGCGGGTGCGGCAGGTGGAGGGGCCTCTTGGGCCGTGGCCCTCTTTGCTTTCTTCTTGTTCGCTTGTGACGGGGGCCCCGGTGTTGTCGCCCCGCCCCTCTCTGTAGGGGCGTTAGCCGGCGCCATGAGCGTACCCGGCGCCGCCTTAGTCCACGATGGTCGTCTCCGCCGATGCCGCCACTGGTCGTGGGTGCTCCCCGCCGGCTAAATAGCCGGCCTGCTTTATTTCACTATTTTTAATTACAATTAAAGACCAATGAAATGCGCTAAGTGTTGAGACGACCGAACGCGGTGGGGCTCCGTGGGCTTATCCTACCCGCGGCCACACAAGCGAGTCGTCTCACACAGCCTGTTGGCTGTGGTGGTAGCCATTTCAGGGCATTGGCCCTCTGGTGGCGGGTTTCTTCTCGTCCCGTAATAACGGGCCGGTCTTCGGGGGCCTTGGTAGGCGGCTTTGTTGGGGCGGCTTCGTTGGTTCCTACCCGCGGCGCTCTCTTATATACGGTCGGTAGACTCCAGCGTGCGCGCGCGGCGCGGTGCAGCCGGACCCTCCTTTTGCTCTCGGTCGGCTCCGGTGTGGCGGTGGTGTAGCCGGGCGCGTTATGCGAGGTTGGACCGTCGCAGTACTATTATAGTAGGAGTGTACACTCAAAAATATTATTACTCTAAATGAAAGAAGGCAAAAAATGCCTTGTGACGAAAATGCCATTCTGATAGATATAAGCTACAACCGTTTTAATATTGCGTGTTAGAGAGAGTCAACGCTCGTGGATCGTGACTACTTTTTTCTCCATTTGACAATATAATAAATTAAAAAAAATCCTTTTCCGAGAAAATTCATCATTATTGGTTGTTTTATTTAGTGTTTACACCTGTTAGCGATCTATAAAATAAACGATGGTTGTAAACGCCGATATATCAAAAAAAGCGGCCAAGTGCGAGTCGGACTCGCACATGAAGGGTTCAGTGAAATAAATTGCGGTTTACGATTTATGACGTATTAAAAAAAACTACTTATTAGATCTCGTTCAAACCAATTTTCGATGGAAGTTTACATGGTAATGTACATCATATATTTTTTTTAGTTTTATCATTCTCTTATTTTAGAAGTTACAGGGGGGGGGGGGACACATTTTACCACTTTGGAAGTGTCTCTCGCGCAAACTATTCAGTTTAGAAAAAAATGATGTTAGAAACCTCAATATCATTTTTGAAGACCTATCCATAGATACATCTATTTACTACACAGAATACAAGTTTCAACAGTATAGCTCTTATAGTTTCGGAAAAAAGTGGCTGTGACATACGGACGGACAGACAGACAGACGGACGGACATGACGAATCTATAAGGGTTCCGTTTTTTGCCATTTGGCTACGGAACCCTAACAATGTCGGATGAGTGAACGCGGCCTGCGGCAGGACGGACGGAACGCCAGCCTGCGGACGGTCTGAAGAAAACATGACAGACACGACCTTGGGAGGCTGTCAAGTTGAAGCGCGGATTCGAATGAGGGTCTTGAGCAGGTTGTAGCGACTAACGACATGAAGAAACAGAAATAAAGGCTTTAGTGTTCAATACTGATTTTAATTATACCTATTCGTTTCAGGAGGAGCGGTGTACATGGCTGAAGCGACCACAGTCGCTGTCTCTTGCCGCCTCCGTGCCCGCGCCCGCTCCCGCCTGTGCGCCCGCTCTCGCTTCAGCGCCTGCGCCCGCACCTGACTCACTTCCCGGCCAAACGTAAGTTAATCCAGATGACATCTGCTTTTCATTATAAAAAAAAAAAAAAAATCGTTTATTAAATATAGACCTAGATCCATATTTTGTTAGTACAGAAAAACCTTAAGAACTATGTTAGTGATATAAGCTACGGCATACAAAAATAAAAAATTAAAATTAAAACACTCTATTGCTTAGGCTAGCCCTTCACAGTGCCAAGCAGGCAGTCCAAAGTTCCCTACTCGGCCCTGCCAATAGCCACCTCCACCAAGTATTTTGTGAGACGACAGTCGAGGCGCTCAACTAACGCCCTTAGGCCTTGGTCGTACTGCACACGCCGCACGCAGCCGACAACGTCCCGTCGCACGCAGCGTCTGAATGGTGTGTTCGAGAATGCTCGGGAGTGGTCGTTTTCGCCCGCTGCGTGCGGCGTCCCCCCGCCGCCCGCTGCAGCCGCCCGCTGGCCGTTGCGTCTTTAGTCATTTTGGAGCATTGCTGCGGCTGGACGCTGGCTCGAAATGGTGATAGTCGAAAATATTCCACAAATTTTAGTTCATTATCAATTAAATGCCTAGTCACCAAAATATTGTAGGCACCCTCCGTATGTCTAGCTTTAAATATATTGTTCTTCTTTTTCTTTTGCTTCCTTGATATTATGAATAAAATGTCCTCATCATCTTCAGCAGTAAATACGCTAGAGATTTTTCCATCGTAATACTACACACACACATCCGTTCGCTACAAAAACCCTCGGAAACTGCCGCGACTGGCCGCTGCGGCTACGGTCTCAAAACGACCAAACACCCGCTGTCGGCTGCGTCCAGCGTCTTCCATCAGTGCGACGGGACGTTGTCGGCTGCGTGCGGCGTGTGCAGTACGACCGTAGCCTTAGAAGGCCGTTGCTGCTGCCGCGCACCCGCCTAAGCAGAGACCCCACTCTTTTTCGCCTGATGGCAAAAAACTCATCCGTTCGTGCCTCTGCAAACATTCCGGATGCACTGCAGTGCTTCGGCAGCCTCAACAGCATCCTAAGGATGTTGTTGTATTGAACGCGCGTTATATGCCTTCTGAGTAAATGTAGCCCACAGACTGCACGTGTCAGAACGTCTGACTTACACGCTTTCAAAAGTGTTATTTTTACCGCGTCCGAGCACTTGGCAAACCTACGAGTCAACATATTAGCTTTAACGGACAATGCGAAAATTTCTAGCGAACTGAATCATAAAATGGCCCACTTGAAAAAATGAAATTTTTACAATTGTTTTGTCATAAAACCGTTCGCCATTCTCGCTACGTTTTCCAGATCCAACGAGTAACATAACTAAAACTAAATTACAGCGAAACAACACAGACACAGACAAGCGAAATAGAAACCATAGACATCGAGCGGACAGAGTCGCTCATAGAAGACCCCATAGAGGAGACCACAGACACGCACGACAAACGAGAACTCATCGTGGACTGATGACGAAGGAAAGTACACTCTATTACTAGTTTGTTAAGTTCTAGTTGTAAAGCGAAGCTTTAGTGTTTTGACTAGAACCTTTATAAGAACTTGTTTATTTTTTTTTTGTACTCGACGATTAAAATATGTGTATTAAGATTTCATAGAGAATACTGCAACGTCACTCTTTTCATAGTTGTAGTCCATGTTACTGTCGAAACAATCGAAATAACTACTTTTCGATACGCTCCAGACAACTAAAATAAATTCGACCAATCACGTGGCTGCTTTACTGAACTGTAATGAATTGGACCAATAGAATCGCTTTGATGTCGTACGCTCGTTGATGTCTTTTAAGATATCAACAAGCGTACGAGCGATGAGCTGCACTTCGTTTCAACAGTATCGAGTTTGTTTAATTAGTTCAGTTGACTCGTAGAAAATTAATTTTAATGAACTCGTACAAAAAGTATTGTTCACAATAGTGTTATAATCAAGCTTTTTAATCTCGTACCTTACTTAGGCCACTCAGCAAGCTTCGTGGCCTAAACACGGTACTCGACTAAAAAGCTCTCTATTATAACACGATTGTGAAAGATACTATTATAATCATAAAATATTGATACAGTAATAGACGAAAACACAACGATAACCAAAAGCAGCTCAAATTGTGTTGAACAGAAAGTATTTAAAAGTCAAAACAGTATTTTAATCGCACAAAATATATTAATAATCAAGTATGTAAATTGTCAACCAAAACAAATGAGTGTGAGTGTTTCTTTAGATTTTTGAGAACAGAAGTAATATGCCATTCCAGCACTAATCTAATTTGAAGCACGCATGCTGTCCTGCTCTAACTTATATTAGGTGCGACAAAGACGGCCTGTGCCTCTCCGAGGTTAACGAGTTCTTGTAGAAGTTGCAGTCAAGACGTAAGGGTGTACACTGCACACGAATCGATCGATTGTGGATTGTCGATCGACAATCGATCGATCGGTTAGTCGCCCTAAGGTAGCTTGGTGCGATAGTCAATGCTACGTTTTAGTAATTTATTTCTTGTGAAAATGTGTCTTTTAATTATTTATTTGCCAAAAATTTCATGTTTAAGAATTGATCAGAATTTACTAATAATTACTAAGTTACGTGAGTGTTAATGCACTATTTTAAATACTGTAGGTACAGTTGTAGTGCAAAATTGTTTTCCATCGTATTTTCTCGGAAACGTTCGTATTTGTCATGCTATTTCAGTCAACCTCAGTACTTTTTGTACTGTGACCGACTGAAATAGCAAGACACGTTCGTACGTTTCCGTGAAAATACGATGGAAAACAATTATACACTCCATCTTTACATATACAGTATACACTATCCGTCTCTTTCTAATCGTTCTAATTGGAAAGAGACGGATAGCGTATCTCGCCGCGACACAGCTCGCGGACCGTCCTGCACGGCTATCACAAGACGGCGCGAGCTCTCGATTTTTCTCGCACCATACGTCTCTTACTAAGTTTTCTAATAAGAGAGAGACGGGTAGTGCGAGAAAAATCGAGAGACCTCGCGCGCCGTCTTGTACAGTCAAGAGCACTAATATGTATTCACTCAAATTTTCATAAATATGTACACTACTACCTTATTAAGGTGATTCGATTGCCATACAAAGCGTTATTTGACATTCGCAGGCTAACGGCGTGATATTTTAAGAAACTAATGTATCAGACTTCTATCAATTGGCTTCCCATTTGCGCCAAATTCCCCCTTTCCTAGAATAAACTTGTATAAACTAGATTAATTTGAGTTTTCCCAAATTATCACGTGACAAACCAATTTCTCAAATTAATCTAGTTTATACAAGTTTATTCTAGGAAAGGGGGAATTTGGCGCAAATGGGAAGCCAATTTATGAATGTTTGTTACATAAGTTTCTTAAAATATCACGCCGTTGGCCTGCGAATGTCAAATAACGTTTTGTATGGCAATCGAACCACCTTAAAATACTGTTTTACCCGCGTCTAACGCGATATTTATTTACCTTTATTTCTGACGTTCCGACACGGGTTGCATCATGGTCGCAGATAACTCGTGTAAAACAGTATTTTAAATATGTGTACAAAGCGCGAGAGTTTAAATTACCACCTTATTGTTACTGAAATAAGGTCTGTGTACATATTTTTGAGACTCTGTGGTGTATACATATTGGTTGGTGCCCTTGACTGTAATAGCCGTGCCGGTATCGCATTAAACATACAAATTAAAATGTCACAAATATTTGCATGAGCACAATTAGCGTAATGATGCGATTTGTAACTGCATTGACGTAATAAGTGCTATTTCCGTATAATTTCGAATTGTATCTCAACTGTAATTATTTATTGACGGTAGCTTTAATTGTCACGACATTAGTGGTAAGTTTTCTCTGTTATAAACAGTAGATTCTTGTAAACCCTTATTTTGCTTAGCTAAATGAATGGTAATTATGTAAGGAATTGAATACTTTCGAAATTGTCCAGAGTGTAATAGTATTATCAAAATTAAAAAAAAAATCGTGCTGTCAAAATAATGTCACTAGGGGGTTTTGGCCACGAAGATCGAAGTTCGAGTAATATACAGTCTTGGCCAGATAATTAAGAAAACGATTTGTTTCCCCATACAGTTGCATACAAATATGACTTTTCAAATTTGATGATAATTTATAAAGTGTTTGATTAATTTTGTTTCTGATTATACTGATGTAACCGTGTTTAAACTGTATTTAATATAGTGCACAAAAAGCTACTGTAAAATTTAGAATTTAAAAAATACAGGCGGTCAAATCAACACTTTTTAGGGTTCCATACTCTAAGAGTAAAACGGGACCCTAATACTAAGACTCCGCTGTCAGTCTGTTAGTCTGTCACCAGGCTGTATCTCAATAACAGTGTTTTGACAGCTGAAAATTTCACAGCTGATGTATTTCTGTTGCCGCTATAACAACAATTACTAAAAACACAGAATAAAATCGATTTTTATAGATAATGGTACGGAACCCTTCATACGCGAGTCCGACTCGCACTTGGCCGGTTTTTTTTTTATGTTTATTGTTTCCTAATTACAGTATGAACTCGTAAAAACTGTCCATTTGACCATCCGTATTTTTTAAGCACAACTTGTACAGAAGCTTTATATAAACTAAATTAAATCTTATTTATACACAGATACCTCCATATACTCAGAAATAACATTGGCCAAACATATTTTAAATCATCATTAAATTTGAAAAGTCATATTTGTATTTTTTTTAATCATTTATTTATTAAGCAAAGATATAAAAACTTATCCTAATACATGTCCCTGAAAAACTGTTTAAACAGTTTGCCTGCAGTAGTATGCAGTTGTATGGGGAAAAAAATCTTGTTCTTAATTATCTAGCCACGCTTCTCTATCGCTCGAATTATGGAAACGTACGTTAAAGATGATGGTATACACAATCAATCGTCGATTTTCGTGGTTGTATTTATAGCCCTGGTGTTTCATTCCATGTTATTGTCTGATACACTTTGTTAAATTTTTGATATCCAATATGAGTCCATTGATTAAATACTATCGAAGCCACGGGTTTTGAAAGGCTAAAACTACTTATGCACTCTGAATTTGCTAAGACAAATGGCAATTTGTACAATTTGAAACTATCGGGTAATTGTGTCTACATTCATCGTAAGTATTGTCAAATCCAGAACGCATATTTTCTATAAATAGATACGTTAAATCGCATATAATTTGACATAATGTTTGACATTAAAACGTGTTCACAATTTGAATTATTGAGATGTTTAACGTTGTTCAAGGGTTTACAATATTGGTTAGTGTTTAATTAAGATGTAGGAACGAATGCTGTAACACCAAATTGTGTAAAACGTAGTTTAGGCTTGGGCGTATAAGAAAAAAAACTGGCGTATAGTAAAGTATGCTTTTAATTTTTGGCATAAATGACAACAGTTGACGTTTACAATCACAGTGCAATTAATGACATTAATACAAAATTAATTAAAAGATGTAAAAAGCTAACATAGCGATTGTATTGACAAGGCGTTAGAGTGCGTATTTGAAGAATCGCTTTACACAAGTCTAACGCTATATTTATTTACCCATGGTAGAATAAAACAAGGTAAGTCATTCACGTGACAGCTCGTGACGTCAGCGTATCTTGCCTACGTCATCAGCATCTTAAAATGGCGGACTGTCAGTGTGTTGCCAATGTGTAAAAGAAAATTACCCGAGTAAATTGCATTACTTCACTTACATGCTTTCAATCAATATTTATTTTGAACGACTAATTGGGTCATTGTCAGATTTAGGTGCGCGCCTCTTCTGTGGACATTGCCGAAGTTAAGGGCTAATAAAAACATATTATAAATAAACATGAGCTCTTAACTATTGGCCACAGAAAAAACTATTTTCATTATTGTGACTGACAATGACCCAATTGTACACCAAATAAATAGTAACACTAGCTAACATTTTTTTAATACCAATCGTGCACTAACAAAACTCCTTGTTTGTATGGAAGAATGTCAGTTAATGGCAACATTTGTGGCCAATTTTGCATAATGGCAACATTTGTGTGACGAAGGTTAGATACATCGTCGGGAATAAATTACCTGTTTTTATTCTACCATGTATTTACCATGATTAGAAGGACTGTCTGGACTTGAACATTTTTAACTATTCTAGGTTCGTAAAATGGGCCCCATTTATTCTATACACTAGTGATATTCGTAAATTTTTGGCTTCGTACTAGAGAATGCAATGTCGCGGGGATTCAGACCTAGCCGTGATCTCGACAGATCTCTCAGTCTCGCGAGATTTACGAGATCTAGCGAGATTGGGCGTTTTTCGCTGAAAACGTATGCAAAGGCTATGAATTTCATATGATGATTGAACATGTGTAATAACTGCATGAAATGGTTTATGATGGAAATTGCATTCCGTACTTCGTACCAATTTGTCACTGCCGTTTTTCAATTACGAATGAATGTACAGTCAAGGAATTTAATTTCCAACCCACCTAAGGTTCAATATCGTATAGCAAACCGTCACCATAAGAGCTAGCTAGAGCACGGCGGCGTTACTTTGACATATCGCATGTATTGTGTTTTGTTAGTAACTAGGCAACAGATTAACTATGTTGACATGGTGAACTGTAGTGAACTGAACTTTTGAACGTGTTATCTCATGAATCCCTATTCTTTCCTGGTGTAACTCCACTATTTGAGCTCTTAATAGTTTGCGGTTAGCGGAAAGCATTTTATTTTTCAAATGAATAACGTGAAATTTATTTTACAATTGTCTCGATTGACACTGACACATGACAAATGAAGAAAAAAAGCTAATGTGAACTTTTCGCAAAAAGGTTATCTGTAATGTGAAGTGACAAATAATACGTATTGACATTTCAATACTATTAAAAATAGAAATTTCGACCTTATTGCATTGCGAATGTCTAACGACATTTTAAAGAAATGGGTAGGGAATTAAGTTCCTTGACTTGACAGTTTATTGGCCTTATACATAAAAGTTCATCAAGCTAGCTAAAATGCCGTTAAACATTATTGGCCCCGATTGTTATTTTGAAAATTGTGTTTGTGAGACAGATGAAACACATTTTAGGAAAAGGTGGAAACTGTGGTTTGGGAAAAGGTGGATAGAATTATGTGACAATTTTTTTAAATTTACATAATAGTTACGTCCTAAGCAGTAATGTTTTCGCTACCCGTTGTGTTTTAATAATAAACTAAAAAACATCTTTAAGGAAATGTGTGTAATAATAAAACTGTTATTCATTGCTTTCCGATGCATGGTCTTATAATACCATAATAATTTTAATGCACACTGTAAAAATAGCACCATTTTAAAATCATGTTTATTTTAGTTATATTTTTTAATTTGTTTTTAATTGGAACAAAGACTCGATTCTTGCGATCAAAAAGACTTTTACGAAAAGACAATTTGTTAATTTTAATGTTTAAAATATGTAATCCGTACAAAAAGGTATTGTGTGTAAGATAGTTGAAATTATGAAGATCCTGCGTTGCTATTTTATTAGTTTTATCACTTACCGTTGTCGTAAACTTATCCGTCACGTTCTCACTCGCATAGTTGTATGGCAACGCGTAGTTACTAATAGTTACCACCAGAGGCGCTGTTCGCGTTGCCATACAAATTGAAACTAAACGCAAACGCGTTCGAAAAACGTATATGTATCGATAAAACTTATACTAGAGCTACTCATACAGCATTTTTTTTACTTCTGGATAGAACATTCCGGGATTGAATAGGGAACATTACGCAAAACTCTTCGTAGGTGGCGACACTAGCAGCGTTGACATTGTATCTCGTTCGCACTTGCGGTATTGTCTATGCAAGCATCCTTGTCACTCATTTGACAATCAATTTTGCATGTGTGTGTGAATCCCTATATTTCTATACTGGTTTACTATTAGTGTTAATGCTGCCTCTGGCGGCAGAACATTGCAGTAATGTTCCCTATTTGTGACGTTTGCATAATTTTAGTAATAATAAGTTTATTTATTGTGACTACATTTTAATGCTTATTATTTAAGTTTAAAATGGAACGGAAAGTACACTGTATCAGTATCAGAGACCAGTAAATATAAACTACCATTTATCAAAGAAAAAATTGTTTTACAAAAATAGCACTTTTACTGAATAGCTTTATTGTAAACTAAGTTCTAGCTTAATTTAAATGGGAATTCAATCTTACTTAACCCATGAGGTGTCGGTTAATGTACGGCCCAATAATTTGGCGTCCACCATATCTCTGTCTCTTTTTAACTCGTGCAAAAAAAGATAGAGAAAGGTAGATGGACGCGTATTATCGGGCTTTACATTAACTGAGCTTTCTTCGAAATTGGCAGTATTTGTAATTTACTAATCTTTGGTTAGATCAAAAAAAAAATTGTTACATAAAACGCCAGGTACTTTCCGTTTCATTTTCATTGCACCATCGCGGACAGAGACACAAAGTCACAATAATTCGTTCAGCGGGCCTACCGCGAAAGGCATTCGAAGTTTTCCCTCTCTGTCATACCTGTGAGTTCGTACGTAAGTGCGACAGAGAGGGAAAACTTCGAATGCCGTTCGCGGTAGGCCCTCAGTATAGTATTTCTAACAAACATTAAATCCAATACATAAAGCCGGATTTATACTTATCTTTCGTGAAAAATTGAAGATCTCATATGTAAATCTAACTGTATTAATAGTACATTGTAGGAGAGGCCGGAAAACCGCTCAAAGATGGACGAGTGAGTTTGAAGGCCGACACGTCGGTGGAGGTCCTCAAATAATACGAGTCCATCTTTAGCGTTTCCGGCCGAGGCATTACAGTGCTTTTCACGATTACTGCGAGGAAATAAGAAAACATTTGCATAACTGTATAGGACATGATAGCGTAGATAGATACGTGTTTCGTGTATTTTTTTTAGTCAAAGACACTATCCAATTCAGTAAGTATTTTCCAATCCCGCCTTTTTCACTTTTTTTATCACTTTTCAGAGGCGTTTTTCTGTTGTTTGCTTCAAACCGACTTAGAGTCGTTCGACTAGAAGCATTTTTCCTAAAAAACCACAATCAGTCACAAAAGTAAAAACGCCTTAAGCGTGAACTGAATGGTTTATTTTACTAGGTACACAGTTTGTTCTCAATATCACAATAGGTCTGGTCATTTATAGCAACCAATATTAACAGTGAACGTTCCATAAACTATTATCTTTCTCGGCTATGGAGTAGACACTTATCGATAAGTTTCGATTTTAAAGTATGCATAAAGGAAGTGTCAGTCAGTAGGTAGGTATAATTTTTATATGGGTGGGGATTTTTAACCGACTTCAAAAAAGGAGGAGTTTATATGTTCCAATGTATGTTTTTTTATGTATTTTCGCCGATTTTTTCGTCTATTATGGACCGATTTCCAAAATTTTTTTTTTAATAGTCCCATTGTCACCAAGTCAGGGTCTGATGATGGGATCCCAGGGAAATTGAGGGCAACCCTCAAACTTTATAGCCACGCGTGTAGTAATTTCTGTATTTTCTATTCTACCCTCGGAATTTCAGTGCAGTGGGACTGATGATTAAGACCACAGATGACTTATGGAACTCCTCAAAGATGTAAAGTACGTCAAAGATTCTGACATGATTCCGTTGAAGTAGCAACTAATGAAGTGTTAATACTGAGATCCTTGAGGAATCGACGGAACTCCTCAAATATTATCAGCCCACATATAGCGACTTGGGTTTTTTTCTGTAATAATCAACGCATTTGCTCTCGGAAACCAGTTCACGTGGTAAATTGGGAAGCAAATGTGGAAATTTTCATGTACCTATGTGGCTTGGCGAAGTACTGAATTGAAGTCGGTTTAAAAATTGTTTTTTAAGTAAATTATATTGTATATATTTTTTGATCTGTATTATGGTTTATTCTCGTTTATTGTATGAAACCGATACCGTTCTTTCGCGTCATCAGACAACGTTAGATAAGTATGAATTCGGTTTAAATTTACGCGGCATTATACGTCATGTGCATTCAATTTAGGCCAGTAATGTTGCCTCTTAATTGCAGCTACGAGTAAGTTACCTAACCTGTTTTCATTTGCGATAATATTTAATGTGATGTACTAACTATAGTTTCTATGTCCGAGCGAGTTTTACCTAAACAGTACAGTAGCCATCACATACATAGGTACACTATAGGTGTTCAAAAATATCGGCACATGCACCTTAATGCCTTGAAAATAGAGTTGTTCCGATGTTTGTGACGTGCTTGTTTGCTCCGATGTATGTGATGGAATCGATAGGGTATAGCATTCTGTAAAACCGCATGCAAAAGAAAACGGATGTCACTCAGGGTAAAATAATCTGCAACAGAAGTAGCTATGCAGAACTTACTCTATTTTTTTTTGTTGTATAATAGTGACCCTTTACAAAATGGGGATTCTTGTTTACCAATTCTGTAGCTGGTTACGAAACTTGGTTACATAATTGACCTTCAAAACAAAGTTTTAACCGGCTTCAAATCAGTAGCCAAATAGAAGAAGTTTGCCTATAAAATTTGAAGAGTTCCCTCGATTTCTCCAGGATCCCATGATCAGAACTGGATTTTGGTGACAATCTGGAAGTATATGCTTTTAAACAAAGAAAGAATTTTTCAAATCGGTTCATAAATTACGGAGTTATCGTGTAACAGCACACAAAAAAAAAAAAAAAAAAAAAAAACATACAGGCGAATTGAGAACCTCCTCCTTTTTTGAAGTCGGTTAAAAATGGAACAGTCAAGTGCTAAAGTATACATATGTACCGAAACATTAATCCGCTGACATAAAAGCGATGGGACTTATTTATGAGCAGATTGCATGCACCCATATTTTTAGACTTGAGTGTCCTGATATGTTTGATCGGGAAACAAAAACCACAGCCACAAATATATCACTTATACGATCTTTACTCTCTTCACACTATTGTGCAGAGGCTCTACCTAGTATAAGTTTTGTCGATGCAATACGTTTTCGAACGCGTTTGCGTTCAGTTTCAATTTGTATGGCAACGCGAACAGCGCCTCTGGTGGTAACTTTTAGGAACTACGCGTTGCCATACAAATTGAAACTTAACGCAAACACGTTCGAAAACGTATTGCATCGACAAAACTTATACTAGAACTACAGATGATTTTGAACGTTTTGTTCGCGTAGCTAACTCCTGATTGTATAGATGACCTAGCTGTAATGATTTAAAGAACAGATTGCCTTGCGTACGCTTTATTTAACAATTATCGATAAGGGTAGGGAATTTAGTTTGTACACGAATCTCGCAACTATACGCTTTTTTATTGTATTATTTTTAACTGCGCTCTTGTAAGGCTTGGAGATACAAATGATTGAAAAGAAATATTAAGGAAGAATTAAGGTGGTTCGATTGCCATACAAAACGTTATTTGACATTCGCTGGCTAACGGCGTGGTATTTTAAGAAACTTATGTAACAAACTTTCATATCATAAAGTGTCTTCCCATTTGCGCCAAATTCCCCCTTTCCTAGAATAAACTTGTATAAACTATATTAATTTGAGAAATTGGTTTGGGACGTGATATTTTGGGAAAACTATTTTTCTCAAATTAATCTAGTTTATACAAGTTTACTCCAAGAAAGGGGGAATTTGGCGCAAATGGGAAGCCAATTGATGAAAGTATGTTACGTAAGTTTCTTAAAATATCACTCCGTTAGGCTGCGAATGTCCATTAACGCTTTGTATGGCAATCGAACCACCTTAAGACGAATATTTTGCAACGTCACTTTTATTTTTTTTGTAAGAAACAGGCAAAAGGTGTTTTAACTAATAGAGGTCAGTTAAGTTTTATAAGGGTCGACCTTTGGTATACCAGAACACGGATCCACGGAATGTCGTTATACGGCCTGGAACCACGTTCAAACAAAAAATATATTTTTTAAATCAAGAAAATGAAAAATTAGTGCGGGGTTGCTTGATCTTGGATACACGTTCCGGCGTACCGAAGGTCTAATACACGCCGGTTGCATCACGAAAACTCGTGACCACTTTAGATGTCGTTTGCATTCAAACGGTTGATATTTTTAGGAATGAGTCTTATAAGAGCCCTCATCGCTATATACTAGTCATTTTTAACAACCATCAATGGAACAGTGCAATTCACAAAGCATTTTAACTTTAAGACTTCGTATTATGTCACAAACTATTTATTACCTTTATATTATAACACAACCGATATGTGCGACTTTGATCCTTATTTACTGTGAAATAAGGGTCAGAAGTCTTGAAGGTAGGATTCAGGTGTTTTCCGAACGTAGGTACTGTGTCTATTTTGGAATAGCAAATGGCAAAGCTAAATGTTTGTATGCATGTAATTATTTTTAAGATTAACGCGATGTTAAACTAGTGTTCGCTATACATTGACAGTCTGGTTTATAATTATGATATTGGTCCTTGATCTATGATATCTATGAAATGGTTATACAAGGTGATAAGCATACGTCGGACTATAGGGGGCAGTTTGAGGGCAAGGTAAGGTTTACAAAAAAATCTTAACTTACGAGTATGATAATGTATTATTTGTAACATAGTTAATTAAATTAGTTACCCGTTATCATTTATTCATCTTTAATGTGTAAATACTCTTTGAAGTGATGACTGATAGCCCACTGAAGTGGCCACTTAAAAAACAAATAAATAGCTGACATGCGACATTATGACTGTTGCTCATACTTATATTTGTTGGTAGAGTGCCGTGTAATCAATAGAAAGATTTGCTTTATTTGTTAATTTGCATATCTATGTATTGCAATGGATACGATACTACGACAGCACTCCGAACTTAAGTCACAGAAAGGTCACATTATTGGAATTTCACATTATAAATACTAGGTACCAAATACTAAGTACAAATACTCGAAAGTGAATTGATTGATTTGCGAATTTTACCTATCATTCTGACATGCCACGAAAATGCCCGCTGGAGTCCGACGCGACGTTTGGTGATAAGTGTTGCACAAGTAATACAAGATCAGTTTTTCCGATTCAGTGTCATGGCTCTTCTTTTTAACTCCCGACGTTTGTAAGTTTGACGAGTCTGTCTGTCTGTGGGATCGTAGCTCCTAAACGAATGGACCGATTTGAATGCTGTTATTTATCTGAAAGCTGGCGTGATCGAGATGGTTCTCATGCAGCTACGTTTAAACAAAATCGGTTCAGCCGTTTTTGAGATATTGGACTTTGAAATAAAAATGTCGGTAGTTTTTCAACTTTTTTAAGTTGTTAATTATTTATAGTCTGGCTAACCATCAGTGCCACTGGAGGAGTTGAGGGACACACTCTCTTTCTCACATTGAAACTTTAAAACACAAGATCGACGGCCAAACTATACCAAAATGTTTTCTCGCGTCCTGCATTCTTGTGCGTCGAAACAATATTTTATGAAATATGTGCTAATACCTATACAAGATATGTGCTAAGTGAATGTATGCAACACAGAGTTGTAAACACTTGCCGTCCTGAAAACTTACATTTTCAAGCGTACCCACCTTATTTGTTGTCCATTACGTTGAAGCCTGTATTTATTATGTTTTATAATAGTACATTATGATACAAGTGTGCTAAGTTGGTCATTACACTCGAGTCGGTTTTTAAGCCTGAGCCGAAGGCGAAGGCTTAATGGAGACGAGAAGTGTAATGACCAATGCTCACGTGTTTCATACGACGTTTTTCAACACATTTGCGAGGAAAAAAATAAAAAAAATAAAAAATGAAAATTTTAAAAGATATGTAATGAAAAGGCACTAGTGCGATAATGTAATGTAAAAGTCACGGCATGGGTGATATTCTGCATTATTTTGCTAATATTTATAAAGATATGTAATGAAAAGGCACTAGTGCGATAATGTAATGTAAAAGACACGGCATGGGTAATATTCTGCATTATCAGTGTAAATACGCTGTAATAAGACCTACTTTACGAGCAGGTGTGTTGAAAAACAAATTTAAAACTATGAATATTGTTTTATTTCTTGAAGTTGTACCTACTCCTCTTTCTTTGAGTATGTATTCACCAGAAATGTGACCGCTATAAAGCTACATTATCTACATTGCATTTTAACAAGCTTTATATTAACTTGACCTGTTCTTATGTAAGTATGTTATACAGGATGCTTTAATGTAGCATTAACGGATATTGTCTTATTGTACAAGGGCCTTGAAACACATGAAATAAAAAATATGTAATATCGACCGAACTCACTTTGTAAACCTTCTTGCAGTGTATAGGAAACCTTACAAAATTTAAAGGCTCTTAAGGCGACGTAGGTTCGTGGTCTTCTCTCCATCTCACTGAGCATAAGCGTGAGCGAGATGGAAGTGCGTGTTTGGAAGCGCGGATATCATGTTTTTTAATTTTATTTTAATGTGCATTTTGATAAATAAAAAAGTAATAACTGATTTCCCTCAAACATGACATTAAACAAACAAACAAACAAACAACGTTTATTAAAGTAATACGTGTACATATTTATGCTTACATTTTAATATTAGTACAAGAAGGTAACTAAGTATGAGCCAAGTAAGCTTCAACTGATCCCCGTACTAGTGTGAACTGTATAACGGTGGATCAGGATTCACTTTCCTTAACTATTAATACCCATAAAAACATATATATTTAAATGGTAGCAAACTTGTTAAATGTGGGTACATTTACAAAAGATTGGTGAACAATAGCCTAGCAACGACTCCTAAGCGAGCGCTGTGACGAGTCGAGAAGTAAACAAGTAGTATATTTAAAAACTTAACATAATTTTACACTGTAATAACGTATCGGGGTTTAAATAATGTTGTACAACCGTAGTAATATAGTTTATATATGGATGCGTGTGTGTGAGTATGCGTGTGTATGTATGCGCGTGTGTGTGTGTATATGTGTGTGATGTGCGTGTGTGTGTATGTTTATGTGTGTGCGTGTGTGTGTTACACCATGTGTTTAAGTAGTTGTTCAGTATTTTCATAACTCAAGTTCTGTATGTACTGTTCCACCGTTTTTTTGCAGGAATGCAGATTAAGTGACCGTAGGTGAATTTGTTTGCTTAGTTTGTTGTATAACGTTGGGCCAAGTACACTTATGAATTTTTTTGAAAACGTAGTTTTGTGAGTCGGAATATAATATACCAGATCATTTCTTCTCTTGGTCGCAGGGTAATTAGGAATGCATTTGTGTTGTCTTAGTAATAATAACTTAATAAATAGTTGCCTAACCGTGAGTACCATGGTTTCACGGTAAAGTAAGTGTGTAGGAAATCTAAATTTATTGAATGTCATAACCTTAAGTACCGACCTTTGAGCTCTCTCTAGTGTAATCATCAATGTTTTAGAGGCACCTCCCCAGGCTGTGATACAATAGGAAGTTACCGACTGACATAGTGCATAGTACATTGATAATAACAGTTTTTTGTCGCATACGTGTCTGAGTTTTTTGAAGACATATATCAATTTTCTTACTTTTGACGTTAGATTTAAAATGTGTTCGCGCCAACAGAGATTTTTATCAAGTAGGACACCTAGGTACCTAATAGAAGCAGTTTCGGCTATATATGGACACGTGCATACATTATCACTCTGGCAGTTATGCAATTTAATTGATATGTTTCTATGCAGTGTCTGTGGGGTATTCCTCAAGCAAAATGCCATAAATTTAGTTTTTGCCAAATTTAGCGTAAGGAGATTGCTGGAAAGCCACGCATTTATGTGATTAAATTCAGTTTGTGCTTGATTAGCGACCTCCTCCCATGAATCCCCGTAAGACAATAAAACAGTGTCATCAGCAAAAGCTATAATATCGGCGTGTGAGTTAGTTATGCGACACAGATCATCAATATAAATAAGAAACAGGGTAGGCCCTAAGACACTTGTCGTGAATGGTCATGATTCACGATAGTATTTACATTGGTGTTTATAATTATGTCTCAAACAGCCGATTTATCTTATGTAGCAACACCTACAAGGAATCATTTTTATAACAAGGTTGACGGGTAGGCGGGCTGTCAGAGTTCCGAACGGCTATATTGGGAACGAACAGTTAAGTGCGGTTTGTAGTGGTTGATTTGGAGGAAAACCAGGGTGAGCTCTTTCCATAATCACTTTCGATGCGTCCTATGATATTGTAACGATTGGGTATCATTTACACGTGTGTTCATGTGCTTTAACAGATCGGACGATGATTGTTTATGATGCGATGTATTTATGTGCGTCCACAGGTCTCATTCTCTTTGGGAGGCGTATTGGTATATCATGTAGATGAATAAGGTTTTCCTACAGGTCGCGCATGTACGTGAACTGTAGGACACACATCACAGTTCTTAGTTGTGGAGTTCTTTAGTGTTAGAGGATTAGTTACAAGTGTAACAACAGGGTAGTTCGGTAGTCTCGGCTTCAGGCCATATCATCATCAGTCAAGGGTGCACCCGGGTAACTGGAACAATAGCGTGTGAATTGGGACAGTATCAATGGTGGTAAGGGATGTCTAGAAGGGGAGGTTGGAGGACATTCTTGGGGACGAAAGTCCCCACACGTCATAGGGAGCTGGCACGCACGAGGCGGCAGCCCCTATGTCAGATATATAAAGGATTCCGAAAGTTGTAAGGGTATGTTTATAGTTGCATATATGCTAATACGGGTCTTAGCTTAAGTGCTATAGGTTCTCATTCGCGGCCATGAGAGTGACCAGAAGTGGCTTCGCGACAACACTACCCTGAGGCACACCATACTCAACTTCACTCTCCGTACTATACAAATCGCCAACTCTTACTGATTGTTTCCTTTTATTTAAGTAGCTAGTGAAAAGTTGTAACGGTAGGCCACGTATACCTATGCTTTCCATCTTGGTAATTAGTATAGGGACAGAGACTGTATCGAACGCTTTTTTAAGGTCCAGGAAAATACCCAGTACTTTTTTATTCCGATCCAATTTATCAACAATATAATTAGTTACATGTAGAACTGCATCTTCCGTACATTTACGTTCTCTAAAGCCATATTGATTACTGCTTATAAGATTGTATTTTTCAAGGTATACCTTTAATCTTTTGTTAATAATTTTTTCAAATACTTTGGCTATGTTCGGTAATAAGGATATTGGTCTGTAATTTGAGATACAGTCTCTGTCTCCAGCTTTAAAAATAGGAATTATGACTGCTCTTTTAAGTGCATCAGGAAATACTCCAGTTTGGAAGCTCGTGTTACATATGATAGATATGGGCAATGCTAGTGTATCAGCAGCTAGTTTCAAAAAGGCTGAAGATATACCATCCCAACTAGTAGTATAGCTATTTTTTAGTTTATGTATAGTATGTTTGACTTCTAGCTCATCAGTTTCTAGTAATATCATAGAGTGCACAGGTGTTGCGATTGGTGCATTGTTTTTGATAATGTGATTTCCTGATGAGTTAGATTTATTTATGATCTCGCTAGCCAAGTCACTTCCAACACCTGTAAAGTACTCATTGGCATAATTTGCAGATTCTTGTGGAGACGATTTTATTGTAATCACATCATTTTGGGTATCCGTATTGGACTTAAGATTGCATACGTTTTTAATCAGAGCCCATTGTTTTCTGAGATTATTTCTGTGTTCGTTTATTTGGGACGCATGATAAGCTCGTTTGAGTTTTTTAAGGATATTATTACATGTATTGCGATATCTTTTGTATGTAATGGTGAGTATTACATTACTAGTGTCTTTTCTTAGCTTTTGGTGTAGATTATCTCGGTTTCTCATACATCTAATTAGACCGGGGGTGATCCATGGCTTGATATTTTGTTTTCTACGTGACCTTTTTATATAACGTGTGTGCTTTTCCATAGATTTGACGACTAGATGTATGAATAGATTTGTTATATAATTGGCATCTAATGCCGCCAAAATACTGATCCAGTCCATCTGTTTTAGTTCGGAGATCACTGCATGATAGTCAGTTTTTCTGTACGTACGTGATTGGCTTGCCTTATGTTTGGGAATCTTTGTAAAAGATACAATTACTGGAGAATGATCCGTAGTGGATGTATCACATACTATTGTGATATTAGGGAGAATGGTCTTTATCATGCAATGATCAAGGCAATTGTTGCCCCTGGTAGGAAGTGTATGTGATGGTAGAAGTCCATGAGAAGCTAACATGTCAAGATAGTCTGACGATCTGGTATCCAAGGCATCATTTTTTATGTTTATATTCACATCACCTAGCATAATAATGTTTGTATACTGTTTCAGATTAGATAAAACTGCATCTAATGATGTAATAAAGTTGTCTGTATTTCTAAACGAAGGCGGCCTGTATATTGAAACAAACGCATATTCCTTACCGATCGTTGATACAAGGCAATTTGACTCCTGACATTCTAATGGTTCGATAGTTTTTATATGAAGACCATCCTTGCAGAATATAACTATACCGTCATTTTGGTTGATGTAACGTGTTGTGTATACAGAATTATATCCAGGTAATGTCGGTATAGATACATCCTCGTGAAGCCAGCATTCAGTTAGTATAATAATGTCAAAATCCACATCAAATCTAGTGATCAAAACTTGCAAGTCATTGAAATTGTGGTTAATACTTCTGATGTTCTGAGTTAATATTTTAGTTTGCGGATTTAAGTTAGTGAAAATACTTCTACAATCCTCAGGATTGCTGATTGCCACAGAGTTGCCAGTGCTGACACTATGATCAATATCGGTCAGCAAATCTTGAATGTCATCCATTATCTAAACATTTAGTTTTAATAGTTAGAATATAGACATCCCAGTGGCAATTGAATCCGTAACCGCATAGGTCAGGATTGAACGAGTAATTGGTGTAACATAGTTGTATTATGAGTGTAGTGTGTGTTTTAATTAGATAATTAAATGAGTAGAGAATGTGTGAAGTGCTTAAGTGTGAGTTTATTGTATCGTGTGCACTGTTAATTAATGTTCTTATAATAATAAACAACAACTTACAAAGTGAGTCTAAAAATAGTCACTGATTCCTTTTAATTCCTTTCAAATCTTCAATTTGTTTGACTGTCTTGATCCAAATAGTTGCCGAGCTATCAGTTTTCTTGACAAACACTTTGCCTTGCCCTGTCCAGCAATACTTGTAATCATAGTTTTTGCGCAGGTCACGTGCGAAGTAGTACAGTTTACGGGCTACAGGTGATAAGGATTCTGAGATGTAGACCAGTTTCTTTTCCCCTGCTATTTCAAGGTTCAGCGTGTTAAACTTATCCTCCTTGTGCATGATATTGTATGCCTTTAATGCTTGCAGCACTGACTTACTATGATGTGTGGTCTGATATTCAACAACAATTAATTTATTATTTCCATTTCTGATTTGTTTTATATTTTTTATATAATCAGGCGCGAATGGTATCTGTAGAGCGCTGTGAATCTTTGAAGTAATATTGGTTAGATTCCCATCTTCCGTTTCACCAATGTTTCTAATCTCTAGTGTTGAAATACGCTGTGCCCTCTGCATGTCCTCCATTTGGTTCTCAAGTTGTTCTATTTTCAGAATCGCTTCATTGTGCTCTATAGATATTTGGTCAACTTTCTTTTCCAAATTATCATAAAGCAAGGTGGTGTGCTCCAAAATTTTCTCTATGTTAGCATTGGTTTTGATTATTTGCTTGTTTTGTGATCTCAATTCTTCAGTGGCTTCATTAAACTTTGAATTTTGGGCATTCCTGTCCTCCTTTAGGCTATTCATCATAATTTTTATTTCATCTCGTAGGGACGCCACATCTTCCATGTCACTGTGTTGCTTCCTTTTCCTTCCTGGTGCAAGTGAAGGAGCGCCTTTTCTGGTCGACAATTCTGGCTCCGACTCATATTTTTCTTCATTTGCCGAGTGTGCCATGTTTGATGTTATTATTTTGCATATACTATGCCGAAGCGCACCGATGCAGGCGAACTGATAAGCGGCCGAAGCGATGACAGAAAAAGTAGTCCAGCGAAGACGGAACCTGTTTCTTGCGTAGTAAAGTAGGTTTTTGTTTGAGCGTTAATTTAAATTTATTAAGTGAGTAGAATAATAACAGGGCACAGACTACTCGCTAGGAGCGATGAGCGGTGAATTGCCGATTTTGTAAGCAAATATGCTTACCTTTTGTACATAATTTGTTACGATTTTTTTAAGTGTTTTTTAGACCTATATTTCTGATTTTTTTCTATCGAGCGAAAGTCAAAAACTCGGGATTCGAATAGCTGATTTCCCTCGAGAAAGGCCTCTAAATTGCTAATTTAAATCCGTTTTCGGAGCTCACGTCGCCTTAACTGTGACGTCATATGTCACAGTTAAGAGCCATTTACACTGGTTAAATCTGCAAAACTGATTAAATTAACCCTATTGCATGGTGATGGAAATTTCCATCATAACATTGTCCTGTTAATTAAAGGTAGTTTTGCGGGAGATTCATATTTATTTTAAGACTTTTATGTTTCAAGAACAGTATAGCTTGAAATGGAACGTATTTGTGATATGCTTAAGGTCAGAGTTTGCATAATGATGGAAATTTCCATCATATCAAAAAATAAAGATATCATGTAAAACTTACCATATATATTTTTACCGAAATGTGGAGGTCAACTGACATTATCGTGATTTATTTCAAAAATAAATAAAAAATCATGCAAAGAAGGGTTAAACATTGAATATCTTGATAACAGTAGGAGTTAAGATACTACTGTCTTGGAGAAATTAACTTTATTTGATCTAAACTATGCCCCCTTGCAATTAACGGAAATTCCCGGGAACACGTTGTATAAGTTATGTAAGTTGTCCGTCAAAATTTGCAATCCATTTTTCAGTCACTTGCCGTTATCCGATTGAGCTGAAATTTTGGGTAATAGTATAGTTTGGATGACAATTCAAGATTATGGTACCATTGAGCTGATCTGATGATGGAGACAGAAGGTGGTCATGGGAATTCAGTATTTAACCGACGTAACCCAATTGAGTTTGGGCTCGTCTCAATAAGTAGTTTATGATGGTATACAGAAAGGTACAGTCGGCAATAAAAGCTTGTACCAAAAATGAAATTTTAATAGAAACTTATTATCGAACGATCGAGCGAACCGGACGAAGTTCTATGCTACAGCTTGGGCCGGAAATTGTTTGTCCGCTGTTCTCGTCTAGGTACTGGTCGCATTTCTCAGGCGGTGTTTAGGTATAATTTGAGTAAGTTAATTAGGTACATTGCTAGTGCGATGCGGAAAGTATTCCCTGCCGAGTGTGTTACACAGTAATACGAGTGTGACGGTTTCATTTCATGGTTCCTTCTGCACTGTTCGATGGTTCTCCCTGAGAATTGAGAATGCCCGTTTGACCGAAAACTCCCTTCTACCCGCCACTCCGCTATGCCAAATGGCGGGAAGTTGTCTATTGCTGATTGATTGCCTGGGGAGAACCGTCAAAACTCAACACCGATAAGAACCGAGTAACACTCCTATTGGCTATACAAATAAAGTCTTAGTGTTGCTAGAATAATATCGATTATTGCCATCCTAACTTTGTATTTATAAAAATATAACAGACTAGTGTAGCTTTCCGCTGTATAAAAAAAAAGCTTTACGCTGCATTCACAAACTATTTGTAGATATATCAGCTTTAATCTAACTTCAAAACACAGAAATCGTGACACGAGGCAGGCATAATATATCCGAGCATAAGTCCATAAGTATATTTGAGAAAATAAAACGTATCACCCATCGGGTAGATAGGCAGGTATATATGCGACTGTTGGACTTGCTACCAATGGTCGATTGTTGGACTTGGTGCTCACTAGCGTGCGGGAGGGGGCGGTGTCAGTTAAAGAGTCATGCGATCCTCTGGTCCCGGTAGACGAGCATCACCCGCCGTTAGAAGTGAGCATGGAGTGTATGCGAGCGCCATCGCCGAAGCATGATGTGGGGCCAACGCAATCCGGTACATCCCAACAGCACGCACAATGGAACTTCCGTAAGTGTGATTTTTTCCGTCTTTACTCCCAAATAACACTAATAGATTGGTCTCCACTATTTAACATAAATGACGTCGAAAAATCTGTTCAGTACGTTTATGACGTAGTTAATACTCGTAGTATAATAAAAAGCTGCACCCCTACTAAAAATAACAGCTCGCATACTAACAGTAAATATTATGTTTGCTGATGATGTGTCACTATTATTAGGCTGTACGAGTAGTACCGAATGTAACGAACGATTACAACAAACCCTTCAAAATGTAACCGGATGGCTTACAGACCAAAATTTATTGATAAACTTAAAGAAAACCAAAATTATTCAATTTAAACCCATTCAAAAAAATCCTATGAAAATTAAACTAGAAATCAACGGTCAACCTATTGAAGAAGTCAGCGAATTTAATTTACTAGGATTAACAATAGACACAAGTATTAACTGGAAATGCCACATCCAAAATATAAAATCAAAATTGTCTAGGTTTGTCTATGCGCTAAATGTACTAAAAAGGAATACAAATCTTGAATCCGCATTAACAGCATACTATGCATATGCGCATGCATGGCTCCGCTATGGCGTGGTTTTGTGGGGTGCCAGTACCGATGCACATGCCCTATTTGTCATGCAGAAAAAATGCGTCCGCATCTTGACCAACACGTACGTGCCGGACAGCTGTCGCCCGCACTTTATAAAACTTAAACTATTAACATTGCCCTGTTTATATATTTTGGAGGTAGCACTTTTTGCAAGAAAACACTCAGATCTATTTAAAAGAAAGAAAGATGTTTGTAAAAGTAACAGTAGGTATAGAAACCAACTAGTCATACCAAACTCCAAGCTAACTATGTGTAGAAAAGGCCCACACTATCGTTGTATCATCATAACAAACAAATTACCCGGAGCACTCAAACAGGAGTTGAACGATAAGATATTTAAAAACAAACTGAAGAAATTACTTCTTGACAAGGCCTATTATACAATTGATGAATTTTTGAATGACCAATCACTAGATAAAGTATCGTACTAACCACATTTCACAATTTGAAGGTATGTGACAATATCGCTATTATCCATTATCATTATTATATTTTAATCTCATCTCAATCTTTTATAACATGACATAAACAATTAATTAAATTTTAAATTTTAATATTATTATGATATACTTCTATTTTTCAATACTGTGTTCTTTTATAAATAAAACTAAATTATGTTGTTAGCATGTTAGTACGTAAGAACATTGCAATGCCCTAACAGGGTATCATGTACCTACTGTATAACCTATCTTAAGATCTACTGTATGGACAATGAACATGATCGCAATAAATGAATATGAATATGAATACTACCCGAAATGGTACACACCAGACATTATACGGGACATAAGGGATAAAGCGAAATGGCACAAATTGTATAAGACAAATGGGACTGAAAGTGAGTATAGTATGTTTTCTCATTATAGAGCCCTGGTGAAACAAAAAATTTGTAGTGCGTTTGAAAAGTACCAAAAACGTTTGCAAGACCAATTTGCACACGATCCCAAATCGTTCTGGGGTTTCGTTAGATCTCGGCGTTCCGGTTCCAACTCTTGTAAAATATCCAAAGACGGGCAAACATTAACACAAGAGCAATGCGCTCAAGAACTTGCTAAGTACTTTCAGTCTGTATACAGCGACACTGAGCCCCGTCTGCGCTGCGCCGCCTTAAGCCCAAACGGTCCGCCGGTCCCGACGGCATTCCACCATACATAGTAAAGGACTGTAGCGTTTCACTAAGCGGAGCCGCTTTTATATATTTTTAATTTGTGCCTTGATAAAAGCATATATCCGGAATACTGGAAAACGACCCGAGTGACTCCCGTTCCGAAGGGAGGTTCCGGAACCGACGTAAATGCATTCCGACCTGTGGCGGTTCTATCAACCTTTGCAAAGGTTTTTGAAACAGTGATACACGCCGCAATATATCCTCAGGTAAGCGCGAGGCTGAACGATGCGCAACACGGTTTCCGGCCGGGCCGCAGCACGGAGAGCAATCTGCTGTGCTTCATGAACTACGCGGCGCCGGAGGTGGACCGCCTCGGTGGACAGGTCGATGTTGCCTACCTCGACTTTAGGAAGGCGTTCGATACCGTCGATAACGACATATTGCTTACGAAACTAGCCGCTGTCGGTTTCACACCCCGACTCCTACACTTTTTTGCAAACTACCTCAGTAACCGAAAGCAATATGTCGATTTCAAAGGTTACACTTCTGACAGCTATCGGACGCTTTCGGGAGTCAGTCAAGGAAGTAATTTGGGTCCACTTAATTTTACCATTATGATCAACGACCTCCCGGACGTGGTCAAACATTCTAGCTGCCTGCTATTCGCAGATGACATAAAGATCTTTCTAAAAGTGAACAACATCAATGACTGTGAGCGTTTACAAGGTGATTTAGACAGGGTTGTGAATTGGAGTCAGATAAATAAATTGTATTTTAATGTATCTAAATGCAGCGTAATTTCGTACACTAGAGCGCATTCTCCACTGCACCACGCTTACAACTTGGGGGGACCTCCAATCGCACGGGCGTCGTCCGTGCGTGATCTGGGGCTACACGTTGAACCTGACATGTCTTTCCGAAAGCAAATTATTGAAACATGCAAAAAAGCCTTTCAGAATTTAGGTTTTGTATTAAGACAAACAAATAATTTTTATAATGCCGCTACAGTAAAAGCCCTTTATAACGCACTTGTCAGGAGCAGGTTGGAGTGTGGCGCGATCATATGGAATCCACACGAGACGAAGTACAATCTGATGATCGAAAAGATACAAAACAAATTCACCAGGTATCTATATTTGAAAGAATACGGGGTATATCCATTCTATCCCTTGATGTACCCAACGCTTTTTGTCCTCGGTATGGTCGGCTACACCAAGTTGGAAGTAAGGAGGAACTTAGCATTGGCTACATATGTGTTCAAGGTGTTACGCGGTATGTTACATAACCCCGGCGTGCTAGAGTCGCTGGCGCTAGTGGCTCCGTGCGGGCCGCGGCGGCGCGCACCGCGCTTGCTCGCGCGCCCCGTAGCGCGCACCAACCTGCTCGCTAAGGCACCCATTGTCCGGGCCACAACCATACTTAACCAGCTTTCAACTAAAATAGACTTATTTAATTGCAATCTGACTGAGTTTACAAGAGCCGCAAGCAGACAATTATGTTTTTCGTAAATATTTGTATATCGTGACTTTGTAGGTTTAAGTATTGATGTTTTATTTTTTTGTGTTAGTCTTAATCTTTTATTGTTGTGTACATATCACGTGTTGGACTAGTCTGTAAGCGATATGTATATTTATACTACTAAATAAAAAATAAAAAAAATTAAAAAAAAATTTATACTATATATTTTTTGATATCTTATCAACGTGACCTAATTACTTAGTCTAATCACTGATAGGGATAATAGATCTATTCGCAAACCAGTTCCTAGTGGAGAGCGAGCATGCGCCGTCGAGTCGTATAAAAATCGAATCGCGGCGGTCCCAAATTAGTACTGGCAACTCTAGCCGTAACCTTTTTTTATGATTTAAGCTGGGTTCGCTGGGTTGGCTTGCTTGGCTTGGCTTCACATCACATTCGCAGTTGGTTCACTTTTGACACAAGCGAAAGTGCTGTCTGTCGTCCGGGCGTCTGTCTTTTCTTTAGTTTATCCATGGACATAGGAAAACCTATGGACAGGGTGTATTTTTCAAATATCATTTGTTTAGACATAAAATTCCCAAAAATAACTCTTGTCTCATTTTAACCAAGCACTATTTGGCTAACAAAAAAGAGATGGTAGTATTGTTCAACTCTCGTCTTGAATATAATTTTTCGTATATAGTAACTTTAATATAACTTCCGTTAAGGTAGGGCAACACTGGGAGGGAACCACTTCCCGTGGCCATTATGACTGCTACATGTTTCGAGTGTGAAGGCGTACACGCTGCTCCGAATTTATTGTGATTATAACATAATTATATAAAGATCCCGCGTTCTATTTCACAAACACAAGTGCACGTCACATGAAGAGAGTTCGGGCTGTGTCTTTGAGGTATCTTTAGGCGAAAACGGTGGTAAGTCAGTGCTGCGCGCCCGTTGAGTAGCTGCGAGTGCCTTCAAAGACCAGGAAGCCCGAAGGAGGCTCCACGACCTGGACCAAGGTATGTGATTGTGCACTCCCTCTTCCGTAGCGTTTGTCGAAATTTAAATGTTATATTGTCGTTTTTATCGGATTTTTCGGATTCCATGATTCCAGCTTTTTACAGTACGAACTTCATTATCGAGTTTGAAAACATTGGTCCTTCGGCCGTATTGTGAAAAGTGACCTATTTAAGGCTGAAATCATTGAAATCATACTTTTCGCGTTGTGAAAATTTTTGATAAAAAAGTTGAGGGTAAACTTTCAAAAATGTGAGATCTTAAAGTAGGTTAGATTTGACTTGGCCAGTCTTTATCAGAATAAAAAAATATATAGATACCTATGTTGAATAACTTTATAAAATTACTGTCTAGTTGGGCTAGACGTAATATTTTAATTTATCATTGAGATATTCGCCTATTTTATAATTGCTTTTTGTAATCATTGAGGACGCCGAGCTATAAGTGCCACAGTACGAACACAAAGTAGGTACTTTGTTTGTGAGTGCGAGTTGCCATCGCGTTGTAATAGGACAAGAGACACGATAAATACATGTTCGTTCGATTTATGCATACTTAAGCCGTGGTCAGACACACGGCGCGACGCAGCGCCGCGGTCGCGCCGCGTGATGCCGACGCGATGCCTGTTCAAACAGGGCGCGCGCGGATCGCGCCGGCCTCGCGCTCTCAACACGCCCTCATCGCGCGCGCGAACGCGGCGCGATGCGGGCGTGATTCGCACCCGGATACAGGATACCGGAAACATTAATTTTTCTATATTCATACCTAATCACAAAATAACTAATAATTGTGCTACGCTCGCACTACGCACTGCGCGCTGCCTAACGTCCGACTGATGTGTGTGACCCAGCGCGGCGCAGCGTGCCGCCGCGTCCGCGCCGCGCAGCGCTGCGCCCGCGCCGCGTGAACGCAAGGGGCCGCGCGGCGCGGGGCGCGACAGAAGCGGGGCGCGATGCCGGCGGGACGCAGTCTGTTTGACGTCAGTAACCTGTTAACATGTGTCGCGGTCGCGCCGTGTGTCTGACCAAGGCTTTAGTTATTTTATCTTTACACGTGTGTGGTTGATAAGGACAACACTGTGCCTAAGTAAGTATATACAGGGTGTGGCCTGTAATATGAGCAAAAAATTAAACGGTAGATTATTAAGCTTGTTAACAATTATTTCCTCATGCTTAAACTTGAAAAAAAAAAAATTTTTTTTTTTGTCAAAATAAGTTTAGTTGTATTTTTTTAATCTTCTGGAGTGCTATCAGTAACTTTTTATTTTAAAGACACTAAAAAAAATTAAATAAAAATCAAAAAATCACAAAAATATCTTTTGAAAACAAAAATGCAAAAACTATTATGACTTGTTACATGATCTTACCTCAAAATCCGCATTGACTGCTGTGCCATGATGTCGTGGTGCCAAGATACATTACTTGGAGGTCATAAGCATAACTTTAGATCAAAATATCTCCGAATCCAAAAAAAATTAAAATGAGTGGGACACAAGGGGTTATACTACAAATGCTCTAAGGAAGCGTCCCTTTGAATATTTGCTCATATTACAGGCCACACCCTGTAGAAGGCGAGTGTTTCAGATAATTGGAGAGATTTTTATTTTTCTTGTGTTTTGCCCTGTATTCCATAAATTCCATTGCTAGGCAAATACCCAATTGATTGCCATGACTATTGACTCCCGTGTCTATCCTTGACAATTTTTTTCCATTGATTTCTACGCTTCTTCCGGCCAATTGCAGAGGCAGGCGTAAATCATGAATGAATTAAGAAGTCTATAGGTAGAATAAAATAGAAAGGCGACATCATCCTAGCAATGTTCCCCTGTTAGAACACCTAGTTGCGTTGATGCCAAACTAAGTGTTCTAATTTGGGTGTTACATTGTCAGGCAATTCTTCAGAAGACAGTACAGCCAGAAAACGGACGCAGTACCTACCCTACAAAAAGGATACCTAGCAACGTCCCCCGATTAGAACATTTGGTTGTGGCTGTACTTAACCAAATTTTCTAATTTGGGCAGCACATTGTCAGGCGAGCATGTTCCAGAATGAAAATAAAACGAAGATGTTCCAGATGCCTAACCATGCGCCCCAATTGGAACGAATGGCAGTTCCCATACATGCCAATCGTTCCAATTTGGGCATATTGTCAGGCTTGAGTCACAGAACGCGCGTATTACATACTTGAGCATATTGTGAATGAATAATTAAGATTTTATTTGTAACTTTTTTTTCTACTGTTCGAATAATTTTGTTAAATTATTTTTGGTTCTTGGTCTAACTCACTGTGTCTAACCTTGTGTCCCAATATTTGCCTGTGCCAATATACCTAATAGACAAAAAAAATGGTTTTACATTGTCAGACTTTTTCTTAAATGTTGTAAAGGATATTATTAAATAGAATAGCAATGTGGCCAATGTGTATAATATACTCTGAACGTTCTGCCTACGGTTTAGCTGCATAATGCATTCAAGTCGGCAGTATTATTAACTTAGTTGTTTTCAGTCATCCAAAGAAGACGAGCGGAAACAAGTTGACACACAAGCAAAGACGGTCGAAGTACAGCAAATGTTTGATCATGTGCCTGAATTAGAATGACTAGTGGTTGATATTCACTAGATATTCTAACTTAGGCAGCACTTGTCAGGCTTTTCAACAGCTACCGGTGGCTTTTTGAAGAATTGTAATTTTGTAATGCGTCTATACTTTTACATTTGACTGTTCCTGCGATGCCTGAGCTTATGCCCCAATTGGAACATTTGCCTGTGCAGATACTAGCCAAATATTCCAATTTGGGCATATTGTCAGGCTCCTCATCAGGAGACACTAAATAATAATAGGTACTGGTACTACTGTGGTTTATAACGTAACTTATAATCGATTAGAAGATGGCGTGTCAAGTAAATAAAACTGAAGAAAAAGAGGAAAAACGAAGATTTTGCAGCTACAGCGTTCTGGCAATGTGCCCCAGTTAGAACATTTGGTTGTGCCCATACAAACCAGATATTCTAATTTGGGAAGCATATTGTCAGGGTATTCAACTGAAGAGACAACGACAGGAAAAAAAAAACATGAAGATTTTACAGATGCCTAATAGCCATGTGCCCAGATTAGAACAATTAGGTGTTCTCCATACAACCTAAATGTTCTAATTTGGGCATTTTGCCAGGTTTACACCAAAGAATTCTTCAAGATTTTTTCAGGTTGACAGTTGAAAATTGGCAACCGAAGTCAGTCTAGTAAGACATATAACGCAAATCAATCGTGTAAGTATTTTAACATTTTTAAGTTATATTAGTAAATATAACTTAAAAATGTTAAAATACTTACACGTTTGATTTGCGTTATAGGTATGTCGTCGATAGAACTGCTATGGCTGATCTAACCTTTTACTTTAACATTTCACTAAATTCCTGACACTTTCAGAATAGAGCCTCTCTCTTACAATTTGCCAGGCGTGAATGTTCCAGAATGAAAATAAAATGAAGATGTACCAGATGCCTAACCATGCACCCCAATTGGAACGAATGGCAGTTCCCATATACATGCCAATCGTTCCAATTTGGGTGTATTGTCGGGCTTGAGCCACAGAACAGTATACTAGTATTACATACTACAGCATATTACAGGAAAAATGAAGCCAATGCGAATTGACAACTAGCGTACTGAATAATTTAGATTTTATTTGTTGACGGTTTTTTTGTACTGTTTGATAATCAAATAATTTTGTTAAATTATGTTTGGTTCTTAACTCACTGTGTCTAACCGTGTGTCCCAATATTTGCCTGTGCCATTAATAGACAAAAAACCTAAATGGGGTAACATTGTCAGACAGTTTGACGGTGGAAAATTTTCCTCTTGGGCAAAGTTCCCCCTGGTGGCAAAGTAGGCATGTATGACCGTAAGCAATATTGTCTAATTCGAGTTATTCTTGACGATGAAGTCAGTAGTCATTTAGACACGGACGTTTATGAAGTAATTTGTCTGAACGCCGGTAATTTCGAGACTTCCACCCAGAATATATCGCTGCGTGGGTCCGCTCCGCTTCGCTGAGTGGGGTCACCGACCGTCAGTTGTCGACCCGAGTTCAGCCCAGACGGCACAACATTCTGCCAGGTCGATAAACTTATTAACTCCTTTCTCTCTCGCACTGCAGTTTTTAGAAAGAGGAGGGTAGATGTTTTCGTGTCGCGCCGCGTTAATTACGGTGTCAATTGTGCTAAAAAAAGAAAACCTTAACCTCAGAGACGTCAACAGCCAACTGTTATTATTATTAAGCTAGGCTAGGAACACACTTGTCCCACATACAATGCATTATGAAATCGGGGCCCTGAAATTTGTATGCTTAGACACGTAATAATAATAAATAAATCAATGATGATTTATTTCACAAAAAACACTTGTTACATGATATTATGGGGTATATCCATCAGACTCCAAACTAGGCTGAAGCCTGTATCTTGGCAGTCTGCGAGTGCGAAAAAACAAGATTTACAGGAGTGTTAAGGAAATGTAGGTACTTAGTTATATAGTTTAGATAATACTAGTCGAGTTGGTATATAAACTAAGTTCTATTGACATGCATTATGGGAGCGAGTGTGTTTTTTTTTTTTTTTTATTCTCAAAAAAAACAATGGCAAGTACATTCCTTCCTGCTTCGCCAAACTGAGGACAGTTTGTCGGCGAATGTGCGCTCCCTTCCAAAAGTCAAACATTGTTGTGTTTACCTACTTACTAAATTACCTACTTAATTTACTAGGTAACACTACACTTAGTGTACCATCGACGACACACTCAGCCGACCATTTGTGTGTTGTGTTTGCGTATATGTGTGTGTGTGTGTGTGTGCGTACGTACTTACTTGTCATATTTACTTTCGCAACGCTGTCACAAATTCACAATTGGCACATGCGTTGATGGGTCCCATGCGTCTGTCGCGCCAGATCGGCATGGGACCGTGGAGGGGATAATCACACGCGTTGCGTATGACGACATGACAAGTAAGTATGTTTCTAAGCATACAAACTTCAGGGCCCAGATTCCTAGGTTACACGCGGGACAAGTGTGCACACCATCTCTCCCACGTTGCCTTGCATGCATTGCTTACGTAGGACAAGTGTATTCTTAGCTATGAGTCTATGTGAATTTTTAACCACGTAAACTGGTTTGTTTCATTCTATCACGATAATAGGTATTTTTGGTAAACAACGACTGTATTTACGTAAGTATGTATGTATAGGTACTTATATAGAGATTATAGACTCGTCGGCCTTCAAGTTATTGTATGTATCGGTACACACCTCTATTTTCAAGGCATTAGGGTGCATGAGCCGATATTTTAGAACACCTAAAGTGTACCGATGTATGTGATGGCGACGGTACATTCTTATTCTAATTGATTACTATCGTCGCTAGATTTAGTGCAAGCTACAGTCACGGGATACCTTCTAAATGTGAAAACAACACCTTATTGGAGGTAGACTTTGTCAAGGAAGTGGAATTATCTGTTGCAAATTCGTAAGCCGGATTCAATTTGTCTCATGTGACGCGTTGTAACGTGACAGAATATTTCATACATTTATTACGGTTTGCATCAGATGCGCTGACGTGACGACTCCGTAGATCATCACGTCAAATAAGAGCCTGTTCACATCAATCTGTAGCTGTCGGTGTCGGATCCAGTAACGATATATAAGTAAATGTGTGGAAAACATGCTTACCGTTCACACCGCCCAGTAGGCGAGCATGCTCCAAACAAAGAGTCGTCGGATCCAACACCGATAATTAGGTAGGTACGAATTGGTGCTCAAGTAAGAATACGGCTTTATTCATAAATTTACTAGTATTTGCCTGCGGCGCGGCGCGCGAGCGCGCCGCGGTACCAGGTAGGGCTTTTGACTTGTTTATTCAAAATCTGCCTGTATTTTTATGGTTTTTGAATTACCAAGGAAAAGGAAAGTGAAATTCCGCTATGGGAAGGGAAAAGCGGAGGGTATTTTTGTAAGGCAGAGTTTGCACTCTATTCTTGCTTGTGACGGGAAGGTGCGGGGGGTGTGTGTCCGCGTGGGCTCGCCCTTCGGGCCTTCGGCCCTCGGGCTCGCGTAGAGAGCGAGCTCTGAAGGGACGCTTCGGGCCTTCGGCCCTACGCGGAGCTCGGCCTTCGGCCTTCGCCTGCCACGAAGCTCACCTTCGGGCCTTCGGCCCTCAGGTTCGCTTTTAACACACACGGGGGTTAGTGAGTGGTAGCACAACCTTAAACTCCCGCAGCTCGGCCTACGGCCTCGCAGGACGCTTCGGGCCTTCGGCCCTACGCGGAGCTCGGCCTTCGGCCTTCGCGTCGCTCGGCCTCCGGCCTTCGCCTACGACAAAAGACACTCGGGGGCATAGTCGCACAGTCCTATGCTCCCGCAGCTCGGCCTACGGCCTCGCTGGACGCTTCGGGCCTTCGGCCCTACGCGGAGCTCGGCCTTCGGCCTTCGCGTGCCTCGAAGCTCACCTTCGGGCCTTCGGCCCTCAGGTTCGCTTGTAAGACACTCCGGGCAAGGAATAGTAGCCAAGCCTTAAGCTCCCGCAGCTCGGCCTACGGCCTCGCAAATTTGTTTTGCCCATATCGTCCGCCATTTTGGATTTTTTCAAAATTTTTTTTCTTTTTACAACTCTTGGGCCCCTCAAGTCCCCGCATGCCAAATCTCGGCGCGCTGTGACCAATTTGAAATTTCAAAAAAAAAAAAGTTTTTTTTTTCGGCCAAAAAAAAATGCGATTGTACTCCCCTTGGGAACCCTTATGACATTTGGTCGAGACCCCTATTCAAAAGTCGAGCGGTTTGGCCGGAAAAAAAAATCGAAAAAATTCCCCATACAAATTTTTTTTTAAAGCTAGAAACTTTTTTTTTTGGTTTTCAGAATCTAGAGCCATATAGGATCCCGCTAGCCAAATTTCAAAGCTCTAGGACCATTTTGAAAAAAAATTAAAAAAAAACTTTGTTTTTTTTTAATTTTTTTTCCGCCATCAAAAACTGCACGCGGTTCCCTATGACATTTGCTCGAGCACCCCTAACCTAGCTGTTACCGTTTAGCCGGGCAGTAGAGCAATTTTTTACTAAGAGCCAAATCCGAAAAAGTCAGATTTTTCTGGTGGTAACCTCGCCGACCTCTATACACCCATATCAAAACCTTACCTCCACCATGACTCCTTCCCGGAGATCAATTGTGTCAGGAGAAATGAGTGGTAATGCAGCTTTATATAATATTAATAGTATTTGCCTGCGGCGCGGCGCGCGAGCGCGCCGCGGTACCAGGTAGGGCTTTTGACTTGTTTATTCAAAATCTGCCTGTATTTTTTTGGTTTTTGAATTACCAAGGAAAAGGAAAGTGAAATTCCGCTATGGGAAGGGAAAAGCGGAGGGTATTTTTGTAAGTAGGAATTTGCACTCTATTCTTGCTTGTGACGGGAAGGTGCGGGGGGTGTGTGTCCGCGTGGGCTCGCCCATCGGGCCTTCGGCCCTCGGGCTCGCGTAGAGAGCGAGCTCTGAAGGGACGCTTCGGGCCTTCGGCCCTACGCGGAGCTCGGCCTTCGGCCTTCGCGTACCTGGAAGCTCACCTTCGGGCCTTCGGCCCTCAGGTTCGCTTAAAGACACTTGGGGGGCGTAGGGTTTCCGCAAGCGCGCTCTGAAGGGACGCTTCGGGCCTTCGGCCCTACGCGGAGCTCGGCCTTCGGCCTTCGCCTGCCACGAAGCTCACCTTCGGGCCTTCGGCCCTCAGGTTCGCTTTTAAGACACTCGGGGGTTAGTGAGTGGTAGCACAACCTTAAACTCCCGCAGCTCGGCCTACGGCCTCGCAGGACGCTTCGGGCCTTCGGCCCTACGCGGAGCTCGGCCTTCGGCCTTCGCGTCGCTCGGCCTCCGGCCTTCGCCTACGACGAAAGACACTCGGGGGCATAGTCGCACAGTCCTATGCTCCCGCAGCTCGGCCTTCGGCCTTCGCGTGCCTCGAAGCTCACCTTCGGGCCTTCGGCCCTCAGGTTCGCTTGTAAGACACTCCGGGCAAGGAATAGTAGCCAAGCCTTAAGCTCCCGCAGCTCGGCCTACGGCCTCGCAAATTTGTTTTGCCCATGCCGTCCGCCATTTTGGATTTTTTCCAATTTTTTTTTCTTTTTACAACTCTTGGGCCCCTCAAGTCCCCGCATGCCAAATCTCGGCGCGCTGTGACCAATTTGAAATTTCAAAAAAAAAAAAGTTTTTTTTTTCGGCCAAAAAAAAATGCAGTTGCACTCCTCTTGGGAACCTTTATGACATTTGGTCGAGACCCCTATTCAAAAGTCGAGCGGTTTGGCCGGAAAAAAAAATCGAAAAAATTCCCCATACAAAATTTTTTTTAAAGCTAGAAACTTTTTTTTTTGGTTTTCAGAATCTAGAGCCATATAGGATCCCGCTAGCCAAATTTCAAAGCTCTAGGACCGTTTTGAAAAAAAATTAAAAAAAAACTTTGTTTTTTTTTAATTTTTTTTCCGCCATCAAAAACTGCACGCGGTTCCCTATGACATTTGGTCGAGCACCCATAACCTAGCTGTTACCGTTTAGCCGGGCAGTAGAGCAATTTTTTACTCAGAGCCAAATCCGAAAAAGTCAGATTTTTCTGGTGGTAACCTCGCCGACCTCTATACACCCATATCAAAACCTTACCTCCACCATGACTCCTTCCCGGAGATCAATTGTGTCACCGGAAATGAGTGGTATTGCAGCTTTATATAATATTAACTAGTATTTGCCTGCGGCGCGGCGCGCGAGCGCGCCGCGGTACCGAGGTTTGCTTTTGACTTGTTTATTCAAAATCTGCCTGTATTTTTTTGGTTTTTGAATTACCAAGGAAAAGGAAAGTGAAATTCCGCTATGGGAAGGGAAAAGCGGAGGGTATTTTTGTAAGTAGGAATTTGCACTCTATTCTTGCTTGTGACGGGAAGGTGCGGAGGGTGTGTGTCCGCGTGGGCTCGCCCATCGGGCCTTCGGCCCTCGGGCTCGCGTAGAGAGCGAGCTCTGAAGGGACGCTTCGGGCCTTCGGCCCTACGCGGAGCTCGGCCTTCGGCCTTCGCGTACCTGGAAGCTCACCTTCGGGCCTTCGGCCCTCAGGTTCGCTTAAAGACACTTGGGGGGGGGGCGTAGGGTTTCCGCAAGCGCGCTCTGAAGGGACGCTTCGGGCCTTCGGCCCTACGCGGAGCTCGGCCTTCGGCCTTCGCCTGCCACGAAGCTCACCTTCGGGCCTTCGGCCCTCAGGTTCGCTTTTAACACACTCGGGGGTTAGTGAGTGGTAGCACAACCTTAAACTCCCGCAGCTCGGCCTACGGCCTCGCAGGACGCTTCGGGCCTTCGGCCCTACGCGGAGCTCGGCCTTTGGCCTTCGCGGCGCTCGGCCTTCGGCCTTCGCCTACCGGGAAGCTCACCTTCGGGCCTTCGGCCCTCAGGTTCGCTTTTAAGACACTCGGGGGTAGTAAGTGTCCGCGTAGGCTCGCCCTTCGGGCCTTCGGCCCTCGGGCTCGCGTAGTAAGCGCGCTCTGAAGGGACGCTTCGGGCCTTCGGCCCTACGCGGAGCTCGGCCTTCGGCCTTCGCCTACCACGAAGCTCACCTTCGGGCCTTCGGCCCTCAGGTTCGCTTTTAACACACTCGGGGGTTAGTGAGTGGTAGCGTAACCTTAAACTCCCGCAGCTCGGCCTACGGCCTCGCACGCTTCGGGCCTTCGGCCCTACGCGGAGCTCGGCCTTTGGCCTTCGCGTCGCTCGGCCTTCGGCCTTCGCCTACCCCGAAGCTCACCTTCGGGCCTTCGGCCCTCAGGTTCGCTTGTAAGACACTCGGGGGCATAGTAGCATAGTCCTATACTCCCGCAGCTCGGCCTACGGCCTCGCTGGACGCTTCGGGCCTTCGGCCCTACGCGGAGCTCGGCCTTCGGCCTTCGCGTGCCTCGAAGCTCACCTTCGGGCCTTCGGCCCTCAGGTTCGCTTGTAAGACACTCCGGGCAAGGAATAGTAGCCAAGCCTACGGCCTCGCAAATTTGTTTTGCCCATACCGTCCGCCATTTTGGATTTTTTCCAAATTTTTTTTCTTTTTACAACTCTTGGGCCCCTCAAGTCCCCGCATGCCAAATCTCGGCGCGCTGTGACCAATTTGAAATTTCAAAAAAAAAAAACTTTTTTTTTTCGGCCAAAAAAAAATGCGATTGTACTCCCCTTGGGAACCTTAATGACATTTGGTCGAGACCCCTATTCAAAAGTCGAGCGGTTTGGCCGGAAAAAAAAATCGAAAAAATTCCCCATACAAAATTTTTTTTAAAGCTAGAAACTTTTTTTTTTGGTTTTCAGAATCTAGAGCCATATAGGATCCCGCTAGCCAAATTTCAAAGCTCTAGGACCATTTTGAAAAAAAATTAAAAAAAAACTTTGTTTTTTTTTAATTTTTTTTCCGCCATCAAAAACTGCACGCGGTTCCCTATGACATTTGGTCGAGCACCCCTAACCTAGCTGTTACCGTTTAGCCGGGCAGTAGAGCAATTTTTTACTCAGAGCCAAATCCGAAAAAGTCAGATTTTTCTGGTGGTAACCTCGCCGACCTCTATACACCCATATCAAAACCTTACCTCCACCATGACTCCTTCCCGGAGATCAATTGTGTCAAGAGAAATCAGTGGTAATGCAGCTTTATATAATATTAACTAGTATTTGCCTGCGGCGCGGCGCGCGAGCGCGCCGCGGTACCTATTTGAACCTTTGACTTTATTATTCAAAATCTGCCTGTATTATTTTGGTTTTTGAATTACCAAGGAAAAGGAAAGTGAAATTCCGCTATGGGAAGGGAAAAGCGGAGGGTATTTTTGTAAGTAGGAATTTGCACTCTATTCTTGCTTGTGACGGGAAGGTGCGGGGGGTGTGTATGGGGAATTCGGCCCTCGGGCTCGCGTAGAGAGCGAGCTCTGAAGGGACGCTTCGGGCCTTCGGCCCTACGCGGAGCTCGGCCTTCGGCCTTCGCGTACCTGGAAGCTCACCTTCGGGCCTTCGGCCCTCAGGTTCGCTTAAAGACACTTGGGGGGCGTAGGGTTTCCGCAAGCGCGCTCTGAAGGGACGCTTCGGGCCTTCGGCCCTACGCGGAGCTCGGCCTTCGGCCTTCGCCTGCCACGAAGCTCACCTTCGGGCCTTCGGCCCTCAGGTTCGCTTTTAAGACACTCGGGGGTTAGTGAGTGGTAGCACAACCTTAAACTCCCGCAGCTCGGCCTACGGCCTCGCAGGACGCTTCGGGCCTTCGGCCCTACGCGGAGCTCGGCCTTTGGCCTTCGCGGCGCTCGGCCTTCGGCCTTCGCCTACCGGGAAGCTCACCTTCGGGCCTTCGGCCCTCAGGTTCGCTTTTAAGACACTCGGGGGTAGTAAGTGTCCGCGTAGGCTCGCCCTTCGGGCCTCCGGCCCTCGGGCTCGCGTAGTAAGCGCGCTCTGAAGGGACGCTTCGGGCCTTCGGCCCTACGCGGAGCTCGGCCTTCGGCCTTCGCCTGCCACGAAGCTCACCTTCGGGCCTTCGGCCCTCAGGTTCGCTTTTAACACACTCGGGGGTTAGTGAGTGGTAGCACAACCTTAAACTCCCGCAGCTCGGCCTACGGCCTCGCAGGACGCTTCGGGCCTTCGGCCCTACGCGGAGCTCGGCCTTCGGCCTTCGCGTCGCTCGGCCTTCGGCCTTCGCCTACGACAAAAGACACTCGGGGGCATAGTCGCACAGTCCTATGCTCCCGCAGCTCGGCCTACGGCCTCGCTGGACGCTTCGGGCCTTCGGCCCTACGCGGAGCTCGGCCTTCGGCCTTCGCGTGCCTCGAAGCTCACCTTCGGGCCTTCGGCCCTCAGGTTCGCTTGTAAGACACTCCGGGCAAGGAATAGTAGCCAAGCCTTAAGCTCCCGCAGCTCGGCCTACGGCCTCGCAAATTTGTTTTGCCCATACCGTCCGCCATTTTGGATTTTTTCCAAATTTTTTTTCTTTTTACAACTCTTGGACCCCTCAAGTCCCCGCATGCCAAATCTCGGCGCGCTGTGACCAATTTGAAATTTCAAAAAAAAAAAACTTTTTTTTTTCGGCCAAAAAAAAATGCAATTGTACTCCTCTTGGGAACCTTTATGACATTTGGTCGGGTCCCCTATTCAAAAGTCGAGCGGTTTGGCCGGAAAAAAAAATCGAAAAAATTCCCCATACAAATTTTTTTTTAAAGCTAGAAACTTTTTTTTTTGGTTTTCAGAATCTAGAGCCATATAGGATCCCGCTAGCCAAATTTCAAAGCTCTAGGACCATTTTGAAAAAAAATTAAAAAAAAACTTTGTTTTTTTTTAATTTTTTTTCCGCCAACAAAAACTGCACGCGGTTCTCTATGACATTTGGTCGAGCACCCCTAACCTAGCTGTTACCGTTTAGCCGGGCAGTAGAGCAATTTTTTACTCAGAGCCAAATCCGAAGAAGTCAGATTTTTCTAGTGGTAACCTCGCCGACTTCTATACACCCATATCAAAACCTAACCCCCACCATGACTCCTTCCCGGAGATCAATTCTATCAGGAGAAATCAGTGGTAATGCAGCTTTATATAATATTAACTAGTATTTGCCTGCGGCGCGGCGCGCGAGCGCGCCGCGGAACCGTGGTGGAGTTTCGACTTATTATTCAAAATCTGCCTGTATTTTTTTGGTTTTTGAATTACCAAGGAAAAGGAAAGTGAAATTCCGCTATGGGAAGGGAAAAGCGGAGGGTATTTTTGTAAGGCAGAGTTTGCACTCTATTCTTGCTTGTGACGGGAAGGTGCGGGGGGTGTGTGTCCGCGTGGGCTCGCCCTTCGGGCCTTCGGCCCTCGGGCTCGCGTAGAGAGCGAGCTCTGAAGGGACGCTTCGGGCCTTCGGCCCTACGCGGAGCTCGGCCTTCGGCCTTCGCGTACCTGGAAGCTCACCTTCGGGCCTGCGGCCCTCAGGTTCGCTTAAAGACACTTGGGGGGCGTAGGGTTTCCGCAAGCGCGCTCTGAAGGGACGCTTCGGGCCTTCGGCCCTACGCGGAGCTCGGCCTTCGGCCTTCGCCTGCCACGAAGCTCACCTTCGGGCCTTCGGCCCTCAGGTTCGCTTTTATGACACTCGGGGGTTAGTGAGTGGTAGCACAACCTTAAACTCCCGCAGCTCGGCCTACGGCCTCGCAGGACGCTTCGGGCCTTCGGCCCTACGCGGAGCTCGGCCTTCGGCCTTCGCGTCGCTCGGCCTCCGGCCTTCGCCTACCGCGAAGCTCACCTTCGGGCCTTCGGCCCTCAGGTTCGCTTTTAAGACACTCGGGGGTAGTAAGTGTCTGCGTTGGCTCGCCCTTCGGGCCTTCGGCCCTCGGGCTCGCGTAGTAAGCGCGCTCTGAAGGGACGCTTCGGGCCTTCGGCCCTACGCGGAGCTCGGCCTTCGGCCTTCGCCTACCACGAAGCTCACCTTCGGGCCTTCGGCCCTCAGGTTCGCTTTTAACACACTCGGGGGTTAGTGAGTGGTAGCGTAACCTTAAACTCCCGCAGCTCGGCCTACGGCCTCGCACGCTTCGGGCCTTCGGCCCTACGCGGAGCTCGGCCTTCGGCCTTCGCGTCGCTCGGCCTCCGGCCTTCGCCTACGACGAAAGACACTCGGGGGCATAGTCGCACAGTCCTATACTCCCGCAGCTCGGCCTACGGCCTCGCTGGACGCTTCGGGCCTTCGGCCCTACGCGGAGCTCGGCCTTCGGCCTTCGCGTGCCTCGAAGCTCACCTTCGGGCCTTCGGCCCTCAGGTTCGCTTGTAAGACACTCCGGGCAAGGAATAGTAGCCAAGCCTTAAGCTCCCGCAGCTCGGCCTACGGCCTCGCAAATTTGTTTTGCCCATACCGTCCGCCATTTTGGATTTTTTCCAAATTTTTTTTCTTTTTACAACTCTTGGGCCCCTCAAGTCCCCGCATGCCAAATCTCGGCGCGCTGTGACCAATTTGAAATTTCAAAAAAAAAAAACTTTTTTTTTTCGGCCAAAAAAAAATGCGATTGTACTCCTCTTGGGAACCTTTATGACATTTGGTCGAGACCCCTATTCAAAAGTCGAGCGGTTTGGCCGGAAAAAAAAATCGAAAAAATTCCCCATACAAAATTTTTTTTAAAGCTAGAAACTTTTTTTTTTGGTTTTCAGAATCTGGAGCCATATAGGATCCCGCTAGCCAAATTTCAAAGCTCTAGGACCATTTTGAAAAAAAATTAAAAAAAAACTTTGTTTTTTTTTAATTTTTTTTCCGCCATCAAAAACTGCACGCGGTTCCCTATGACATTTGGTCGAGCACCCCTAACCTAGCTGTTACCGTTTAGCCGGGCAGTAGAGCATTTTTTTACTGAGAGCCAAATCCGAAAAAGTCAGATTTTTCTGGTGGTGACCTCGCCGACCTCTATACACCCATATCAAAACCTTACCTCCACCATGACTCCTTCCCGGAGATCAATTGTGTCAATGGAAATCAGTCGTATTGCAGCTTTATATAATATTAACTAGTATTTGCCTGCGGCGCGGCGCGCGAGCGCGCCGCGGTACCGAGGTTTGCTTTTGACTTGTTTATTCAAAATCTGCCTGTATTTTTTTGGTTTTTGAATTACCAAGGAAAAGGAAAGTGAAATTCCGCTATGGCAAGGGAAAAGCGGAGGGTATTTTTGTAAGGCAGAGTTTGCACTCTATTCTTGCTTGTGACGGGAAGGTGCGGGGGGTGTGTGTCCGCGTGGGCTCGCCCTTCGGGCCTTCGGCCCTCGGGCTCGCGTAGAGAGCGAGCTCTGAAGGGACGCTTCGGGCCTTCGGCCCTACGCGGAGCTCGGCCTTCGGCCTTCGCGTACCTGGAAGCTCACCTTCGGGCCTTCGGCCCTCAGGTTCGCTTAAAGACACTTGGGGGGCGTAGGGTTTCCGCAAGCGCGCTCTGAAGGGACGCTTCGGGCCTTCGGCCCTACGCGGAGCTCGGCCTTCGGCCTTCGCCTGCCACGAAGCTCACCTTCGGGCCTTCGGCCCTCAGGTTCGCTTTTAACACACTCGGGGGTTAGTGAGTGGTAGCACAACCTTAAACTCCCGCAGCTCGGCCTACGGCCTCGCAGGACGCTTCGGGCCTTCGGCCCTACGCGGAGCTCGGCCTTTGGCCTTCGCGGCGCTCGGCCTTCGGCCTTCGCCTACCGGGAAGCTCACCTTCGGGCCTTCGGCCCTCAGGTTCGCTTTTAAGACACTCGGGGGTAGTAAGTGTCCGCGTAGGCTCGCCCTTCGGGCCTCCGGCCCTCGGGCTCGCGTAGTAAGCGCGCTCTGAAGGGACGCTTCGGGCCTTCGGCCCTACGCGGAGCTCGGCCTTCGGCCTTCGCCTGCCACGAAGCTCACCTTCGGGCCTTCGGCCCTCAGGTTCGCTTTTAACACACTCGGGGGTTAGTGAGTGGTAGCACAACCTTAAACTCCCGCAGCTCGGCCTACGGCCTCGCAGGACGCTTCGGGCCTTCGGCCCTACGCGGAGCTCGGCCTTTGGCCTTCGCGGCGCTCGGCCTTCGGCCTTCGCCTACCGGGAAGCTCACCTTCGGGCCTTCGGCCCTCAGGTTCGCTTTTAAGACACTCGGGGGTAGTAAGTGTCCGCGTAGGCTCGCCCTTCGGGCCTCCGGCCCTCGGGCTCGCGTAGTAAGCGCGCTCTGAAGGGACGCTTCGGGCCTTCGGCCCTACGCGGAGCTCGGCCTTCGGCCTTCGCCTGCCACGAAGCTCACCTTCGGGCCTTCGGCCCTCAGGTTCGCTTTTAACACACTCGGGGGTTAGTGAGTGGTAGCACAACCTTAAACTCCCGCAGCTCGGCCTACGGCCTCGCAGGACGCTTCGGGCCTTCGGCCCTACGCGGAGCTCGGCCTTCGGCCTTCGCGTCGCTCGGCCTCCGGCCTTCGCCTACGACGAAAGACACTCGGGGGCATAGTCGCACAGTCCTATGCTCCCGCAGCTCGGCCTACGGCCTCGCTGGACGCTTCGGGCCTTCGGCCCTACGCGGAGCTCGGCCTTCGGCCTTCGCGTGCCTCGAAGCTCACCTTCGGGCCTTCGGCCCTCAGGTTCGCTTGTAAGACACTCCGGGCAAGGAATAGTAGCCAAGCCTTAAGCTCCCGCAGCTCGGCCTACGGCCTCGCAAATTTGTTTTGCCCATGCCGTCCGCCATTTTGGATTTTTTCCAATTTTTTTTTCTTTTTACAACTCTTGGGCCCCTCAAGTCCCCGCATGCCAAATCTCGGCGCGCTGTGACCAATTTGAAATTTCAAAAAAAAAAAAGTTTTTTTTTTCGGCCAAAAAAAAATGCGGTTGCACTCCTCTTGGGAACCTTTATGACATTTGGTCGAGACCCCTATTCAAAAGTCGAGCGGTTTGGCCAGAAAAAAAAATTGAAAAAATTCCCCATACAAAATTTTTTTTAAAGCTAGAAACTTTTTTTTTTGGTTTTCAGAATCTAGAGCCATATATGATCCCGCTAGCCAAATTTCAAAGCTCTAGGACCGTTTTGAAAAAAAATTAAAAAAAAACTTTGTTTTTTTTTAATTTTTTTTCCGCCATCAAAAACTGCACGCGGTTCCCTATGACATTTGGTCGAGCACCCATAACCTAGCTGTTACCGTTTAGCCGGGCAGTAGAGCAATTTTTTACTGAGAGCCAAATCCGAAAAAGTCAGATTTTTCTGGTGGTAACCTCGCCGACCTCTATACACCCATATCAAAACCTAACCCCCACCATGACTCCTTCCCGGAGATCAATTGTGTCAAGAGAAATGAATCGTATTGCAGCTTTATATAATATTAACTAGTATTTGCCTGCGGCGCGGCGCGCGAGCGCGCCGCGGTACCAGGTAGGGCTTTTGACTTATATTATTCAAAATCTGCCTGTATTATTTTGGTTTTAGTATATCCAAGGAAAAGGAAAGTGAAATTCCGCTATGGGAAGGGAAAAGCGGAGGGTATTTTTGTAAGGCAGAGAGATCGCGCACTCTTATCTTGCTTGTGACGGGAAGGTGCGGGGGGTGTGTGTCCGCGTGGGCTCGCCCTTCGGGCCTTCGGCCCTCGGGCTCGCGTAGAGAGCGAGCTCTGAAGGGACGCTTCGGGCCTTCGGCCCTACGCGGAGCTCGGCCTTCGGCCTTCGCGTACCTGGAAGCTCACCTTCGGGCCTTCGGCCCTCAGGTTCGCTTAAAGACACTTGGGGGGCGTAGGGTTTCCGCAAGCGCGCTCTGAAGGGACGCTTCGGGCCTTCGGCCCTACGCGGAGCTCGGCCTTCGGCCTTCGCCTGCCACGAAGCTCACCTTCGGGCCTTCGGCCCTCAGGTTCGCTTTTAAGACACTCGGGGGTTAGTGAGTGGTAGCACAACCTTAAACTCCCGCAGCTCGGCCTACGGCCTCGCAGGACGCTTCGGGCCTTCGGCCCTACGCGGAGCTCGGCCTTTGGCCTTCGCGGCGCTCGGCCTTCGGCCTTCGCCTACCGGGAAGCTCACCTTCGGGCCTTCGGCCCTCAGGTTCGCTTTTAAGACACTCGGGGGTAGTAAGTGTCCGCGTAGGCTCGCCCTTCGGGCCTCCGGCCCTCGGGCTCGCGTAGTAAGCGCGCTCTGAAGGGACGCTTCGGGCCTTCGGCCCTACGCGGAGCTCGGCCTTCGGCCTTCGCCTGCCACGAAGCTCACCTTCGGGCCTTCGGCCCTCAGGTTCGCTTTTAACACACTCGGGGGTTAGTGAGTGGTAGCACAACCTTAAACTCCCGCAGCTCGGCCTACGGCCTCGCAGGACGCTTCGGGCCTTCGGCCCTACGCGGAGCTCGGCCTTCGGCCTTCGCGTCGCTCGGCCTCCGGCCTTCGCCTACGACGAAAGACACTCGGGGGCATAGTCGCACAGTCCTATGCTCCCGCAGCTCGGCCTACGGCCTCGCTGGACGCTTCGGGCCTTCGGCCCTACGCGGAGCTCGGCCTTCGGCCTTCGCGTGCCTCGAAGCTCACCTTCGGGCCTTCGGCCCTCAGGTTCGCTTGTAAGACACTCCGGGCAAGGAATAGTAGCCAAGCCTTAAGCTCCCGCAGCTCGGCCTACGGCCTCGCAAATTTGTTTTGCCCATACCGTCCGCCATTTTGGATTTTTTCCAATTTTTTTTTCTTTTTACAACTCTTGGACCCCTCAAGTCCCCGCATGCCAAATCTCGGCGCGCTGTGACCAATTTGAAATTTCAAAAAAAAAAAACTTTTTTTTTTCGGCCAAAAAAAAATGCGATTGTACTCCTCTTGGGAACCTTTATGACATTTGGTCGAGACCCCTATTCAAAAGTCGAGCGGTTTGGCCGGAAAAAAAAATCGAAAAAATTCCCCATACAAATTTTTTTTTAAAGCTAGAAACTTTTTTTTTTGGTTTTCAGAATCTAGAGCCATATACGATCCCGCTAGCCAAATTTCAAAGCTCTAGGACCATTTTGAAAAAAAATTAAAAAAAAACTTTGTTTTTTTTTAATTTTTTTTCCGCCATCAAAAACTGCACGCGGTTCCCTATGACATTTGGTCGAGCACCCCTAACCTAGCTGTTACCGTTTAGCCGGGCAGTAGAGCAATTTTTTACTTGGAGCCAAATCCGAAGAAGTCAGATTTTTCTGGTGGTAACCTCGCCGACCTCTATACACCCATATCAAAACCTAACCCCCACCATGACTCCTTCCCGGAGATCAATTGTGTCAAGAGAAATGAATCGTATTGCAGCTTTATATAATATTAAAATATTCGAGAATCCTCCTTTTTCAATGTACTTAGCGAACAGCGAAGTTCCCAAGCGAATAGCACTGGACTTATTCTGGACTTCAGCGCGTCCCATTGGCCTGAAATCCAGAATAAGCCCCTCGTGCTACGCAATTTTGACGACGCTTCCAGATGTGCAGCAGGATGAAATTCTAAAACTTTCAGCGCGAACATACACAATGTATGTACCTATCTTATTCCAAATGAATGCCTATCATCGTTAGATTTAGTGCAAGCTTAGCAGTCACGGGAAACCATTTTTTTTTACATCGTGGAAATGCATACCCCCAGCCTAGGGTAAGCTATAATGGGGGGTATGTGGGACTCTCACCCTCCAGCCAACTCTATTTGGAAAGAAGGGGGTCTTAAATAACTTATTTAATGGAATAAAACTGGTGCATCTTGACTTCAATGGTTTTATTTTAGAGTACAGGAAATCACATCTTCAACAACACAAAGCGTTTTTGTCGGCCATAACCATAGAGTACGAAGCACAGACAAGAGAGCAATGAGCTAACCTCTAGTGTTGCCAATATAAATGTACATATTACCAACAGGGGGAGGGAGTCTACCCACTAAAACCACTCCGGCTTTTCCGTCCCTGCCATTAATGGGGGCGCAGTGGGATCGCGAGCATTCTACCACGACGCCCCCGGCGGCTTCGCATAGATGCGAGCCCCCGCGCCAAAGGAGAGGATGATCTGAAACGCATGTCGAACCTTCTCCCAGACATGTAATGTAATGTAATCTTTATTTTCCTGAAACATATAGGTACACAATATTCCTAAGTAAGTATAAGTTGTTAATTATTATTATTATTATTAAATTATTACACACGTCATCTAATGCTCAAGAAGTCTGCCGTCTGTTGTTATTTCGCGCGAGGTTGAAATACCACCAATAAGTAGGAGGAAGTTAAAATGTCTTCAGTCAAGGTTACACATGTTGTCGCGGTGATCGCGAAGTCTGTTATTGTGGTATGTATTCTATCTGTCACTCTTAGTGTATTTTCACTGGTGACACTGGCGATCGAGGTCGACGAGTGTTATATGTCAGAGCGGAGAGAAATGGCGGGAACGAGGGGAGAAAAGTTGGTAGAGGGAGTCCGATGGCTGGGACGGAATACGCGGTGTGGCGCGTGTATTGAGATACAGGAGACTCTTGGTAAGCGAAAGATATCTATAATCTTGATATATATAGATATTGCGGTGACCTTGAATTAACGTCTACCTTGAGATAGAGCTGAGTTGAAGAATATATTGATATTCTTTGTGTGTAGCTCGAGTATGAATGTAACAAGTGAGGTGGCTGTTGGTTATCGGTTTGAGTTACTGGAGGTTCTTTATGGTGGCTGATGGATGAGCTGTAGGGGTTGTTGTGGAGGCTCGTCGGGGACCATCCCCACCTCAGTACTCATCGCATAGCTATATGAGCTGAGTTGAGAGATATGAGAGTAATGAGTTGCGGGATGCACGATGAGTTCTCCCGTGGAGATTCAGTTGTGCCGTGCATCCACCGATAAGAGCCACGGGACTTGGGGCCCTTCTAATTTTCCCCGAGTGAGTTGAGGTTACATTCATTACAAGAGATACGAGTTTTGAGAGTGGATGGAATTGAGCGCCCATCGAGTGTTGATTCATGGTCGCTGCAGTAGCTGTCATATACTGTGCTTTATATATGTATAGATCCATGTAGCGAGATTATTATTACATCCCCCTAAGAGTAAATCTCCGCTACATGTTATGGTGGAGATGCTTAAAAAAGAAAAGAAAAGTCTGTCGGTGGCGGTTCATGTGTTTGGAGAGATAAAAGAGTTGTACATAATGTTGAAATATTTCTGTATTCAACTATTTTTTTTGGTTTGGGTATGCCCATGGTGGTGCATACACATGGGACGGTTTGACCCATTGTGGTGCGTACACATAGACAGTAATATTGCCCAGCCATGAAGAGAATGTGCATATTTCGAGTTCAATACTTGAAAGTAGAATTCGATTACACGGTGAACCGGCCGACAGACGATACCTTGTTTTTTTTCCCCCCTTTTGTTTCGGCTTCTTTTCCACAGATCAGCATTTGTTTAGGAACGGCGATTACGTTTTTTATTATAGCAACACTGAATTTAGTCTCTGACCACGTTCAGAAATACGCCACTGTTTATGTTTGGTCAAATGCATGTGCAAATTTAATTGTCATTTTGCGCCTGTTGTTCAGAAATACGCCACTGTTTATGTTTGGTCAAATGCATGTGCAAATTTAATTGTCATTTTGCGCCTGTTTCCTCGTAAGTTTTATTACAACAAATTTTTTTTATTGTTTAAAGACAAAAAGAAAGATAAATTAAAATATTTACTTGTTGTTTTATTTTCCCCACGGACGTTATTTACGTTACGAAATGTTCATTGTGTTTGGAACGGAACGGTTCGGGTACCACAGATCGATCGGTCGGATCGTATAGAGGAGGTTTAAGAGTGAAGTTTAAGAAGTAGAGTGAAGTCTACTTAATCTATGGTTGGTGCCTTTGCTATTTACCCGCTCTTTTTTCCTTTCGTGTGTTGTGAGAAAAGTTTGTTATAGAAGAAAATATCGAATAAAAGTGCCCAATTACTTAATTAAAGAGTGCCAAAGTTTGGAAGCAGACCGCTTAAAAAAAACAGTCGTAAGTAATAGCTTAAGGAGACTTCATTATGAAGTAATTAAGTAGTTACATTTTCATGTAAAACTAACAAACTTTTGTGGTACATAAACTCGACTTCAGGTGAATACATTTCATTGCAGATTAGCATCAAATGAAATGCAAGATTTACGTAATATTTAGAAGCATATGAAGTATATCGGTAGCTTGCATTGCGTACAAAATGGACTTTCTGCTTTCCACATTGCAATTGCGCCTAGAACGGCTAACAGAAGCGTTAAAGGGAGCCGCAGAGACCCTTAACAGCATTGAGACTGGCGTAGCAAGGGACAGGGTAATTGCCGTGAGAATTAACGTTAAAAATAGATTGTTATCACTCACAACAGATTTAGATAGATATTTGTCTGGGGCGACGGACATAAAAGAAGATTTCTGCATTAAATGTCGAGATACGCAAGTAAAGGCAGAGGACACGCTGACCGAATTAGAAATTGCGATGAAACTATACTGCCATGAAGGAGAGAACAATCATAGAACGCGTCTACCTAAGTTAGAGTTAGGGAAGTATAACGGTGACATCCTAAAATGGAACACTTTTTGGGATAAGTTCGAGGCCAACGTTGATAGTAAGGACATTGCCAACGTTGAGAAGCTTTCATATTTGTTGGCGTCATTAGAGGGGCCAGCCCTTCAGGCAGTTGAGGGTCTGGAAACTACTAACATAAACTACCCGATTGCGGTAGACATTCTCAATAGGCGCTTTGGTAAACCGACGAAGGTCATCGATGCTCACAACGAGACTTTGCAAAATCTTGCTGTAGTGAAGGATTCACCTGAAGACTGTAGGCGCACTCTAAACATTATAGAGAAGCATCTGAGGGTATTAGAGGCTCTAGGGGAGAAAGTTGATGCTAGTCACCTTAGAGTTATCATACTTAATAAATTTCCATCAAGAGTGGTATACCAAGTGCTAATGTCAACCGATGATTCTTTTGCTGCAATCCGGAAAGCTGTGGATGCCGTAATAACAGCCATGGAGAGTTCAGTTGTTACAAACATGGAGAGTTCTGTGATTTCAGTAAAGTCTAGTGACACAACGGAGATGAGTACACCTGCTTCAACAGCAACACTGCAAATTGGAGCTGTAAAGAAGAGGAAATGGCAACAGAAGAGGGAAGCAATTTCAACTCAACCTTACAGGAAACGCCCTAAGAGAACGTGCATATTTTGTAATGAAGAACATTACAGTGAGGACTGTGTCAAATTTAACACATATAAGGAGAGGATTGGGAAGCTGAAAGATAGGTGCTATGTGTGCTTTCAAATAGGACACCGTGCCTCCAAGTGTAGAAGAAAGACAGAAGGTGCAGAAGGGTGAGGCTAATGATACGAGTATGATACTTTCAAACACGACTTCAGCTAATGTACAGTTATATAAGCCATCTAATTTCTTACAGACAGCAGTAACCCAAGTAAGGACAGCGGAGGGGAGAAGTCTGAGCATTAGACTTTTACTTGATTCTGGAAGTCAACGAACTTACATTACAAACAGAATAGCAAAATTATTACGAATTAAACCTGATGGAGAAGATTGTTTGATGATTTATACATTTGGATCAGAAAAGCCTAGAGAAATGTTATGCCCATATGCAACAATAACTGTAGTGAGTAAACGTAATGTTGAAAGACTGATTAGAGTGAATATAGTTCCATACATCACTGCAGAGGTACCCGTAGCTAAGGTAGAGTCACCAATGATAGACATCTTGGCGGACGATGCTTCTACTGGTGAAGGCATCGATTTGTTGATTGGAAATGACTTATTCTTCTCATTTATCAGGAAGAGTGTTGATTTAGGAAATAATACCTTTCTAGTAGATTCTGATTTTGGTTGGTTCCTCGCAGGATGTGCTACTAACAACAGAGAAGGGGTCAGTGGCTACATATTGCCAGTGCCATGATATCAATCAAGACTTTACAGAACCAGATCTTCCTCTGCGTACCATAGATGTCAAATTTTTGTGGTCACTTGAGAGCATCGGGATATGTGATTCTCCAAAAACTACATGTGAGGAAGAAGCCGTTCAGCATTTTAACAAGACTGTCAAATACAGTGACAGAAGGTACCAGGTGAAGTGGCCATGGATAGAGTATCCACCAAAATTGCCTACTAATTTTGGACTTGCCCTTGGAAGATTAAAGGGTGTGAAGAAGATCAAATAAAGAAGTCATGGCGGAGTAGGTATGAGAAAATCTTGAAGGAACAGTTTGAAGCTAACATAATAGAAGTTGTGTATCCTACCGTTCCTGCTGACCATCCAGTTCACTATCTACCTTTTCATATGGTTCAGCAGAAGGGAAAAAGGGGTCGTCTAGTCTACGATGCTTCAGCTAAGCTGAAAAATGAGAAAAGCTTGAATGAATGCTTATTTAGAGGTCCGAACATGCTGGAAGACCTTACGGGGTTGATACTGAAATTTAGAATTGGAGAAATTGCTATCACCGTCGATGTTGAAAAGGCTTTTCTTCAGGTTGGCCTACAAGAAGAAGACAGGGATGTGACCAGGTTTCTCTGGGTCAATGATTTGGAAAGGGAACTGACTGAAGACAATATCACGCAATATAGGTTCTGCAGGGTGCCTTTTGGAGTAATATCGAGCCCCTTCCTCTTAGCGGCAACAATTCGATATCACCTTTCAAAGACTAACAAAAGTCTTCTTCCAGTGATAGCAGATAAATGTTATGTAGACAATTTAGTGACGTCAGTTCAATCAAGAGAAGAGGCTCTCAATTTGTATGCTCAAACAACAAACTCATTTAAAGAATTAGGAATGAACATACGAGACTGGATGTCTAATGACAAAGATTTTGTAGACAACATTCCCAAGCAAAAAAGAGCTACACAGGAAAGTGAAATAAAGATCCTCGGTTTGGTATGGAATTTGGAAAATGACACTTTACGGCTCAAACTGAATAACGAAACTTTTGAGAGTGAGATCATAGATAGAGGCATTACAAAGAAAGGAGTCTTGAGAGTGCTAGCACGTCTTTATGATCCATGCGGTTTTGTTTCACCACTCATGCTACCAGGAAAACTCTTATTGCAAGAGATCTGCACTAGAAAGTTAAAATGGGACGATATTCTGCCTGAAGACCTGTCGACTTCATGGAGGAACATAATTGAGAATTTAAGAACGTAGAACTGCCAAGACATGTCGCAAATGAATCAAAGTCAGAATGTATGAAGTATGAACTACATTGATTCACTGACGCATCTTTGAATGCATATGCAGCAGTCATTTATCTGCGCGTCATTGCTGGAAAACAAGTATCAACTTCGTTTCTCATGTCGAAATCCAGAGTAACCCCAGCAGAAGACAAAAGTGATCTCAAAATTCTTAGACTTGAATTGCTAGGATATCTGATAGGAAGTAGACTTCTGAGGTATGTTAAGAGCCACATAGACCTAAATATACGCAAGATATATTTGTGGACAGATAGTCAAGTTGTCATAGCTTGGATCAAATCAAATAGACTACTTCCACCATTTGTATTGAGACGAGTCAATGAGATCAAGCAAATTAAAGACATCATAGGTGCAGAGCTGCGCTATGTCAACTCAAAAGAAAATCCTGCAGACATTGTTTTGTTGGGTCTTATCCATACACTAACACTCAACAGACATAGCTACCAGACCAGAGTTGTGGCATCACAAACAGGATCTATGGCTCCATGGTCCAGATTTTCTTCTACAAGACCAAAGTGATTGGCCTAAAGAGCAGGGAAAGGAAGAAATGTGCTTTGCCGGGAGGGCTCTGGACACGATGGATGGTCCAGAGATGACAATGAAAGGTTATGAAGACCAAGATAGTGATCATAACCTTTCTGAAATGGAGGATAATCCTGCAGCCACTGCCCTTCAGGAAAGTTTGGAGTCTATGCAAAACCCGTCAGATGAAGAAAAGTGTGACGAGACAGTGACTGAGATTAAGAAGTTACAAGATAAATACTTTTCAGATGAAGTTTCAGGAAAGGTGACCAGTTTGTCGCGAAACTTAGGTCTCTTTGTAGATGAAGATGGGATCTTAAGATGCAAAGGAAGGTTCGCGAATGCTAATTTATCGTATGATAAGAGATATCCCATTCTGATTCCGAAGAAATCATCCTTCACAACCGAGATAATACTAAAGACGCATAGAGACAACTACCATGTTGGGGTCCCACACACGCTAAGTATATTACGCGAAAGGTATTGGATCCCACATGGGCGAGCCCAAGTACAGAAAGCTCTGAAGAGATGTTCGCAGTGTGAAAAGTATTCTGGAGGTCCTTAAAAACTGCCACCACCACCTGCACTGCCCAGTGAAAGGGTTAATTATAGTTCTCCATTTACTTTTACTGGATTAGACTATCTGGGTCAGGTATTAGTGGAGACAAATACTGGCAGAGAAAAAAGATGGATTTGTCTTATGACATGTCTAACAATTCGTGCTGTACATTTGGAATTGGTCAAGGCCTTGACGGCTGAGGAGTGCTTGCTGGCGATACGTCGGTTCGTGGCGGCCAGAGGACCACCTAAAGTATTAATATCGGACAATGCACTACAGTTCAAGTTAACAAGTGAAGTACTAATCCATTCATACTGCCAGGAGAATCATACCAAGAGGAAATTCATCACGCAGCTTGCGCCTTGGCAAGGCGGTTTTTACGAAAGATTAGTTGCACTGGTAAAGCACTGTTTAAAGCGCACACTCGACAAGCATTTATTGACAGACGGTCAAATGCATACAGTAGTGAAGGAGATTGAGGCTGTATTGAACACAAGACCTTTGACTGCAGTGGGTTCCGACCCAGAGGGAGTGCTGCGACCAGCTGATTTTCTGTCTCTAGGTCAGTGTCTAGAAATAAACCCAGAACTTGGCGAGGGAACCTCGCAAGGCACCAATACTAAAGTTGACTTGGTTGAAGGCTGGAAGAGAGGTCAGAGGATTCTTAACGAATATAAAGAGATGTTCACCAATCAATACCTACCAAGTCTGCGGGACAGATTCAGTCACTCTCATAAACAACCGCGAGTGATGTCAAAGAAGTCTCCAGAAGTCGGTGATATTGTACAGATTAAGAATGATTCCAAAAATAGAATCAATTGGAAGGTCGGTAAAATCTCAAGTTTAATCAAAAGCCGAGCAGCCAAAGTGGTAGTTGGGAATACAGAGTTTACGAGATCCATAGCCCATCTGTATCCGTTAGAGTCTGATACGTACGGCCCAACGAATTATGCACAACTACCATCACATGACAACGAGATGGCAGATACACCAACTAAACACATGGATAGAACTGAAGCTTTGGAACCTATAAAAGCATCAGAAAAGATTGTGTCACCAGAGCCCGAGATGGAAATTGATGAGCTAACAATCCCTACTAAATCTGCAACAGAAAAAGATGTTTCTGTTTTAGAGTCTGAAGATAGTCCTATGCAAACTGAGCAAGCTCCCGCTGCTGATACGCACGAGGCAGAAGTGAGAGAGCCAAGTATTATGGAAGAACGGCCTGAGGAAGCGACGAGAATAAGGCGGAACGCTGCCATTTGGGCCAAAGAACGAATAGCCGAATGGACGCGTCAGCTAATGACGCTACTAATGTAGTCCTTTCGCCTTTTGGGAGTGTCGCGGTGATCGCGAAGTCTGTTATTGTGGTATGTATTCTATCTGTCACTCTTAGTGTATTTTCACTGGTAACACTGGCGATCGAGGTCGACGAGTGTTATATGTCAGAGCGGAGAGAAATGGCGGGAACGAGGGGAGAAAAGTTGGTAGAGGGAGTCCGATGGCTGAGACGGAATACGCGGTGTGGCGCGTGTATTGAGATACAGGAGACTCTTGGTAAGCGAAAGATATCTATAATCTTGATATATATATAGATATTGCGGTGACCTTGAATTAACGTCTACCTTGAGATAGAGCTGAGTTGAAGAATATATTGATATTCTTTGTGTGTAGCTCGAGTATGAATGTAACAAGTGAGGTGGCTGTTGGTTATCGGTTTGAGTTACTGGAGGTTCTTTATGGTGGCTGATGGATGAGCTGTAGGGGTTGTTGTGGAGGCTCGTCGGGGACCATATGGTCCCCACCTCAGTACTCATCGCATAGCTATATGAGCTGAGTTGAGAGATATGAGAGTAATGAGTTGCGGGATGCACGATGAGTTCTCCCGTGGAGATTCAGTTGTGCCGTGCATCCACCGATAAGAGCCACGGGACTTGGGGCCCTTCTAATTTTCCCCGAGTGAGTTGAGGTTACATTCATTACAAGAGATACGATTTTTGAGAGTGGATGGAATTGAGCGCCCATCGAGTGTTGATTCATGGTCGCTGCAGTAGCTGTCATATACTGTGCTTTATATATGTATAGATCCATGTAGCGAGATTATTATTACATCCCCCTAAGAGTAAATCTCCGCTACACATGTCGACTTGTCAACTTATACCTATTTATATACCATGTAAGTATACGGATTATCAGTTTAGGGGCCATTTTTTTGTAGCCGGCGGGCACAGCTAAGTTAGGTAGATAAGCTCACTTTTTTGTCCTGTTTATCCTCATTATTATTTACAAGGGACTCATTTTTACAAGCTTTATATTAATTTGACCTGTTCGTATGTGTATGTAAGGTATGTAAGTAAGTTGTCCGTCAAAATTTGCAATCCATTTTTCAGTCACTTGCCGTTATCCGATTAGGCTGAAACTTTGGGTATTATTATAGTTTGGATGACAATTCAATATTATGGTACCATCGAGCTGATCTGATGATGAAGACAGAAGGTTGCCATGGAAATTCAATATTTAACCGACGTAACCACGTTGAGTTTGGGCTCCTTAGATTCGTCTCAATACAGTATACAGAAAAGTACAGTCAGCAATAAAAGCTTGTACCAAAAATGAAATTTTTAGCAGTAACATATTATACTGATATTTATTACAAGGAAAATAAACAAATGACATTTGTTTTGTTTGTCGACCCATTCGCCGTCACTGACTTGAAGAACTCAAGTTTAAAAACAATAGATGAAATTCATCTATGAATAGACTAAAGGGCTCGGCCACATGGGCGGGCAATTGGGGGCGGGGAGGGGGGGGGCAGCCAAGCCCCCCAACCCAATTAACCCAATATCTCTTGTCATTAGGAGATTGTCAAATATAATTAAATTTCAACAACAGACCCACTAGTCCAATTTAGATCCATACTTAATTTTATAAATGCGAAAGTGTATCTGCCAAACGTTCACCCCCTAGGAGATGATTTTCTGGATAAAAACTATCGTATGTCCTTTTCTTCCCCAGGACTCGAACTATCTCTTCCCAGGACTCAAGCCGTCTTTTATCCTGTGAGTGTTAAAACCAGTGAGCAAAATTGCATTTTATCTACTAGTGCGGAAAGTAATTTGACCTTGGAGCGTGTTTAAGTACCTACCTTAAAATTCCATTTATAGTGAGCATTGAGGATGATGATGGATGACGGACGACGGATAATGGATGACAGATGACTGATGATCATACGTCGGACTATATAGGGGGCAGTTTGAGGGCAAGGTAAGGTTTACAAAAAAATCTTAACCTACGAGTATTATAATGTATATATATTATTTGTAACATAGTTAATTAAATTAGTTACCCGTTATCATTTATTCATCTTTAATGTGTAAATACTCTTTGAAGTGATGACTGATAGCCCACTGAAGTGGCCACTTAAAAAAACAAATAAGTAGCTGACATGCGTCATTATGACTGTTGCTCATACTTATATTTGTTGGTAGAGTGCCGTGTAATCAATAGAAAGATTTGCTTTATTTGTTAATTTGCATATCTATGTATTGCAATGGATACGATACTACGACAGCACTCCGAACTTAAGTCACAGAAAGGTCACATTATTGGAATTTCACATTATAAATACTAGGTACCAAATACTAAGTAGGTACAAATACTCGAAAGTGAATTGATTGATTTGCGAACCTTACCTATCATTCTGACATGCCACGAACGAAAATGCCTGCTGGAATCCGACGTTTGCTGATGATGGAATGAGTACAAATTTTGCACTCATTATTTTTACGAGCTGTTGTTTTGCATCTTGCACTTATCCTCGCTACAGGTGAGGTGAAATTACTTTTTTTTTTAACATTGCACTCACTTAATTGTTTAACGAGAAAATTGTATCGAAAGTACCTATAACTCGTACTAACACTGGGTTGTCTATTTTCTTTTTGGACTAACTATTGGGTAGTTATAAACTATAAACTGGTAAGTCGTAACTAAGTAATTTACACTCATCTGTTTAATAATAGTTATTTACAATGCACTTGCACTGAATATGCCCCTTTATATGGTTGAACATAAAACACGGGAAGTGGTCGATGCCAGCAGCACGAGCAGCGCCGGGCGGCACCTGCCCGTGCGGAATGGATTTCAGTACAATATTCCCGCATACTTACTATGCGGGAATGAGATTTCGTGAGTTCGTGACAATTAAAATGTCACCTTTTATGCATATTTTTTTTATTTCCTCGCATGACGCATTGTTAGGTCTTAATTAATAGAATCACATTTTTCTTTAAAATGTTCTACCTACAAGTTTGATTGCTTGTGGTGAAAAAAAATGTATGAAGACCAGAGTGGCCAACTTCCTGAAAAATTGTTTATCTAATAGTGATTCTAAAATGGTACATGCCATTTACATCTTTACAAATAAATATGTTGCTATAAATGTTCACTTTTAAACACCTTGTTTTGGTACATTTCGCTCTTCGAAAACTGCGAATATCTTGAATACCAGGAGAGTTTTCCTAAACCTTAGTCGATTTTTTGGACCAGTCTAAGGTTCGTGGTTAGAAGGTTGACCATTAATTACCGGACATACTGTATATGAGATGGTAAGCAGATGACAACAAGCATCATATTTCGTACGTTTTTTGCACTTTAAAGAGGAATTTAGCCAGCACATTTTCTTAAAATTGAAAAGTTTCTCGAATTGAATATGTTTACCATCCTGAAATTGAGCAAATACACTAGTTTTTTTTTCTTGACTTTCGCATTTCTATTATCAAAATCATCCTTTTTTTAATCAAATCAACTCTCATGCACAAACTACTTTAAATGTTTCTATTTTTATGAAAAATTGTAATATTTAAATATACATTATGCACAATGCTGTCTAGGGTTCAGCTATTTGTTCACTTTCTTATAGGGCACAGTGAGAAAGACGATGCACGGCACGGTGCCTTACGCGTGCTAGGACGTTTTTTAAGGGGGTTCGATTGCCATACAAAGCGTTATTTGACATTCGCAGGCTAACGGCGTGATATTTTAAGAAACTAATGTATCAGACTTTTATCAATTGGCTTCCCATTTGCGCCAAATTCCCCCTTTCCTAGAATAAACTTGTATAAACTAGATTAATTTGAGAAAACTAGTTTTCCCAAAATATCACGTGACAAACCAATTTCTCAAATTAATCTAGTTTATACAATTTTATTCTAGGAAAGGTGGAATTTGACGCAAATGGGAAGCCAATTTATGAATGTTTGTTACATAAGTTTCTTAAAATATCACGCCGTTGGCCTGCGAATGTCAAATAACGTTTTGTATGGCAATCGAACCACCTTAACGTGATTTATCACGTTAAAAACGTGCCTATTAAGACTTACTGATCTTATATTTGTGTTTAGGTATATTAATGTACATATGCTATAATCAACCCATAATGCGATAGCGTCATTTAATCTCTCATTTACCTCTATTTCAACGACTAACGAAGAAAATTTATCAGTCGCCATGGATATATATTTAGGCATAAGCCACATAGGGTAAACCGATGTATAACTAGCCACTTGGAGTAACTGGCCGCTTAATACTTCGTACGCCATAAATAAGCATTTTATGCATAGCATATGCATTTTATTCATATTCTATGATAATCGATTGTCATTGCTTATTTATAGCGTACGAAGTATTAAGCGGCTAAGGTAAGTGTACCAAATTCCGTAAGTGAACATAATTCCGTTAAAATTGCGTGTATAACCGTAAAAAACAAAATAAATATTTTATCAATCTATTTATTCAAATCTTCAAATAATATAGTTTACACATGTGGGTAAAATTGCTTAAAATCATTTATAACTATTTTATTCTATGGTTTTAAAAACGAATTCACGGGATTATGTTCACTCACGGAATATGGTACACTTACCTTAGTCATACTTCGGTTTACCCTACATTAAAAAAAATGAAATCAAGGTTTGGTTTTTTAATTAAGTAATATTATACATATTAATTAACTAATGTTCAATCTCTAATGCCTTCAACAGATTCTCATCCAGCTGTATGATAACTATTAGTTTGGACTTCCCCGTCTGAAACAAAAAAAAATATTGCAATGAATGCAATCATTTGCGGATATTTATAGACTTCGAACCGCAAACCTTTATCAGTACTAATGCAGGGCATTAACTCCTGCATAATGTTGCTAAAGGTTCATTATACATTCTGGACGATGCATTTAGTGGAACCGTGCATTTTGCGCTGCATTGTCTAACGTAAAAATATGAAGACAAATGACGTAGGTAATACTTATTTATATGTTTAAAAGAGGAGTAACCGTTGCGGTATTTTTTTTGACAAAATTGTCTAAACAACTTTAGTATGAGTAACTAACCTTATCATCCCTACGCAAAATAGGCGCATTTATGACGTCGAGTTGCGGAAACCCAGCCCGCGTACAATCTAACCTTATCATCATATTTTTCGGCTAAAATTGTGGGATGTTTTTTTTTGGGTTTCACCTCTTCGTTGCTTGATTTATCCTGCGAAAAAAAAAGTTGGAGAATTTGTTCTGGACTGTATGTACTTCAAAATAACAACAGTAAATGGTCTCAAATAATTGAAATAAGAAGATATTCTTCAAATCTCATTATACACAATTATGAAAAATGATTATGTGAAATGTGAAAGTATGTGAGTGCCGGAGTTTTTATTATTTCGTATTACAGAATTGAATTTTAGCTCGGGTCTCAATAGCTTGTTAATAAGTAATAACACACTTTTTACACTTTCAAAAACTGCATCTCTCTAATAACCCTTAAAGAGCACTATGAGTGTTAGACACCCAGTATACCTACTGTATGGGTAAAAAAAAATTGCATTCTTTCAACTAAATTAAATAAATAACTATGTAACCCATTGTATCTGAAAGAGCATTTATCAACGTATATCTGATGATTTTGTTGCATTAAATTATTCGCTACCCTTAAACTAATTACCTCAATCACAGCAGAACTTTTGAGAAAAAAAAATCGGTTCACATCACACTTCACGATTTATTTACGGTTGACTGAATTAATAATATAGGTATGCATAACACGAACGTTTGGGTAGTAGGGTCATTTCACCGGTTGGCGACCACCTAATTTCTTGTGCAGGTTAGCGACCACTTAGCTGACTTGGTGAACTGAAAGCATATTTTCTAGTTTTTTTTGTAAATTCCTATTCCATAACTACAAACAATAAGGCATACGGCTGACTGTTTCAATAGGCTCTGTAGAATTGATGTTATCTTCAATTGAAAAAACCATGTTCTTCAAGTGGTCGCTAACCGAAGGTGGTCGCGTAACCGGTGAAATGACCCTAACTAAATTAGTTATTAACTATATGCTTATAATGCTATTTAAAAAAGGGTGTGTAGGTACTCACTGGGGCAGCCATGTCGATATGTGTGCGCGGACCGTTTTGGCTGGTATTTCAGACGCAAATGAGTGATTGAGTGTGGTCAGTGTGGACTGTGGTGTGGCTCATCTACGTGTGGTGTGGCTCAGGCTCGTTAGCGATGTAACGACTCGGTTTCGCACGTCGATTCAAACCGAGTGACGCCCGAACCGACCCAAACCGAGTTGAGTGGTCACGCAAGCAAAAATACGCGCGAACTTCGACTTCTTGAATCGACTGTTTGTGAACCGTAGCATATGTTAGAATGAGACCGACATATTACTACTGTGTCATACTATTTCTGAAGCTGCCTAACATGTTTAATTTACTGACGTCATTTGATTGTTAAACTTCTTAGGTTTTTTTTTCACGGATGGTGGTTAAGGTGGTTCGATTGCCATACAAAACGTTATTTGACATTCGCAGGCCAACGGCGTGATATTTTAATAAACTTATGTAACAAACATTCATAAATTGGCTTCCCATTTGCGCCAAATTCCACCTTTCCTAGAATAAACTTGTATAAACTAGATTAATTTGAGAAATTGGTTTGGCACGTGATATTTTGGGAAAACTAGTTTTCTCAAATTAATCTAATTTATACAAGTTTATTCTAGGAAAGGGGGAATTTGGCGCAAATGGGAAGCCAATTGATAAAAGTCTGATACATTAGTTTCTTAAAATATCACGCCGTTAGCCTGCGAATGTCAAATAACGCTTTGTATGGCAATCGAACCACCTTAAAGCAGAAATTTATGTTTTACTGACAACTACAACATTAAGCCCACAATTTTCAACGTTGTTAATTAGTTATTGACAAAAAATCACTTATGACATCTTAATTAACTATCAGGACACCGTACAAAAAGTAAAACTACCATGCTCTCAAGTAAGTTTTATTTTTTTACTTTCCAAGTCGATGCTAGAACTAATAATGTTAAAAAAACTGGAAAAAATTACAAGTAACTTTTAATGGGGAAATGTTAAGCTGGTTGCTGTTAGGTCCCCTTAACCTGACCTACCTCCGGTGTTACTGTGGCGTGGTAGGGTCATTTCACCGATTACGCGACCACCTTCGGTTAGCGACCACTTGAAGAACATGGTTTTTTCAATTGAAGATAACATTAATTCTACAGAGCCTATTGAAACAGTCAGCCGTATGCCTTATTGTTTGTAGTTATGGAATAGGAATTTACAAAAAAAACTAGAAAATATGCTTTCAGTTCACCAAGTCAGCTAAGTGGTCGCTAACCAGCACAAGAAATTAGATGGTCGCCAACCGGCGAAATGACCCTACAGTCTGCATCAAAAGTAGCTACGCAAACGAAGAAAAAAGTATTTATTAAAAAGGGAATAAGAACTTTTGACGTCTTCGATTGCGTCGTAACTTTTGATGCTGACTGTAGGTACTTCTGGGACATCCTGTAGAATTGACATTGTCAAGTTGGTGAAATAGCCAGTTTAGGTAGTTAAACAAAAAACTCGAAATGCGATTTAAAAAATCGTTTAATATTCCATTATTGTATAATACCATAAAAAAATTACTTAATTGATAAAACATTATTAAGACATTAAAGCTATTTGTATAATATAATATCCTTACAACTATGTCTAATGAATATAATCACATTCAAGCAAACATACATTTAGGATCATAATTCGGCGAATATTAAGGGAATAATTATAACTTTTGTAGTAATATCATTATTTAACTAACTACATAAATAAGTTTTTTGTTACAAATAATATTGACAGCTTTAACCCTCAAGTCCCTTTACTAGGCAGTAGACTATAATACCACATGATTTTTTACTTTAGCTCTCTATGATAAAGTTCAAAATCAGTAAAAAAATTGGGATACCCTCTGCCTGGTTAAGGGTGAAACGTGGGATGGCGTCAAACATATCCGTATTACAAAAGCCGAAGCAATATTTGCTTGGTTTTTCTTAAAGAGCAGAATGATTGTCGTATAAGTACACAGATGATGTAAAACAGATGGGAATCGAGTTCGCCACGTGTGACGTGGATGTGACATAATCCATCATAAGACTTTACTGTTTAATAAAACACGTTTATTTGACCTAATCCCGAGTTTATAAATGTCGAACAACTAAATTCATTGTATAAGCCTATATAAGGGACTTAACTCGTTAATTCATCTGACAAAGAATTCCAGTTCTCCACGAATCTTATCTTGCTAAAGTAATCATGATAATTTCTAGGTATCGATAAGACGTTTTGTCGTGTCTATCCTAATATGATTGCACCGCTATTCGTCATAACACAAGAACAGTATCCAAAACGAAAATGATAAGTAGGGTAGGTAAACGCGCACTATTACAAGCTTTCTATTAACTTGCGATGTATGTAACTAACTACGTATGTCCCCCTTAATTGGCATATTTTTTTTATACTATTATAGTTTTGCATAATTGATTTGGCATAATTTGTATTGGCATAATAGTACTGCCGCATAGTAATACTTTGGCCTACTAAGTAGGTACTTTGTTTGACATAAGTATTACGCTTTTAGAATAATTTTAGTTGGACTAATTTGTATTCGCCTAATAGACATTCATTATACATATTATTGTATGGGCTAATAATTATTTGTTATATCTGTCATTAACCATAGTTTCAGTTTTCTAAATGAAATTTAACAACACAATATTAGGTTAGGTTATTACGTATCGCGGCGAATCTTGGCCCCTGTGACAGCTGTCATTTCCCTACAATTTATAACCTTAAAACGTAAAATTGTACTGAGATGACAGCTGCCGATATAAACAAGCAATTCCTTAGATTTGGCTTGTATGTACAATTTGATTTCACGGAATATTTGCATAGTAAATTCTGGTTTTAACACTTATCCTTATTTAATATTATCATCTTAATAAAATCCACATAATAGTTCCTTCCTAAAATTATAGGTACAAATTCATAATAATTAATATCTCACATTATCTCACAAGGTTGAGTTTCAACTCAATTACTATAAACGAAATATTATTGTTTAATATGAGCCACAGGAAGTTCAACTTACAATATCAAGCCTCCCAAGACAAGAAATTGTGCTTTTTGATAATATCCTACGTCTTGGTTTAAAGTATTTAAACTTTCACGTTTTAAACGGGACTTAACGCGCATAATCATATATTATAAAACATCGTCATTTCAACCAGAATCACTGATTTAAGTTGAACATTTTAAATCCAGCAAATGCAAGCGTACAAAAACCATCGTCCATTATATCACTGGATCTTAAGGTAAGTACCTACTGTTGCACAATATGCTCTTCGTGGCACGAAAGCATGCTAGTTTGGAGCAAATAACATGTATATTTGGAAAGTTGCTAGCAAGTAGCATGCAATTTGCACACATAACTGCTAAACTAACATGATACTTAAAAAGCATGTGTCATCTGTAAGTGTGGTGTGTCGGCATAGGTCAAGTGCGGGTAGTTCAAAAACCCGAGTGGCTAGAAGATGTTAAGGGGATCCCATACGCCAATGACCTTCGATCTGAATCCCTTAGTTTTCTAATGTTTTTTGTAGCTTATCTTACCAACAACAGTTTTAAGCAATATAGTATCCCATATTTACTTCCAACATCACTGTCTTCGAGATATTTGGCATCAAAGTTGAACAATTTTAGACCAAAAAACAGGTTTTCTGGCCATAACTTTTGTGTCAATTAGTTTAAAACGAAAACCGTACACACGTTTATAAAGACATCAGAAACGAACCCAAATATGTAGATTTTGTATATGTTAGATCTTTAACAGCAATGTTATAACAAAAAAGGTGTTTTTTTAGACAATGTTTAAAAAAAATCATAAAAAAATAGCTATCCATTTCTTTCAAAATATGGTACACCAAAGTGGAGATTAAAGATTGAAGAATCGATAATCGCTTGCCTTATAATTCTATCTGTAGCTCTAGTACAAGATTTATCGGTACAAATACGTTTTCGAACGCGTTTGCGTTTAGTTTCAATTTGTATGGCAACGCGTAGTTCCTAATAGTTACCACCAGAGGCGCTGTTCGCGTTGCCATACAAATTGAGACTAAACGCAAACGCGTTCGAAAACGTATAGTATCGCTAAAACTTATACTAGAGCCTCTGTAGTGCAAAAGTATTTTTATCGATTCGAAACTAGTCGAAAATCAATGAAAACCTCGGGTAGCCCCTTAATATCCACTTACACCAGTCTGGGACTATCGGATAGTTTATACTGTAGAATGTGTGGCGAGGAGGATGAGACTATGGAACGCTTATTGTGTGAATGTCATGCCCTTGCCAGACAAAGAATGGTAACGGTTACCCGCAACCAACGGAATTCAAGGTGCTCCCGGTAAACTGCATTGTCCGTTTTGTGGAAATGATGGAGCAAGCCTGGGAGCAGGTATAAAAGAGTCTCCACACCAGTGGCGGAGCGCCCATACAAGCCGATTTCCACCGGCTTGTCTAAAATTTCTTGCTATATATTAACAAACGTGTAAATCATCACAAAACAGCCCTTTTTTATGCTCCGGGTTGTCCAGTGACAATTCTCACGCACCGCCACTGGGGCACATGCACAAAATATCCCACTGGGTCGAAGTGCATCCGAAAGGGCCCTCACCTACATAAGATACAATAGTCTTCTCACAACCAAGGATGTTGCAATACATCCGAAACGTCGAGTGACCTCAAAATGTAAATAAATAAATATAATTATACGCGATTAATCCCCGTTTAGTAAAAATTATCCTACGTCTTTAAATAAATTGTACTTAATAATTTTATTAGAATAAATCATCAATTAGACCCGAATTATGTTTCAGAAATGCAAGGACAAAACAACACTCAAAACTGTCTGATTGTGTTAATTTCACATATATATAGGTCGAAGTATGGTTAACAAAAAAAAAATGAGATTCGACGACGAAGGACGAATATTTTGGGCGAATTATTCGGTTCAGCATAATATATCTTCATCACTAAACAGGTAGATTCAAAGTTATGCGTATTTCGATAGTGAAATATGAACAATAGGTACTTGAAATATACAAAAATAATAATTTCACAAGTACACATAGTCCTACCTACATTCAGCTGAATTCGACAAATATATGCCGAATGTGGTCAATAACCAATAATTACCGAATATTCGAGCGAGCATACCTCTAAAAGTAAACACACAATATTTTGAAAATTTAATGACAGTGGGATCTAAAATGGATTCATATCGTTTGGAATGTTAAGTCCCACGTCATGAGAAGGCTTTCAAATCAAAAGTATAATTTTAAAAACTTATAATTATTAGAAAGAAGTCTTGATGAAATATTGATTTTCGTTTATACTTCATTCTTAGTATTGTTTTGTGCATATAATATAAACACTTGCTTTTCATGAACTTTCGGTTTTAAGAAAAATATAAAATATGCTACAAAAACCAACTAAGCGTACACTTTTCTATTGGTATGTCGAAGTACTAGCTTCTTACCTACTTAATAATTCATAAAAATATAAATTATCTAAAACGAGAATGACACAATTAACTTAACTGTACACTAAAATGAAAATTACCTGCAAATTAAATTACTATAAAAAGAAATAATTATTTAATTGATTTTAAGTCCGCATAATACTCCATACAGGAAATGAGCAAATAGCTCGATTCATAAGAATGTTTTTTTTCTCCTTTAAATGAACTTAATACGTTTACGTATAAAATGTCTAACAAACGACATAACAACAATGCAAAAACGGCCGTCCGTATTAGACGGAAATCACGCGGCCGTCCGACTGTACATCGACTGCGTACACCGACAAATGAACCACCAAGCGACAGTGAACGAATGCAAACAACACTACGCCATACTACGACTACGTACAGTCGCCCGAATGATTATCCATCGATGTCTGCCATGCCGGCGACGAAAATCAAAGCCGACTGTACCACCGACGGGAAATCTGCCACACTGCCGCCTCGCACATCACGAGAGAGCCTTTACGTACACGGGCGTCGATCTGTGGGGCCTCGCGACAATTACAGTAGGCCGAGGGACACAGAAGAGATATGTAAGCGCTGTTTACATGCCTTACGTCACGCGCTATACATATGGAAACAGTGCCCAGTCTGAGCGGCGAATCCGCCATAATGGCTCTACGAAGAATGATCGCGCGTCGAGGCACACCGACGGAGATTGGGTCGGATAATGGAACGAACTTCCACTCTGCAGATAAGATGCTGCGGATGGCCGCCGAAAACGCGATACGAGAGGAGGCGGGGCGACGACAAATAACCTGGCGTTTCATCCCCCCCTCCGCGCCATTTATGGGCGGGGCGTGGGAGCGAATGGTGCGAGCGGTAAAAGACACTCTTTACACTGTCCTGAAAGAGCGTCACCCCTCGGAAGAGGTCTTCGCCACGACCCTGGCTGAAGCAGAATACATCGTGAACAGCCGCCCCCTCACACACGTGTCCGTGGAGCCCGATGACCCCGAAGCCCTATCACCGAATCACTTCCTACTCAGTGCAGTCGCCCGGTACCTTCAACGACAAGGACCTAGTCGGCCGAGCGACGTGGAGAACGAGCCAACGACTCGCTGACCACTTCTGGAGTCGATGGGTCCGCGAGCGAGGGTGTTCCACGGCGGGAGAAATGTGCAGGACAACCATCTCTGTAAATACCGATAGATATAAGCTTGTACATAACCTCAGAATAAAACTTATTTACGTAATGTGTTTGATTCACGCGAGTGCGTTCCAAAGGGTCGTAACCCCTAGTCCGCCGAAGGCCCTTACGACCTTTGGCTACCCCATGGAACACACTCGCGCGCAAGGCTGAATAGATCGCTTTAGGTAGCCTAGACTAGACGCAGGGACCTAAAATAGAGACATAACAGAACAGGGATAGATAAACGAGCGATCTATACATGTACGAACGGTCGGATAATAAAATCCGACGTTAAACAGCCTTAGCGTAACTAGGAATAAGTTTCATATTGTTATTCGCCTAAGATTGATGATAAATAATGTATTAGCCTAAGATTGAATAAATGAGAATGTCGTTTTGCGCCAATATTTTCCCGCCAATACTTCCCGCCCGCCTTTCCCGCCAAAAACACGGGGCGGGCGGGTCGCGGGGCAAGGAAATTCATGGTATAAATATGGCGTCCGGGCCCCATGAAATTTAGATCTACAAGTACCTGCGAAACGGCATCAACTCGGAAAAGTGAACTAGTCTTTCACTCACCTGCTCCCACATAGGAATCCCGTCAAATTCAGTTGCATAACCAGTGCAATAGGTTCATCAGGCACACACTCTATATGGAAGTCTACGTTTATTAATTATACACCAAAGTTAGGACTCCATATCTGCAAATAAATCTTGACGCCGCGGTTCGTAGTAACTACACGACAGCAGAGTCTAGCAGTCTAGTTCCGTTAGGCTTGATGGGTGAGGTGAGGCGCATTAGCGTGTTTCGAATATCAACCCAAAGGCTTGAGGAACGAACTAAATAAATTCCGTCCGGCTCGCGGGCGATGGCAACGGGACGGCGCGCAGCGAGAGAGTGCTTGCGTCTCGCGCCTGTGTGCGTGCGCTCACACATAGACATACGTCGCCGTCCACAACGGCGAGAGAGTGCTTGCGTCTCGCGCCTGTGTGCGTGCGCTCACACATAGACATACGTCGCCGTCCACAACGGCGCGCAGCGAGAGAGTGCTTGCGTCTCGCGCCTGTGTGCGTGCGCTCACACATAGACATAAGTCGCCGTCCACAACGGCGCGCAGCGAGAGAGTGCTTGCGTCTCGCGCCTGTGTGCGTGCGCTCACACATAGACATAAGTCGCCGTCCACAACGGCGCGCAGCGAGAGAGTGCTTGCGTCTCGCGCCTGTGTGCGTGCGCTCACACATAGACATAAGTCGCCGTCCACAACGGCGCGCAGCGAGAGAGTGCTTGCGTCTCGCGCCTGTGTGCGTGCGCTCACACATAGACATAAGTCGCCGTCCACAACGGCGCGCAGCGAGAGAGTGCTTGCGTCTCGCGCCTGTGTGCGTGCGCTCACACATAGACATACGTCGCCGTCCACAACGGCGCGCAGCGAGAGAGTGCTTGCGTCTCGCGCCTGTGTGCGTGCGCTCACACATAGACATACGTCGCCGTCCACAACGGCGCGCAGCGAGAGAGTGCTTGCGTCTCGCGCCTGTGTGCGTGCGCTCACACATAGACATACGTCGCCGTCCACAACGGCGCGCAGCGAGAGAGTGCTCGCATCTCGCGCCTGTGTGCGTGCGCTCACACATAGACATACGTCGCCGTCCACAACGGCGCGCAGCAAGAGAGTGCTCGCATCTCGCGCCTGTGTGCGTGCGCTCACACATAGACATACGTCGCCGCCCACAACGACGCGCAGCGAGAGAGTGCTCGCGTCTCGCGCCTGTGTGCGTGCGCTCACACATAGACATACGTCGCCGTCCACAACGGCGCGCAGCGAGAGAGTGCTCGCGTCTCGCGCCTGTGTGCGTGCGCTCACACATAGACATACGTCGCCGTCCACAACGGCGCGCAGCGAGAGAGTGTTCGCGTCTCGCGCCTGTGTGCGTGCGCTCACACATAGACATACGTCGCCGTCCACAACGGCGCGCAGCGAGAGAGTGCTCGCGTCTCGCGCCTGTGTGCGTGCGCTCACACATAGACATACGTCGCCGTCCACAACGGCGCGCAGCGAGAGAGTGTTCGCGTCTCGCGCCTGTGTGCGTGCGCTCACACATAGACATACGTCGCCGCCCACAACGGCGCGCAGCGAGAGAGTGCTCGCGTCTCGCGCCTGTGTGCGTGCGCTCACACATAGACATACGTCGCCGCCCACAACGGCGCGACATAAACATACAGTCAAAAATTTCGAGATTTGAAAAGTTGCTCAGCTAGGCATTGCTCTTAAGATCTGTTTTTCCTTGCTCAGTATAAGTCATCAGTATCTGCTTTACCAACCGAGTATGACACATTCCGTCATAATTAATTTCATTTCACTACATGGCCCACAGAGACTTGACCTCCACTATGAGAATTGACCTCTTTGCATTTTGAAAAGGCGAGTTAAAATTAAAAAAAAAACGAATACAAGAAATAGCAATGATGACATTGACAGGAACTGTTATTCACATTTATAGTTTTAATCATTATAAGCGAAGAGGATTTAATCATTAGACGTATCAAACTTGACACAACGTAATTGCAAGATCAAACGAATAAAAAGGTTTTAGTTCAACTATTAATAGTCAAGGAACATTCGTTTAAGTAAATTTGAACTTTGTTGTCACACAGTTAAACACAATTTTCAATACACACTCTCGTCTATTACCCAGTTTAAAAAGGTAACATGTGCTTGCAACGCGTAAATTGATTTATTTGAAAACTGGTGAACCTTTTCATTCCGCGACTGTAGAAATGTTTATTGCCGACCGTAAGGTACCTTCCAGAACAAACGTACTTAGATACAATGTTGCAACATTGAATGTTAAATAAAAACTTGTAGTAAAATTACTACATTTCAATCAGGGCCTGAACCCGTCCGACATCAGTCAAATAGATAGTCATACTACAAGTTATATTTGGTTTGACATTAATTTATATTTCTTAAATAGGCCTTGGTTAACAGTGAATCATATCATCATGGTATAAGACTACGTGTCAACAGTGAATCATTGTTGCATTATCAAACCGCGATTAGAACGACATTGGAGTTGACAGTTTTGCCATATAAAAGGCTCATACTGAGATTTACGTTCGCGTGTCTCCATGGACTCTCTATCCGCATAACCGGCCTCGTCTATAATTCTTTGCGATAAAAACATATTAAATATGCACGTATAATGAAAATGCCCTTACATCCAATATTGGACAGCCGTCATCCCGGTACAATAAACGTCAATGATGACATACGAATATGATGATATAAATTGTACTCGGATACAGCTGTCAAATATCGGACTCATCATCATCAGCTGTAAAAAAACCGAACAACTCAATGCCAATTGACCACAGGACCCAAATACGTAATATCGTATAATCATATGAACAATAGCTCTAGCATAAGTTTTATCGATACATATCCGTTTTCGAACGCGTTTGCGTTTAGTTTCAATTTGTATGGCAACGCGAACAGCGCCCCTGGTGGTACCTATTAGGAACTAAAACCGCGACCAGTATAAAATTTTGCTAAACGCAAACGCGTTCGAAAATGTATATGTATCGATAAAAGTTATGCCAGAGCTACTGACAGCTTTAAATTCAAAAGTTATGGCGGTTGATTAATAATGCACGTTAAGGCGACGTAGGCTCGTTGTCTTCTCTCTCTCTCACTGAGCATAAGCGTGAGCGAGATATCATGTTTTTTAATTTTAGTTTTCGGTGCGTTTTAATAAATAGTTCTAAAGTCGCCGTCAATAGAACTTGCAAACTATGTAAACAAACAATGTATTGGAATTGACATTTCAAATGTCAATTCCAATACATTGTTTGTTTACATAGTTTGCAAGTTCTATTGAATGACACTTTACGCACACATTCGCGGTATATCCTTTAAGATCACCTGACCCGATCGCCCAGGTGATCGTATCGAACGAATATGGCCTATGAGATCACCCAGGTGATCCTATTGTACGCCATATCCAGCACGATCCCTTGGGTGATTTTAGTGGATAGAATTATATCCAGTAGGATACCCCAGAAAGAGTAATATTACTTTCTGGCGTATCCTACTGGATATGGGTCAATCAACTTTTTCTTGTTGTTATTCTGTCCCGGTAAGCCAAGAGACAACAGTGACAGTGTTTCTTAGAAAAAAATACTATACATTGGACTCCTATCATGCTAAGGAGATGCGCAACCATGGAATGGGTTTACCAATATAACAAAAACACGAGCTTATTGGATTAAATCCCATAAAATGATAGTTTTAAAGAGTGACCCAGGGAGACGTAACCATGGCAACGAGCAACAAAGAATAGTTGATTGACCCATATAATTCTGTCCACTACAATCACCCGGGGGATCTTGATAGACATAAGGTCCAGCACGATCACCTGGGTGATCTTACTGGATAAGTTCGTCCACTAGAATCACTTCCAAAATAATATAATTTTCTGGGGTATCCTACTGGAGGGCATTCCACGAGCTGTATCTCTGTCTATAGAGTTATCTTTGCAGTTTTAATTCGAATATTATAATTCTGACCATAATTTGACTCTACTGTCGCAGAAAAAGAAACTCCAAAACTTAAAAAAAATCTCAACATTCGTGTTCGTACGGGACAACGGTGGAATGCTCTTGGATATAATTCTGTCCACTACAGACACCCAGGGGATCGTGCTGGATATGGCGTACAATAGGATCACCTGGGTGATCTCATAGGCCATATTAGTTCAATACGATCACCTGGGTGATCGGATCAGGTGATCTTAAAGGATATACCGCACATGCGCGAAAGCGTGGTGTACCCCGACTTGCGCTTAAGATTATTATAACGATGCGTGGCTGTGTGAGTGCGTCGCATTGGACGTTTGTACACGGATTCGTTTTCCTGCTTATGTCAAAGTCTTTATGGCATTCACAAATTGAATGGCATTTTCATAATGGCCATGCCTATATTGCCTATGTGAGCATGTCTCTAGCAACATTTCCACCTAATTATTTATAAGTATATATCACAACTTTCAGTCTCAGCTCAGTGATGTCCGATCTGGACGCTCTTCGTTTTTTGTTCACGAAAAAACTTTGACAACCTTTCTTTTTGTACGTCATTGTACCTTTTGTTGGATATCCTTACTTGGTCTAACAGTTTGAGGATCGCCTTGTTGTTGGGGCAGGCTTCGTCGGCCATCTTGAGGTCGCTGAGGGCGGAGTCGTAGTTCTTAAGGGCGAAGTTAGCTTGGCCGCGCCTGTACAGGGCTTTCTCGTTGCGTGGCTCTATGGAGAGGACCTGCGAAGGTTATACAAATTGATTTTTCTCAAACATGCAATGAAATGTCGTCATTACGTGGGTTATATCAGGCTTCAAAGTATCACGTTTCGGGCGGATCAACTCGAGAAAACTGTAAAGGAATTTCATACGAAATTGAAGGCCTAGGCCGGGAACTATTTTTTTTTTAATTTTCATTCCACTATTTGTGGCACAGCATCACGGCATTCAGCCATGCAAATTAGTTTGATTTGAGGAGTTTTTATTTATTTATGTCATTTCATGTTTGAGAAAAGCACTATACATGCCTGGCCGTGAAAAGGGCTTGCCGGGTGAGTAGGTATAGACGGCCGACCGTAGGTAGGCCGGATAGTGATACGAAGCTTCTTTCCCGGCGTCTGCAGTAATGTACTATTCTTTTGGTTTTGGAATAAATAGGCTTATTATTATTATCGCGCTTGTGATTCTTCTGGAGTCGCCAGCGTCCATAGGCGGAGGTGTCTGCTTACCCTCAGGCAGGCCCCATTATGGGGCCCCCATGTCTGTTCCCACCGTCGTAGTATTAAAATGATGCGTGGAAAAGTTAAGTCACCTCGGTACAGCACTTGATGCACGCCGCGTAGTCCTCTAACTTGACGTGACAGGCCGCGAGGTTCAGGTTACACTGCTGAGTGTACACCACCGCTGTGTCGAACGCTGGAACACAAACACAACAGAGGCTCTAGTATAAGTTTTATCGATACAATATTTTTTCGAACGCGTTTGCGTTTAGTTTCAATTATTATGGCAACGCGAACAGCGCCTCTGGTGGTAACTATAAGGAACTACGCGTTGCCATACAAATTGAAACTAAACGCAAACGCGTTCGAAAACGTATTGTATCGATAAAATGTATACTAGAGCTACAGGCTTGTGTCCAAATTATTTTACGATGCCATTCGAACTAGTTTTTGGCAAGGAACAAATGTTTGTATGGGAGCAATTACAATTAAAGAACATAAATACACAAAAAATTGAGTTAAAGGCGGACCTCACTGGCGACAGGCCAAACGCTTCATAGGGTAATTTCGCCGGTTACGCGACCACCTTCGGTTAGCGACCACTTAAAGAACATGGTTTTTTCAATTGAAGATAACATCAATTCTACAGAGCCTATTGAAACAGTCAGCCGTATGCCTTATTGTTTGTAGTTATGGAATAGGAATTTACAAAAAAAACGAGAAAATATGCTTTCAGTTCACCAAGTCAGCTAAGTGGTCGCTAACCGGCACATCTAAACTTTCAAGGTTCATATCTTTAATGATTTTAATTAATACTTTATTTCAATAATTTGATGGTAAACTATCCATGCTGTTGCATTATCTCTGAGTTTGATTCCTTTTGTGTTGGTGTTGTGTCACAATGTATTGTTATTTTATTATTACATTTTCGTTGTACCATTTTGTAGTGTAAGCTTATGCAAATAACTAATTTTCTATTTAACAATACTACGTTATCAATTTTAACATCACGCAACTACCCTATTATAAGGCTGTTCTGCTAATAAGGGGTTAGGCCGTCAAAATTAACAATTTCCATTAAATTCCGCAATATGGCGATCTTTGCATAAGTAGAGGGAAACAAAGGGCAGTCTTATAGCTAAAGATCGATCTCTTCCAAACAACCTTAGTACACTAAAGTAAGTATACCATTCTGTGAGTGTGGCACCATCCAAACTACGCAACACAAGATGCAGTGCTCATTGTGTCCGGCTACGTGCACTGCGGAAGACCTCTTAAAAGCTACACCCCGAGGGATACGAGTAGAGGTGGCAAAATATTGGCCAAATAAAATAGAACTTAAATTATTTGATACCTTCGCACGAAGAAGAAGTATACCATAGTAGTTTTAGTAAAATTCGTTGAGACCGATATAGCGGTGCACTAACGCGCAATTTATGCATTGTATAGAAACGTATGGAGGTACTCACAGGGCATGAGAGGCTCGGGGCTCGGCGCGTTTTCAAAAATCTCCATAATTCGCGCGATGTAGCGCAAGCTCTTGTCATATTTACGAACAGCGCTTTTATATCTTCCCGCGCAGAAATACGCGTTGCCAAAGTTCTTTATAGAGCTTACGTTGCTTATTAGGTCTGCTATCTGGAAAGAGACAGAATGCAAATTAAATGTCTCATTTAATTCCTATGCGTATAGTTAAAGATAAATCAATATTTAAGCATATATTCGTGCTCATCACAATAATGGGTATTTCTCAAATAATGTAACTAACTTTGTCACAACCATGTGCAAAAGTTAAGGTGGTTCGATTGCCATACAAAACGTTATTTGACATTCGCAGGCCAACGGCGTGATATTTTAAGAAACTTATGTAACCAACTTTCATAAATTGGCTTCCCATTTGCGCCAAATTCCCCCTTTCCTAGAATAAACTTGTATAAACTAGGTAGATTAATTTGAGAAATTGGTTTGGGACGTGATATTTTGAGAAAACTTTTTTTCTCAAATTAATCTAGTTTATACAATTTTATTCTAGGAAAGGTGGAATTTGGCGCAAATTGGAAGCCAACTGATGAAAGTTTGTTACATAAGTTTCTTAAAATATCACGCCGTTAGCCTGCGAATGTCAAATAACGCTTTGTATGGCAATCGAACCACCTTAACACTACTAATAGTTACTTACTTCATTTATTGCCCCTAAAAGATTACGACAGCTGTTATATAAATAAGTATTACACTATTTAAGAGCAATGCCTAGCTGAGCAACTTTTGAAATCTCAATATTTTGACGCAATGTTTCTGTCGCGCTGTTGTGGGCGGCGGGAGCTGTCTGTGCGATAAGGACAACTGCAGCTCGAACTAAAATTCCCACGCAAAAGACTCAAAAATCGAGGTTTCGCTCTCGACTGTTTCCTCCTCCAAAACGCAACCAATCATCATACAATTTTGGAAACTGCAAGAGGAAGAAATAATCTACGCCGCTATGTATTGATTTTTTGGATATTTGTTGTTATATTTGTATACTGCGCCTTTTTTAGCAGCCATTTCAATGAAGCCGTTTTTGAGGCCCTGTAATATTCTTTAAAATAAAAAGATCCAAAAAAGCGAAATATAGCGGCATAGATATTGATAATATTGACCATATATATATTTGTAAAAATCATTGCTCTAGGTTCAAAAACCAGGGAGGAAACAGTCGAGAGCGTTTGTACGGGAAAATCGCAGATAGGCATTCCTCTTAACTGCTGGGCATTTCGTAACTTTTGCACATGGTTGTGACAAGTGCCGTTAACTATTTGAGAAAGACCCAAATAAATGGCCTTATTGGCATTCAAACCCAGGACCTCAAGCAGACAGGTGCACTACCAAGACGAATCAAGAGGTTCTATACTCATCAGTAGCGCCGCGTGAAATTTTCGATGGGCAACCCAGAACAAAAAAGTTATGAAAGAGTATATAACTATAGGCTTGTATGGACGCTGCGCCACTAATACTCATATATAATAAGTTTCTGTCAAAAATGTCATTTTTCGTACAAGCTTTTACTGCCGACTGTACTTTTCTGCATACCATCATCAAGTACTCATTGAGACGATTCTAACGAGAACCCAAACTCGATGGGGTTGTGTCGTTTTATTGCGGAGTTCCTATGGCCACCTTCCAGCTCCAGCATCAGATCAGCTCCAAGTCATCATAATATTGCATTGTCATGCAATATACATATGCTTGCAAAATTTCAGCTCAATTGGATAACAGGAAGTGACTGAAAAATGGATTGCAAATTTTGACGGACAACTTACATACTTACATACGAACAGTGTAAGTTAATATAAAGCTTGTAAAAACCGGCCAATCCGCGCACGAAGGGTTCCATACCATCATCTATAAAAACGGCAAAAACATTACGTTTGTTGTATGGGAGCCCCCTTAAATATTCATTTTATTCCGTTTTTTAGTATTTGTTGTTATAGCGGCAACAGAAATACATCATCTGTGAAAATTTCAACTGTCTAACTATCAGAGTTCATGAGATACAGCCTGGTGACAGACGGACAAACAGATAGACGGACGGACAGCGGAGTCTTAGTAATAGGGTCCCGTTTTACCCTTTGGGTACGGAACCCTTAGAAGGAAAATGCTCAAATCTGCGACTATAAGAAATACAGAAATTTGCTGAATGAAAAGGAAGAAAAAACTGCATTGAAAGATTTAAAAAAAAAACCCTCATATACGGCCGGGAACCGAACCCGTTCAAATCTGTTTTAAAATCAGAGTTCGTTTTTTTTGGGTAAATGAATAGTGCTGGATGTAAGGAACAATTGTTGCTAAGGAAACCTGTATCTACAATGACAGGAAAATGCCGAATTTCATTGTATAATGTACGAGAATGGATCTCTAACATCGGTCTCGTGACTTCTAAGCGCAAATTTCCGTATCTCTTATATACCCGAAACTGGAAATATTGCCACTACGACAATGTTGCCACTGCAACAAAATTATCGTACAATAGTATATCCGTTTTTTCTAAAAAACACACGCTGACATAATTTATATTCTATAATTTAAAGAAGTAATTTTATTTACTTATTTTTACATAATAACAAGACGCTTTAAAAAAATTTTGGTTGCAAAGCTGGTATTGCGCTTGTATCACTTCAGGTGTTAATAACATTTGGTACAACATTTTAACTACATGTAAGGTAAGTAAATAACCTATTTTTGCATACATTTAGCTAATTGCAGAATAATAGTGTGTAGCTTGCTTTATAGTTGTTATTTCCGCCGTGACACCATAGATTTGATGATTGATTGGCTGAAGGAAAAGAATGTCACATTTTCAGAAAATTTGACTAAGGAGAAATTGATGACAATTGTCGCAAAGGAGAAGCCTGCTCACAATTAAATATGCAATGGATGAGGTAGCAGCGGCACATAATGTCAAAATATTAAGATTGCCCCCTTACCACAGCGAATTGAACCCAATTGAGTTGGTATGGGCTCAGGTAAAAGGGCATGTAGCCAGGAATAATAAAACATTTAAAATGGCAGAGGTCAAAGACCTATTTCATGAAGGCCTCCGGGAGGTGCCACCGCAAAAGTGGCAGTCATGTGTAAGTCATGTCATGAAAGTAGAGGACGAGATGTGAAACTGGACGGATTAATTACTGGAGTGGTGGAAAACTTTATTATACAAGTGACCGAGTCAGATTCCGAAGTTAGTGATTCTGACATTAGTGATGGTGAAGATGAAGATAAATAAAAACAATTCATTTAATAAAACCGGCCAAGTGCGAGTCGGACTCGCGCAAGAAGGGTTCCGTACCATTATCAATAAAAATATTTATTTTATTCTGATTTTAGTATTTGTTGTTATAGCGGCAACAGAAATACATAATCTGTGAAAATTTCAACTGGAACTATCACGGTATCAGTGAGATACAGCCTGGTGACAGACAGAAGGACGGACGGACGGACGGACGGACAGCGGAGTCTTAGTAATAGGGTCCCGTTTTACTTTTTGAGTACGGAACCCTAAAAATGGTTTTATTTACCTTTTCCATACTGTCTTAATAATATGGCACACTGTCGTGTGTGTTCATTGGTAATTCAACTTGTTTAAGTTCTTTACAATAAAATTTTGTCAATGTAAGTTGAGTTGAAAATAAAGTTTGTAATTAAGTTCGTTTTTTTTGAGTAAATCCTAATGAATGAATTAATTGTGCCAGCCAATACAGAGAAGCATACTTATAACAAAAAGGTTGGCGAAACCTGAAAACTTTATTTGACAATAACATAAGTGACTTTGACAGATTTGACAGTGACGTATCTGTCGTAGTTTTTTTGATCTTGAATTCCAGTTTAGGGTATAGTTTAGGATTCTACCTCACTACCCCGTTTGAATAATACAGTCTGTATAGTAAGGTTGTCAGTTTTGTGGAAATGATGAACAAGCCTGGGAGCAGGTATAAAGGAGAGGGCAAATGCACAAAAGATCCCACTGGGTCGAAGTGCATCCGAAAGGGTCCTCACCTAGACAGATAAGATAAGATAGTCAGTCCTTACCGTGAGCCGTTCCACCTCGGGATGGTCTTCCGGGTACTCCGGCAAGTTGTCCTCCGCGTCCCGGATCCACTCGCGCCAGTCGCCCGTCACTTGCCCGCAGTCTTCTATATATAGTAAGATAGTCAGTCCTTACCGTGAGCCGTTCCACCTCGGGATGGTCTTCCGGGTACTCCGGCAAGTTGTCCTCCGCGTCCCGGATCCACTCGCGCCAGTCGCCCGTCACTTGCCCGCAGTCTTCTATATATAGTAAGATAGTCAGTCCTTACCGTGAGCCGTTCCACCTCGGGATGGTCTTCCGGGTACTCCGGCAAGTTGTCCTCCGCGTCCCGGATCCACTCGCGCCAGTCGCCCGTCACTTGCCCGCAGTCTTCTATATATAGTAAGATAGTCAGTCCTTACCGTGAGCCGTTCCACCTCGGGATGGTCTTCCGGGTACTCCGGCAAGTTGTCCTCCGCGTCCCGGATCCACTCGCGCCAGTCGCCCGTCACTTGCCCGCAGTCTTCTATATATAGTAAGATAGTCAGTCCTTACCGTGAGCCGTTCCACCTCGGGATGGTCTTCCGGGTACTCCGGCAAGTTGTCCTCCGCGTCCCGGATCCACTCGCGCCAGTCGCCCGTCACTTGCCCGCAGTCTTCTATATATAGTAAGATAGTCAGTCCTTACCGTGAGCCGTTCCACCTCGGGATGGTCTTCCGGGTACTCCGGCAAGTTGTCCTCCGCGTCCCGGATCCACTCGCGCCAGTCGCCCGTCACTTGCCCGCAGTCTTCTATGTAGCACTCCTGGGAAAATAGCAAACAAATCGTTACACTTTATAATGGACACTTCGTTATGAAGTATTAAAAAAACAAAATTAGTTGACACCTAAATGGCTCAACAATAGGATAGTTTCCTCATGTAAAAATTGATAATGTAGTGCTGCTAAGTGGCCACCACACAAACAAAAATATTGTAATAAAGTATAAATTACAAAATATAATTAAAATCATAAAAAAAGATATGGACCTTGAAAGTTTAGAAAACATATGCAATATTTTATTGTCCTAGAGTACCTAAATTTAAAGCTACCAATAGTGTACGGGTTGTACAACTGAGATAATTTATTTATTGATGAAATTGATTGATAGAGCTGTGGCCACTGATATTGATGTTTGATATTGATAAAATTACCCTTGGTTTATTGATTTATAACTGATGATAGTTGTCGCTGCAGCTGATGACAATGAGGAGCTTCAAGTGCCAGGAAGCTTCCCCTGAATTGATTTAGTAGACGTCTCTTGATATCTTGATGTGGAACTGATGATGTCCTCTTCTGATAAGTATGTGTTTGGATTCGGTGTGACTTACTGCGCTTTTTCACTCCGCACGGTGAGACCCGCTTATGGGAGGCCGTTTGGACGAAAATTCATGTTACTCTGTCACTGAGGATCCGGTTCGAGTACTTGTTACTCGTAACTCTCACATTTACTTGATAGTCGCTTGCTTGGTGACAGGTAAACAGTGCTCCTGCACTCTATATGCGATATATGTGCCTTCTCAATTTACTGGTGGAACCCGCTTGTGGGAAGCCAGCAAACCGATTCACTATCACAATATAAGTACAAAAACACCAAATACCTGCTTAGGTTCGAAGGACCATAAGATGTACGGGTTGTACAACTGAGATGATTTGATTCTTGATAGTTGATTGTAGACTTGATGGAAACACTGATCTAGTTGAATGATTTTATTGATAACCAAGGTAAATGTATAGGTACTAGCTAGGAGCACGTATAAACGTAGACTGATTCATAAGTGGCGTAATCGCCGATACAGTAATTAATACAACTTCATTATATTTAACGCTGACACGTGAAATGTGCGATGCTTGGATCGTACAAATAGAATCCTTACGCTTAAAGAAACCAAATTGCATAACAACTATGTAACCTAACCTAAACGCAGTATTTCGCGATCGAAACAGCAATTTACTTGATTTTTCATACAACAATTAGTACCAATATTAAACTGTGACGTCATAATTCTATATCAATGAATACGATGCGTTTCGGCTGCCGCCAGCGAGGTCCGTCTTGCACAATTTTTTTGTATTAATGTTATTTAATTGTAGGTTTTGCCATACTTACATTTGTTCCTCTCCAAAAACTGGTTCGAATAGCATCGTACAAAAATTTAGAACACTATTTTATAACGTACCAGCTTGAGCCTGCCGTCCTGCTCGCCGTACTGCTGCATCTCGAGCACGAGCCCGAGCCCGCTGAGCACGTGCCCGAACACCACGTTCGTGCCGTCCAGGTGCAACGTACCAGCTTGAGCCTGCCGTCCTGCTCGCCGTACTGCTGCATCTCGAGCACGAGCCCGAGCCCGCTGAGCACGTGCCCGAACACCACGTTCGTGCCGTCCAGGTGCAACGTACCAGCTTGAGCCTGCCGTCCTGCTCGCCGTACTGCTGCATCTCGAGCACGAGCCCGAGCCCGCTGAGCACGTGCCCGAACACCACGTTCGTGCCGTCCAGGTGCAACGTACCAGCTTGAGCCTGCCGTCCTGCTCGCCGTACTGCTGCATCTCGAGCACGAGCCCGAGCCCGCTGAGCACGTGCCCGAACACCACGTTCGTGCCGTCCAGGTGCAACGTACCAGCTTGAGCCTGCCGTCCTGCTCGCCGTACTGCTGCATCTCGAGCACGAGCCCGAGCCCGCTGAGCACGTGCCCGAACACCACGTTCGTGCCGTCCAGGTGCAACGTACCAGCTTGAGCCTGCCGTCCTGCTCGCCGTACTGCTGCATCTCGAGCACGAGCCCGAGCCCGCTGAGCACGTGCCCGAACACCACGTTCGTGCCGTCCAGGTGCAACGTACCAGCTTGAGCCTGCCGTCCTGCTCGCCGTACTGCTGCATCTCGAGCACGAGCCCGAGCCCGCTGAGCACGTGCCCGAACACCACGTTCGTGCCGTCCAGGTGCAACGTACCAGCTTGAGCCTGCCGTCCTGCTCGCCGTACTGCTGCATCTCGAGCACGAGCCCGAGCCCGCTGAGCACGTGCCCGAACACCACGTTCGTGCCGTCCAGGTGCAACGTACCAGCTTGAGCCTGCCGTCCTGCTCGCCGTACTGCTGCATCTCGAGCACGAGCCCGAGCCCGCTGAGCACGTGCCCGAACACCACGTTCGTGCCGTCCAGGTGCAACGTACCAGCTTGAGCCTGCCGTCCTGCTCGCCGTACTGCTGCATCTCGAGCACGAGCCCGAGCCCGCTGAGCACGTGCCCGAACACCACGTTCGTGCCGTCCAGGTGCAACGTACCAGCTTGAGCCTGCCGTCCTGCTCGCCGTACTGCTGCATCTCGAGCACGAGCCCGAGCCCGCTGAGCACGTGCCCGAACACCACGTTCGTGCCGTCCAGGTGCAGGCACTGCTGCGACGTGATGCAGAACTGGGAGCCGTTCGTGTGCGCCAGCCCTTTGTTCGCCATGCTTAGCACTCCTGGTTCGTGCTGTCGAGAATATTGAGGGTTGATTACCACATTACCCGAAGGCTTATAAGGAACGGATTCAAGTAAAATTTGAGTGGGCGGAAGTGTTTAAGCTTGGTTAGAACTGGTCAATGAATGTCAAAACAGTGTATAGATCGGTAGTCCAATCATCAGAAAACATCCTTAGTTTGTCCTTAGTATCTGAACAGCCAAAGGGCTTGTTCATATATTAAGTCATCGATTTTTGTCGATATTTGAACCCCCTCCCCCCCCATATCATCACATCTTCCTGTTAATTCCTCAAATCCCCCCCCTCCCCCGCCACTATTTTGAAATGACGTAATATATGGACAGCCCCCCAAGCTAAAAAGTGTGTTTGTTCTGCTGATCGGTACAAGGGTTTTTTTTGACGTTAATGGGGAATGGATGAAAATTTTAGAAATGCCTGATTATTTTTTTGGTGATAGGAATAACCTTCCTTAGCACAGCAGTAATATGAGACGGATCAAGAAAATTGTCTCATTCGCCGTCCTAACCACAAAACGTAAGTGAGGAAACTGTTTATATTTTTCAAAAATAATTGACGCATCTGAAAAGTGTGCAACTTTTTTTTGGTGCTAAGGAAGGTTATTCCTATCACCAAAAAAAAATCAGGCGTTTCTAAAATTTTCTTCCATTCCCCATTACTAGGGTAAATCGCCAGTCCAATAACTGGCCCCCTCATTCTACAAACGAACTGTGATCCCCTACAAACAGAATTCAATTTTGTATAACGTGGCCAGTTATTGAAGGGTGGCCAGTAGTTAACACCTTATACTAAAAATGAATCTATTATAGGTGGATAGAGTTCATTTTTAGTATGACGTGGTCAGTTATTGAACTTGGTTGGAGGTCGTTGTTGTTCTACGTCCGTAGGAATAACCCTAGAAACCCTACACGTGACCTCCGGGTGGTGCTAAAAGAACAACAAACTCGGCAGCTGCACTGTTCCTTCTGAACCTCGCAGCGCACACTGGAACCCTATCGTCGATACGAATAGTTATTCACGGTGGCCAGTTAAAAGCAGACGTAGCTGATAATTATTGTCGTAGACTTGCCTAGGTTCCACTTCTCATTACTAACTAGTTTGTGTTTCGTCCATACCGAAAATTAAGAGTGGGGCCCGTTGTCGTGGATTGCGCGATCTGTATGCCACAATGAAGTAACAAAAGTACCGTCAGCTTGAAGTTTTCATCCTCAAATGTGGGTCCGTATATACTCTCTCCACTCGTTCCATCGTTGTTTACCGTGTCCCCTCCCTGCACCATGAACTGCGTGACCGCTGGAACACGACATGCCTAGGGTTATATTATAATTGTGTAAGGTCGGACCACGTACCGGAAGGCGCGGCGTGGGTAGGCCCCCCACAAGGTGGACTGATGACCTGGTAAAGGTCGCGGGAGTCCGCTGGATGCGGGTGGCACAGGATCGGCCATTGTGGCACTCTTTGGGGGAGGCCTATGTCCAGCAGTGGACGTCTTTCGGCTGATATGATGATGATGATGATGGAAGGTCGGACAAGAGTAGGCATACGGTCTCCCCGCACACGGTTAGTTGAAACTATACTACAGTAAAACTTGGTTAAGTGGGACCTGGATAAGTTAGAAACCTCCATAGGTGGAACTCATGCTGAGGCTCCTTCACTTTAGCACTGAATTACCTCTGTTACTGGAATAAAACAAACCTCTGTATCTGTGATTAGTGCTTTCGATTTTATCGTCATAATTACCTCCATAATTGGGACAGCGAGTGTATTTTACCTCTTTTTCTACTCCTGTACCGTTATCTGTCATTTATATAGGCTGTAGCTCAAATACAATGACACCACTAATAAGACGTCGAAAAACTCTATGCTTTATGGCCCAAAAACGAACTGCTTAGCGTACTTTTTTGGTTCATACATTTTTCATAAAAGCACTGTTTAACTTTTTTTTAAATCGGCCGCTATATTGCAGTGGTTTCATAAACAAATATTTCGAAATATAAGTATTTTTTTACGATTTAACATTTGTATATGATAAATTATTTACTACAATAATAATAAATCATCATCTATTGTGTGTTAAATTACATGTTTTATAAATTATTGGTATTATTTATAAAAATAAACAGTTCGAATTCGGTCCGGGTCCGGATTTGCTTTGGTTCGGATGGCAAGTGCAAACAAATTAAAAACAAAACAAACCATAAACAAGAGCTGTCACATTTCCGATTTCCCACCAAAATACAGTACAAAATGAAAAGACGAAAAATGATAAACTATTAGTCCTAAACTATTGAGATTTTATTCGTTTTTGTGAAGACAAAAGTGTACGTTCCTTTTAAGAGGGCGCTCGTTTTTTGGTCAGGAATAAGCGAGAATGACGGATTTTTGACGTTGTAATTCTAAGAAACGGAGAGCTTTTTCTAGATCCTGATTACTTATTTGCATAGGTAAACTCCTCATATTGGTCCTAGCCGCCTCCAATTTACGAAAAACTGAATACTTTAACCGAAAATACCCGATTACCGACAGTAGTTTTCTGAAGAGAGCGCAGAGTCATAAGTTTGAGCCCCTAATACTCCACGATGTTATATGAGAACCTACTTGTTTTTTTCTATTTTCACTAGCGTAATATGTTGCCATTGCGCCTAGCCGCCTCGAATTTTCCTTATTCTGCACGTATATATATGTAAACTGTTCTCAATTACACCATATTTGTCAACAAAATTGTACTGAAAACTCAAGGATTTTCTCATTATTGTTGAATAATTTTTGTATTGATTCTTACACAACATTAAAGTTCATGCTTGTACCAACAAGATCCAGTCCAAAAAATATAACTTTTGTCAAAATTTATATTTATAAATAATTATTCAAAACTAGTATAAATTTACCGTCGCGCGGGAATATATCTCAGTACCGGCTGAATAGCCCTCCGAGACAGACGTGTAGTGTGTTTATTTGTGGCTATTCACGAAGCTAACCGGCCACTCTTCAGATAAAATAATATTATTTTGATCTCCGACTAGGCATAGTTGTTACCAACCTCGGGGTCAAACTATACTGGGGATACATTCGTGAGGCTAATCGAGACAAGTTATGAATTGCATAGCTGCCATATATGACGTAGTGTAGCGAAAAGGCTCAAACCCACCGGATACGTAACATTTAAAATTGAACCTTCTACCTAGAACAAAAGTCATACATTTCAATGGTGATGTCTTGTGGGTTGGATCCTTTTGTCTAAACTACGCGTTCTATAGTCAATTATTATTGTACGAGTGATCGTGATACTTGATAGATTTAATTTATTTACTTGTTACTATCAGTCCACCTTGTTAGTATGTATGTATGTATGGGAGTTTGGGTGAAATCTTCAAATTAGGTACAATTGCGTATCTTCGGTGACATAATATCATAGAGCTGGTCTGATGATGGAGTCGGAAGGTGGCCATAGCAACTCCTAAACTCAACAAGATAAAGCCATCGAATTTGGGCTCATTTATTTGGTCATGGCACGGCAAGACTTTGGTGCTGGATGATTTCCAGAGTCTGATGATGGAGCTATAAGGTGGTCATGGAACTCCTAAACTAAACTAGATAAACCCATCTAGTTTGGGCTCATCTGTTTTGTCTTGGTAAACACTTGGAACTCCTAAACTAAAATAGATAGACCTATCTTGTTTGGGTTTGTGTGATTTGTCTGTACAAGTACCCACGAACCAGCGACATAATATGCAGGGTTATTGAAAATAACAAGATGAATAAAAAACTTTTTAAAAAACAAGCTTATATGGCGTTTGTTAAGTACAGCACGATCCAACCTTGCATTTAGTTATTATTTTCGTTTATATATAATAATAACACACACCGGGGGTTTACACTGGAAAGGGAGATTTTTACGTGGTTTTATTACATTTCCGAGTCATCATCATCATCATCATCATATCAGCCGAAAGACGTCCACTGCTGGACATAGGCCTCCCCCAAAGAGTGCCACAATGGCCGTTCCTGCGCCACCCGCATCCAGCGGATTCCCGCGACCTTTACCAGGTCATCAGTCCACCTTGCGGGGGGGGGGGCCTACCCACGCTGCGCCTTCCGGTACGTGGTTGCCACTCCAGAACCTTTCCGCCCCAACGGCCATCGGTTCTACGTGCAATGTGCCCCGCCCACTGCCACTTAAGTTTAGCAATTCGGAGGGATATATCGGTTACCTTGGTTCTGCTGCGGATAGCCTCATTTGTGATGCGATCGCGCAGAGAAACTCCCAGCATAGCCCTCTCCATTGCCCTTTGAGTGACTTTGAGCCTTCTTATGAGGCCTATAGTAAGCGACCACGTTTTCGTGCCATATGTCATCACTGGCAACACACACTGGTCAAAGACTCTCGTCTTGAGACACTGCGGAATATTGGACGAAAAGATGTGCCGTAGCTTCCCGAATGCTGCCCAGCCGAGTCGGATTCGACGATTGACCTTCCCTTCGACATTTCCGAGTATCACTCTTTATTTCGAAATAAATGTTAAAAAAACCGGCCAAGTGCGAGTCGGACTCGCGCACGAAGGGTTCCGTACCATTATCAATATCTAAAAACGGCAAAATATATATATCTAAAATCACGTTTGTTGTATAGGAGCCCCCTGTAGCCTAGTTAGTAACTTGGTAGTGACTCTGCCTACGAAGCTGGAGGTCCCGGGTTCGAATCCCGGTATGGGCATTTATTTGTGTGATGACCACAAATATTTGTTCCTGAGTCATGGATGTTTTCTATGTATTTAAGTATTTATTTATCTATATAAGTATGTTTATCGTCGTCTAGTACCCACAGTACAAGCTTTGCTTAGTTTGGGGCAAGGTCGATTTGTGTAAGATTGTAAAAGAAAAAGAAACAAATAAAAACTAAAATAAAAATAAAAAGATGTATTCTGTTTTTTAGTATTTTTTGTTATAAATAGCGACAACAGAAATACATCATCTGTGAAAATCTCTATCTATCACGGTTCATGAGATACAGCCTGGTGACAGAAGGACAGACAGGCATTCAGACAGACAGACGGACAGCGGAGTCTTAGTAATAGGGTCCCGTTTTACTCTTTGAGTACGGAATCCTAATAAGTGATTGATGATGAGAGTTGGTTTTAGGCTCAGAACATAAAAAAAGGGAGAAGTGCCGTACTGCTTAATTTCAACCAAAACCGATGTCCCCAGTTTTCTCCCACCGCAGCGCCCACAGGCACACACATTGAACCGTGTAAAAACAAAGACTCGGGCGTTGCCAGTGAGTCTACGGCAACATGCAAACAAGGGCTGTGATTGGCTTAAACGCACTACACTAGGGGGGCGACAAACGTTAAAATTATGTTTTATCGACATTGAAATTAAAATTAATATTATGTTATGATATTGATGGGTAACAACTTCAACAACATGGTAAGTTTATGTGGTGGTATTTAAACTTTTAGCTACAAGTTTAAATAACACGGGTTGTTAACTTACCATAAATCGCAAAAGTAAAAAATATTGACGAATACCTACAGAGTAACATAAACGGCTTTTTATAAGTTCGTGTTCACATACATTTAAAACTCTGGTCACATCGATATTTTTGACCTGTAGGTACCAGGCCGATCCGACTCGCATTTTGGCGCGAAATAATATGTCCATTACTCATATTACGAGATTTAAGGCTAAGGGCGAGTATCCACCAAAGATGTGCGAAGATGTGTTACCATACATTTTACACCAAGGTTTCAAGCAAGCGAGGTGTCAAATATTCGAAAAGTGTACGGCTCTTATTAAGTGGTTGGAAACATTTTTCTTGAAAATGTTACACATTAACTCTTCTCTGTACAGGAAACCAGTTAGGACCTCTGCCAGTAGAATCTATCCATTTTTTTAGTACCTACTCGAATTCTTTGGAAAACTGTAATAAGAAACCGAGATTTCTTCTTCAATTATCACATTTCAAATGAAAGTAAAAAATACTCATTTAAAATAAATTATTGGTAATAATATCACATTTTAAGTTGTTCTGAAGCCATTTGCAACTAAATTATATACTTGTATATACAATTTTAATATGTCTATTTACCGTTCATACTGCAACTTAGTGAAAATCTTATTAGTAGGTACCGTAAACATTTTGTGCCTTTTAATCTTATTAGTATGTTATTAGTTACCTTTAAGATAGGCACCCAACCAAAACAAGTAATTAAATAAAATAAAACAGCGAAAGTAGTCGAAATAAAATAACTAGTATGATATCGTCCTTCTATTTTATCGATTACGCGTAAATTGTAACTGCACTTTGGCACCGCTCTAGTTTGCGACGCCAAGCAGCGGCCGTACCACTAAAAAATTCAAGCATCGTCCATATCCATAGTGGTTTAATACATTGTGCCGTGGTTTACTGTATTGAACGTTCAATGTACAACGCATAGAACAAAAATATGCTTTTTCGTTCGATATGTTAGTTCGATCCCGAGAAATGATGCGGCGTTGCGTTTATTTATTAAAATATTAGTTTTTACTGACTTAAGTGAAAATACTAATACTCACATGTGGTGCGTGACTCCACCATTCATGTAGGTTTTAGTTTCATTCCTATTTTTGCATGTAACCACGCTACAATTCGGCATTTTGAGTAAACGTAGAAAAACATTTCAGATTCACGGCAAATTGCGACTAACATGCGGTGGGCAGTGACATGCCCATTTGGCCATGTCGCACCGACACGCGCCAAGCCCCCGTTTCATATCTATTCCTTTTTATCATCTGAGGTTTTAGGCTTTTGAATAAAATCACGCATTAATTAATTGTATTCTAGATAAAAAGCTGTGTTTGTATAATTTATAATTTTCAGTTCCTTTGGTAAGAAACGGACATAGCAATTTCTATAAAGGGCCGTTTTTTTTTTCTGTACATAACAAAAAAAAATTTCTTCAAGAAATGAATACGTAAGTACCCAGTAATTTCCTAGTAGTGGGTCTACTGGTATAATTTCATTACATTACTACATATAAATAAGACTCAGATAATATGCAAACTATTAATATCCGTAAAACAAATTATTATTCTTATTACTGACAACTTTAAAACTCGTTCGTTTATTTTATACTAAAAAAACGAAACTAAATATACTTTGTCATATCATAGTATTTTAATACAAATAGAAAACTTGTGCTCAAAAATCAAATACTTACTTTATTCAAGTTATCTAACTTCGCTAACATGATGTTCTAGAACACTTTTTAGTGCAAGTATCAATATCGGTCACGGAGTGAATTCCAACGGTGCGCTATACAGCTATTTGCATCGGCAAGCTCCGCGGTTAGTTCTATCCCGATCGCACTTACATATAGCTAGAAAGGGACGGCACCCGCGGCTGGTGCGATCTCGCTGTGCATGTGGGGGTTAGGTACGTTTGTGTGGGTGGTAGTAGTATTTACACACACAAACGCACTACGCGTGTCAAAATACCGAATTCTGAGCGAGCGCTTTTTTGAAGAGCACTCTTAAAATGGTCGAAGAAATTAATAACTGCATTCTTGAAGAAATTGCGTGAGTAGCAAAAGTGCGAATAGAAAACTTGCTGCCTGAAAAGTTCAACTATTCTGTAGTCTACTATTTATTTAAAATTTGTCGTAGAAAAAGTATTGTATGCAACGGTGTATAACTAGTCTAAAAACGCTCGTGGCGTCTTTAATTGCGATGCTCGCCAAGGCTCGCATCGCAACCCACGCCACTCGCCTTTTAAGACCCTTCTTATACAACAGTTGCATAAAATACTATTTACTGAGACTTTATTTTAAAGAATACTTGTACTAAACTGTTTTCTTTGAATTTCATAGGTATCTGTATAAATGAGATTAACGAAAATTTATTACTTCTCTAACTCGGACTTTATTGGTGATAAATTTCTGTTTTGTTTACTAATTCTTAGTCTTCCCGCAAATTCCACACTTGGCTAGTTGTGCCCAAATTACCTCAAGTGACTTCCAAAATACAAACTAAAATGACTGATGTTTTTGGATTGACGCATTCTGTATGCACTTTAGTACTGTTTATAAAAAAAAACGTGGTTGATTATTTCCATTTATTCCCTTTTTTAGGGTTCCGTAGCCAAATGGCAAAAACGGAACCCTTATAGATTCGTCATGTCTGTCCGTCTGTCTGTCTGTCTGTCTGTCCGTCCGTATGTCACAGCCACTTTTTTTCCGAAACTATAAGAGCTATACTGTTGAAACTTGGTAAGTAGATGTATTCTGTGAACCGCATTAAGATTTTCACACAAAAATCGAAAAATAACATTAAGTTTTAGGGCTCCCCATACTCAGAACTGAAACTCAAAAATATTTTTTTCATCAAACCCATACGTGTGGGGTATCTATAGATAGGTCTTCAAAAATGATATTGAGGTTTCCAATATAATTTTTTTCTAAACTGAATAGTTTGCGCGAGAGACACTTCCAAAGTGGTAAAATGTGTGTCGTCGTCCCCCTGTAACTTCTAAAATAAGAGAATGATAAAACTAAAAAAGATATATGATGTACAGTCGCCATCACATACATCGGAGCAAACAAGCACGTCACAAACATCGGAACACACCTCTATTTTCAAGGCATTAGGGTGCATGTGCCGATATTTTTGAACACCTATAGTGTACCTATGTATGTGATGGCGACTGTACATTACCATGTAAACTTCCACCGAAAATTGGTTTGAACGAGATCTAGTAAGTAGTTTTTTTTAATACGTCATAAATCGTAAACCGCAATTTATTTCACGGAACCCTTCATGTGCGAGTCCGACTCGCACTTGGCCGCTTTTTTATTATTGTTAAAGATTACAACTCATCTATGTTTATTTTATTAAAAATCGCACCTCTATAACTGAAATAACCTCTTATCTCACCTCTATTAATGGAACCCTCTGTAAATGAGACATATATTTATTTATAACTGGATATCTGAGACACTGCGTAATTGGAATACGTAAAGTAGGTACAAGTGCTTACCTTTGTGAAACTTAGTGCCCTTGTAATGAAGTGGCTTCCCACTCGCCCCTAGACCTTTTTCGCCCGTGCACAAGGCGCGGAAGTTTTCCGCCGTCCGAGGAACCACGTCGTTTCTCAGCTCTATCACTATACGCCCGGCTGGAACAGAGAGATTGATTATGTTGTCTATGTCATTAGTCGTGCCTACATCGGACCCATGCCTCGGCCGAGTCTGCGCGCTCAGTGCAGACGTGCCTCGATGAGCTACGCCTCGCCTGAGGCATGTCTCGGCCGAGCACGCCTTTGCCCTAGCGTGCGCGCTCAGTGCAGACGTGCCTCGACGAGCCACGCCTCGCCTGAGGCATGTCTCGGCCGAGCACGCCTTTGCCCTAGCGTGCACGCTCAGTGTAGACGTGCCTCGACGAGCCACGCCTCGCCTGAGGCATGTCTCGGCCGAGCACGCCTTTGCCCTAGCGTGCGCGCTCAGTGCAGACGTGCCTCGACGAGCCACGCCTCGCCTGAGGCATGTCTCGGCCGAGCACGCCTTTGCCCTAGCGTGCACGCTCAGTGTAGACGTGCCTCGACGAGCCACGCCTCGCCTGAGGCATGTCTCGGCCGAGCACGCCTTTGCCCTAGCGTGCGCGCTCAGTGCAGACGTGCCTCGACGAGCCACGCCTCGCCTGAGGCATGTCTCGGCCGAGCACGCCTTTGCCCTAGCGTGCGCGCTCAGTGCAGACGTGCCTCGACGAGCCACGCCTCGCCTGAGGCATGTCTCGGCCGAGCACGCCTTTGCCCTAGCGTGCGCGCTCAGTGTAGACGTGCCTCGACGAGCCACGCCTCGCCCGAGGCTTACGGCCGAGCCGGACGGTGTCGCAACGGCTTTTTATGATTGCTGCCCGCGCGGCCGCGCTAGTATTTGCGGTGAAGTAGGGTTCAACCGCATATCCTACATTAGAATGGGCAAGCGAGCATTTTTAGTTTTTTTTTTTTTTTTTTTTAATCTTTTTTTAGGAGCTTAGTCGTTAAACGAGAATGTCGCTCCTTACGTCCGCTAGTGGAGATACAGCTATCTAATGCACAATTTGTAGGTCTTATACAATGATTTCGCTTGCGCTGACTCAGGATCAGCCAGCGCCGCGTTACAAAATCCGGTGTGGTAGGTAGTGCGATGGGACTCCCCCCGTACACATTCCATTAAGATGTGGTATACGTCCTCTATTACCCCGCAGTCAGCACAGTAAGGGTTGGTAACTTTTCCCATAAGGAACTTAAATTTATTAGTTGGAACATGTCCAGAGCGGAGCCTCAACGCTATTACAACATCTTGCCGAGAAAGCGAACACAGGGTTATCCAAGGAGACTGTAACGGCTCGGGCTGGATAGTTGACGACCGCTTTAGCCTAGTTGGTAGTGACCCTGCCTACGAAGCAAGAGGTCCTGGGTTCGAATCCCGGTAAGGGCATTTATTTGTGTGATGAGCACGAATATTTGTTCCTGAGTCATGGATGTTTTCTATGTATTTAAGTATTTATTTCTCTATATAAGTATCTATATCGTCGTCTAGTACCCATAGTACAAGCTTTGCTTAGTTTGGGACTAGGTTGATTTGTGTAAGATTGTCCGCAAATATTTATTATTTATTTATTATTTAGTTCTGTACCAGATACCTTTTTCTTGGGACCGTTTATCGAAAAACTCTTTTCATATATCGGCACAGTACTTCCTGACCCTACCCAGGGCTTCAGTGTAAAATGGCACCGCTTGTAGAACTGTACCTTCGGAGGAAGCTTCCTTAGCTAGTCTGTCTGCTATTTCGTTACCGGTGATACCTACGTGAGAAGGGATCCATTGTAAGACAACATTTTTGTTTCTGGATTTGTGCTTCTGAATGAGGTCTAAAATTAAATAAGCTGTCGGTGTTCCTCGATACATCGAGGTACATCGAGCTATGTGTTGTAAGGCACTCCGGGAATCGGTATATATTACTATATTGTTTGCCTGTATAGACTCTAAGTAAGCCAATGCCTCAACAATGGCCTGTAGTTCGACTGACATAATAGAAATTTCAGTTTCAATTTTAAAACACATTCCTGTTTTTAATTGTACATCATAAAAAGCTGCTCCAGCCCCATTGTCATTTTTCGACCCGTCTGTGTATATTTGATAAAACCGCGGATACTTGTTTTCAACGAATTGACTGACTTCTTGCTGCAAGTTGTGTCTACTATACTGCCTTTTTGCCCCAGTAATGACATCGATCTTGGTATATATATTTAATGTGATATTTCCATAATTTACCCACCAATCGAGTGAAAACATTTCTAATTTGTCGCTACAGTGTATTAAGACGTTCTTAAATAGTTCATGAACCGACCACAATAATGGATGTTTTTTTCGTTTCCACGATTCTATTTTAGGAATACACTCGCCCAGCATAGCTATCATATTATTATTAAATTTGAGAGATTTGCACTTAAACCAGAACTTCCCACCCAGGTATCGTCTTCTTATAGAAAGGGGCTGCAGACACAGCTCACTTTGCATGACATGAATAGGCGTCGTTTTAATGAAGCCACCAATAACCCTCATGGCTTGATTTTGAATTTTGTCCAATTTGTTTGTATGACATTCAGCACTATCGTCGTATAAAAAACTACCATAGTCCATGCGACTTCTAATAACTGCTATATATATACGCCTTAGGTGTTTTGGATGCACTCCCCAGCTCGAGCCCGCTAATACCTTTAATAAATTTAAGAATTTAACAGTTTTCTCGGAAATTTCATTTATGTGTTTTGACCATCTCAGGGACCTGTCCAACCAAAGCCCTAAATATTTGACATTTTGTACTACTTGTAATCGATTATGGTCAATATCTAGTTTAACTTGTAATCTCTTGTGGCCTTTCTGGAAAATGCACACATTAGTTTTCTCTGGCGATATTTCCAAGCCCATGTCACTTAGTCCCTGTACGACAGAATTTAAATCGGCTTGTATTCGCGTCGCTGAGATTTCAAGACTCTTGTTGGTGCAATATAAGACAAAATCATCGGCATACTGAGAGATGTTAACTTCACATGAGCGCCTGCATATATCCATCGTAGATACGTTAAATAATAACGGTGACAGGGGGTCACCCTGGGCAAGACCACGGCCGGTGTAACGACAGATTTGGTTGCTATCAACTTTTATTTGTTAGGTAACGTTCCCTGAGGTATTCCCACAAATAATTGCACATCTTTTTGCCGACCCCCGAGCGGTCCAAAATCGCCAAAAGCCTTGTAATGTCTACATTATTGTAAGCATTATTTATGTCAATAAAGCAAGCTACCGTGGTTTCATTATTTAAAAAACCCTTTTGTATTTTAGTAATAAGTTGGCTTAAGTTATCCAGACATGACCGGCACCGTCTAAAACCAACTGTTTTGTCCGAAAAGAGACTGTGCGCTTCGAAAAACCATTCTAACCTTCTCTGTATTAAGGAATGAAATATTTTAGCCAGACATGACATCATAGCTATCGGACGAAGAGACGATATTGACTGGGGATCCCTACCGGGTTTTGGAATGGCAACTACGTTAATTTCCCTCCATTGAGTAGGGACAAAACCCGTGTTCAAGAACATGCTATACATATTTGTCAAGGCTTCTTTTCCGCTACTTGGTAGATGTTTAATCATGGAATATGATATATCGTCGCAGCCCGGGGAAGTATCTTTTGACTTTATGCACTTTTCCAATTCTGAGACGGTAATATTGACTTCCAGCTTGTCATTTTGAGAAACAAAAGCCGGCTTAGGCGGTGAAACGTGGTCAGGTGCTAAACTTCGCAACAGATTTGCAGCTCTGTCCGCATCTACATTATGTCTAGGTGACCGATGTCCCTTCAGCCATCTCATTTTCTGCCACACAGTACTAGCAGATGTGGTTTCATCTAAACTGCTACAAAATGCTCGCCATGCTTCATTTTGTGCACTTCGAATTAGTTTTTGTGCCTCGCTAATCCTTTCCTGTAATAAGGTTAAGTTGCTTGGAGTAGGATTTCGTCGAAACTCAGCCAGGGCTAGCCTACGCCGTGCCACTGATTTGGACAGCACAGGGTTCCAGTATGGCTTGGGAGTAAATTTACTTTCTGGATTATGGCATATTTTAACAAATGGAATATGTTTTTCAGCTGACTTATATAGACATCCTACAAAACAGTTATACGCAGTTTGCGGATCATCTGGTACAACTAGATTAACAAACATCTCGTCCAGCTGCGCTGAATACGACGCCCAGTTCGCTTTTTTAAAATTTCTTTTTTGAGTTACATCTAAATTCATGGCAAGTTTAGTCCTTAGCTTAATTATTTTATGATCACTTCCTAAAGTTTCGTTCAAGACAGACCAATAAAACTTGGAAGCAATATCTAGGGAAACTAAGGACAAATCTGGAGATGAGAGTCGTATACTACCATTGGCTAGCTGAAAGCGAGTCGGGTCACCTGTATTTAGGGAAACAAAGTTGTTTTCAAGCAAAGAGTCAAATATCTGAGTACCCCTACTATCCGTTTTGTAAGACCAGCTAGAGTGGTGACCGTTAAAGTCTCCCAGGATAACGGTTTTCCTATCAAGGCTTGTAAACAGACCGTCCCAGTCGAGCTGCGTAGTAGTTACATTTGACGGACAATATACTGATATTACATAATTTAAGTAAGCGCAGTTCGATAGCTTAACACAAACATATTCTATACCCGGGTTTGCGCACGAGAGTAAGACATGTGTTTGAGCCCGTATTGATTTATGTGTCAGAATTGCAACACCACCATAAGACGAATCTCTATCCTTACGGAATACATTATAGTTTTTTATGTTCAAACTACTATCGGGTTCAAGCCAAGTCTCACTAAGCGCTACAATATGGATTTTTTCCTGTATTAATAGATTTTCAAATTCTCTTACTTTTGGCCTAATACTACGTGCATTCCACTGAAATAAATTTAAATTTATACATACTTTTTTCGTACTATCCATTGGCTGATCCGAAAACTGTTTTGAGCAATGGTAGTTCTGACAATATTTTGACAATAGATGATATAATCCAACTCTTTATCGTGCTAAAACAAGCGAGTACCTTCTCCTGGAAGCTGAGTTTTCTGACAAAAATAATGTTCTTCAAACGCTCTAATAAGTCACTCAGACAAGTAATTTTCCTCTTCACTTCGTTCCCTACAACCATCTTCTTGGTGCGATGTCTCCGGAAGTCCGCTATTCAAATCAGCCCCATTGTCCCCAACTGATTCGCGTATGTTAGTCCTTGGGACCGGTAATGAACTATCCTGCCTCTTCTGCCAGTTATCCTTGTTCTTTTGGCGTGTATAACTATCAACCTTACCAACTACGTGGTTTTCTGGTACTTTACGAGTTATATCCCTATATGAAGGGTGCACCGTGGGGTCCGCGGGCGTAGCGCGGGGCTCAGATGTATTTGCTGAGCATGCTGGAACATCAGGTGTAGGGAGGTGGCGATTCTCTGCCTGTTCAACAATCGCAGGGTTGGTATCTGGTAACGGCGATGGTGGTACATATATATCGAGTGCTTTTTGATACGTGCAATTGAAATCCCTCATAAGTTCTCTGATGCGTTTCTCTTTCAAATACATAGGGCACTTCTTGGACAGAGCTAGATGGTCGCCCCTGCAGTTTGCACATGAAAACTGTTGCGTCTCACAGTTTGAATGACGATCACCACATTTTGGGCAAATTGGTCTGTTAGCGGGGCACATTTTAGCTGTGTGTCCAAATCTCCAACAACGCGAACATTGGGTGACCGGAAAAATATATGGTCTCACTTTAATTCGTAGTTCACATAGGAATATGTGGGTGGGGATCATTGATCCCTTGAATCCAATTCTGACACTCTCGCTTGCTGTCCAACCATCTGGGCACACTCGGTTGAGGCGTTTGACAGAAACTATATCGACGTCACTTTTCATATCATTTAATAGATCTTCCTCGGATAGGTCTGGCTCAATATCGCTAATGATACCAAACGATAAGCCTACTTCTGAGGTGCTTTGCCTTTTCCACTCTAATTTGCTTATCTCGGGATTGTTGGTAAACTTTATAGCGCTTTCATCGTTTTCAAAATTAATCATAAGTTTATATGGGTTAATATACCTCACTTTCAAAACACCCAAGATTCCATGTTGCCTAAATAATTTCGCCAACGCAAATTGCTTAGGAAACGCATTTTTAGAAGTCACTGCCACTTGATGGGGAGTTGCTGCGTGCTGCGATGATCCAAGATCCACGTTCCCCTGGTTTACGTATACATTCAGCGGTACCCCGTCTCTCATATTCATTTTTTTATTTCTTCTTAATACTTCATGCCATTCTTCTTCCAATTCCGCTACATCCCGATTTCTCTTCTGTAGTCTTATCTCTTCATCTCGCGTAATTCTACTATTCGTGTTTTCCGCACTGTTAATATTCATATTATTCTCATTACCGTCCAAACGTTGTGGGTCATCTTCAATCAACTCGATTTGCACCTCTAAATTATTGTCCTGCAGTTCCGAGTCTAAACTAAACTCTTTATCCATTGTCAACAAGATTCATTTTACACCACTTCACTAGTCGAACCAATACACTAATGAGGGTATGCCTTATTTAATTCACGCAGTTGACGTAAACAACCCGAGCCGGTTACCTGGCCGGACAATGTTATCGCTAAGTGTACGTCTTATTCGTATGGCTACCGAATAGACACTGCATTTTTAGTTATTTTGCCCTTTTGACAACAATCGAAAATATCTATATGGACTATACTTACAAAAATATGTAACAAGGGTGCGTAAGAGTGTATAGATATTTTTAGGTTTTTTAGGTTGTGCTTTGAATGTTATGTGGTGGTTACATACTCTCAAGTCCCAAGTCTTAAAAAAGTAGAAAAAAGAAATACTAAGAAAGAAAATATCTTTTTTTGGCCACTTACCAAGGCCAAGGCTTAGGCGAAGTCTTACTTGCCAAAAGTCAATTGACCCTAATTATGAATATTCAAGTAAAAGTATGTATATTTCACAATGTGAAATTGTACAGTCATCATACATATGCACAATTAGTATGTGCATACAAAATTAAAGTTGATTGTCTGAATAAAACATAATTATGTATGCTGCTGCTGCCAATTTGACCATTCATAAACTTAATCAGACTAACAGGCATTAAACAACTTACATAATTTTTAATTAACAATTTACAATTCTGAGATAAAGGCGCGCGGAATCTGGCAGCGGGTAGGTTGGTCGGTATAATAGACAATTGCTTAAGAACGAATAGCTTGGAGGATTGGCACACACTGTTATCGTTTTTCTTCACTGCGCTCAGAGTTCCTGATAGGACTGTCCAGCGCCAGTCCCTTACGTCCAAAGTGAAGGAGAACATTGAAGCCATACGTGTGTGTGTATTTTCCTGATGAAATTAGTTATAAACCACAGTCACTTTACCGTTCTATAGAGGCTAAGGTACATGAGGGAGATGTGCGAGGCGCCGTTCGCCTCGTCGGACTCATCGCTAGCTCCTAATAACGAGGACACGTTAAGGGAGTTACAAACTAAGCACCCTGCTCCTTCAAGGCTTCTTCAGTTACCAGCAGAGCCCTTTTTTAAGCGTGTCAGCCGATGTTTTGAATGCCTTGGGAAGTTTTTATAATGGATCGGCTGCTGGGCTGGATGGACTTCGTCCCCAACATCTTAAAGAGTTGACGTCCTCCTCTGCGGGTAGTAACGGGCCTAAATTGCTGGAGTCATTAACAAATTTGTGCAATTTCCTTTTGAGGGGAATTGTTCATCCACAAGTTTGTCCATTTTTGTATGGGGCGTCAATGTGCGCATTGTCAAATAAAGATGGAAGTGTTAGGCCTATTGCGGTTGGAAACACTATACGTCGGTTGGTTTCAAAGTTATGTTGTCATGCCGTTAGAGATGACATGGCAGAGTACCTTCAGCCCCACCAAGTGGGTTTTGGCACGCGATTGGGATGTGAAGCGGCAATTCATACTACACGTTCTTTTGCGTTGTCCCGGGACAAAACAGATAATGTTATTATAAAGCTGGATATAAAAAATTCCTTTAATAGCGTCGAAAGGGATACATTGTTAGAGGAAGTAAAGGATTTGGTACCTTCTTTATATTATTATTATTATTATTTTATTTTTTAGACAGGCAGCTGACGCTGATACGTCTAAATCATAGTTCACTTAGCACAGGTTCTCACTGCTATAGATAGTTTGTCAAGTCTGTTTTTGAACTGATTAACACTTTTCGAGTTTACTACTTCTGAGGGCAATTTGTTCCATGCATTAACTATTCGATTTGTGATTAAGTTTTTGCCGATGTTTGTTTTACATTTATTTGCTGTCAATTTAAAGTTGTGTCCTCTCGTGCGTGTGTTTGTATGTCGAGTGAACAGGTCGTTCAGTTCTGGACAGTCATAATAGTCATTTAAGATTTTAAAAGTCTCAATCAATTGCCCCCGTTCACGTCTCTTTTCGAGTGTTGTCAAGCCTAACTTCTGTAGCCTTTCCTCGTAAGGCAATGATTTGAGCTGTGTGGGAATTTTGGTGAACCTTCTCTGAACTTTTTCTATCATCATAATGTCTTTCTTGAAGTATGGGTTCCATATCTGAAAACCATATTCCAGAATGGGTCTCACATATGTTTTGTAGATTTTTAGCATGGTCTCAGGTGTGAGTATATGAAATGCTTTTCTAATGATGTAGATAATGGAGTTAGCTTTTTTAACCATTTTTGATATGTGAGGTTCCCATTTGAGGTCATTGGACATAAGGACTCCCAGGTTTTGTTGAGTTGTTACTCCTGCCAATTGCACATTATTCAAAATATATGGCAGCTTAGGGTTTTTTCTATGCATATACAGGACTGTGCATTTACTTTCATTGAGGTTTATCAGCCAATCGAGGCACCAATCTCTAATATTCGCCAGGTCTGATTGAAGCTTGCTGTGATCCACGAGAGGGTTAACAAAGAGTTATCCTTTCCTTTATCAATGCTATGCGTCTTCGCAAGTCGGTGTTCAGCAGGGATATCCACTGGGCCCATTGGTTTTTTGTCTGGCCATACAAAAACATGTAACTGCTTTGAATTCTCCCCTAAATGTTTGGTATTTGGATGACGGTACACTAGGAGGTCCACCTGAGATCGTCTTGGAGGACCTGAAAAAGTTGTTGCCAGCTTTATCAGCCATAGGTTTGGAGCTCAATGCGCGGAAATGTGAGATATTCCTTTGTAGCTCAACCAGATCTATTGATGATTTTGAAGCATTACTTCCTGGGCTGAAATGTGTTGACCCTACATCTAATCAAATCTACATCTACATCTACATCTACAGCAAATCTGCCCTGCGTATTAGAGCCTCAAGGTTTAAGCAGGACGGATGGTAAGAGGCCAGATGGGTTAACACTGGTTCCATGGGTGAGGGGTCGAAGTCTGATTTGGGATGCAACGTGTGTAAGCACGTTTGCTACATCGCACCTCAACCACACGGTACGAAAGGCTGGAGCGGGCGCCGAATGCGCAGCAAATCTTAAGCATTCAAAATACCCGAATTTGGAACCAGTGTATGACTTCATCCCGGTTGCTGTGGAGACGAGTGGCCCCTGGTGCTCCGAGGCAAAAACTTTCATTAAAACATTAGGACAACGATTGCGGGAGAGAGGTCGCGATCCCAGGTCCGGCTTTTATCTGGTGCAGCACATATTGTTGGTGGTGCAGCGGGGTAACGGCCAGCATATTGGGCACATTTGCGCCAGGTACCTGCCGTCTCGGGAATATATTAGTTTAGCATTAATTTTGTTTTAGTTTTAGTGTACATATTTTTTAATTTATATTGTATCTAACTTTACATTTTTGTCAATAAATATCTATCCTTTTATTGTAACTTGTAAATGGTCTAACCAATGTTGAAATAGAGAAACAATTTTCTCTGCATTTTTTAAAGCATTCTGAGATATGAAAGTACAAATTAAAATGTGTTCTATTCTAACTTAATTTAGAGCCAGGACCACTAAAAGTAATACATACAAACATTGTATTCAGGTATCTTATAAATAACACAGTAATTACGAATCTGCGTTGTAGCAGTGCAATTATAAGGCTATTTTTAGAAATAATGAAGTATCATAAATATCTATAAAAGAAAAAACTTTTTAAAATATATTTCGTCACCGACAAGTGACATAGGAACCTGCTGTAACTGTATTCAAATAGATACAAAGTCATGAACATAAATAAAATTGATATGTCTCATAAATAATGCACAACAACGCGCGCGTCCTTGCCCCACTGAACTGAATGACCTAGAAATGCACTACACATGCACTTCAAAAATACACCACATATACAAAAATATATCTAAAACTTACCTTTCTCACTATCAATAGACACATCTAAGAACACAATAGAATTGTTTTGATGAACTTCTGGTCCCACCATTGCTTTGTTTCTAATATCAGCAAAGAAAGCAATGGAACTGAACGCTCTTTCTAAAGCTAGATGTTAGGAAAGCATCACTACTTTAACTGACCATTTCTAAATTGATTATTTCGTTATTTAACAATTAACTGTTTATGGAACAATGATAAACACTGACAACAATGTGAATACAATACGAAAAATCTAATCCGGCAGTATTGAAGCTATTCGAGACACACTTAAATGTCAGTCTGACAACGGAAATGTCGTTGTATATTTTGACAGTTAAGACATTAATCTGACGATTTTACACGTGTCTCAAGTTTTACTAGCGACAACCATTCGACCTCATAATAAAAACGCCTGCATTTGAGCCGGATGTCTTTATCATACATGTCACAACTGTCAACTGTCAGTTGTGTCGTTCCAACTTGCGTCATCCCACGTACATATTTCGGAAATAATGAGCATAATTTAAGAAAATAGTGCATATTTCGTGAGTAACGCCATCCTTTTTTGTTTATTTAAAGTATTAAAATAAAAACGCATCAGATGAAGCGTAATTTTTACCTGTACGGCATGTAATGACCCTATGATAAGTGGATTAAGATTGTACCCATTTCGTTACAGCCCCAAGATGTCTTCGTCTGCGATATACATTTTGGACGTCAAAGGTAAGGTCCTCATATCGAGGAACTACCGCGGCGATGTGGATATGGGCGTCATCGATAAGTTCATGCCTCTCCTGATGGATAAAGAAGAGGAAGGAATGTTGACGCCATTACTACAGACCAGCGAGTGTACATTCTCCTATATCAAGACTAACAACCTTTACATCGTTTCAACTACGAAGAAAAACGCCAATATAGCGCTCGTTTTCGTGTTTCTGTACAAGATTGTTGAAGTCATGACTGAATACTTCAAAGAACTCGAAGAAGAAAGCATCCGCGACAATTTTGTTGTTATCTACGAGTTGCTAGATGAACTTATCGACTTTGGGTATCCACAGACCACAGATAGCAAAATCCTGCAGGAGTACATCACCCAAGAAGGTCATAAATTGGAGATGCAGCCTAGAATACCCATGGCAGTCACAAATGCAGTGTCCTGGAGATCAGAAGGTATAAAGTACAGAAAGAATGAAGTATTCCTAGATGTGATTGAATCAGTAAATTTGCTTGCCAATGCTAATGGCAATGTGTTGCGGAGTGAAATAGTTGGTGCCATAAAAATGAGAGTATATTTATCTGGCATGCCAGAGTTACGGTTGGGTTTGAATGATAAGGTGCTCTTTGAGAGTACTGGCCGAGGAAAATCCAAGTCTGTTGAGCTTGAAGATGTCAAGTTCCATCAATGTGTCCGGTTGTCACGCTTTGAGAATGACAGGACCATCTCATTCATTCCGCCTGATGGTGAATTCGAGCTGATGTCCTACAGATTAAACACGCATGTGAAGCCGTTGATTTGGATTGAATCAGTTATTGAGCGCCATGCACACTCCCGGGTTGAATACATGATCAAAGCCAAATCTCAGTTTAAGAGACGTTCCACAGCTAACAATGTGGAGATAATCATTCCTGTGCCTGCAGATGCTGATTCACCCAAATTCAAGACCACCATTGGCAGTGTAAAATATACTCCTGAACAGAGTGCTGTTACTTGGTCCATCAAATCATTCCCTGGAGGCAAGGAGTACCTCATGAGAGCTCATTTTGGTTTGCCCTCTGTTGAATGTGAGGAGGTAGACGGCAAGCCACCAATCCAGGTTAAGTTTGAGATACCATACTTCACTACATCAGGCATTCAAGTCAGATATTTGAAGATCATAGAGAAGAGCGGCTACCAAGCTTTGCCATGGGTGCGGTACATAACCCAGAACGGTGACTATCAGCTCAGGACCAACTGAGCATTATAAGTTGTTATTATTACATTCCTTTTATTATAAGTATGCACTTCACATGTTATCATTATTGTTTGCTGAGTTAACACTGTCATTGTAGGTATGAAGTAATGGAAATAGTATTATGTATTGACACGGTAATAAAATATTCTTACAAGATATTTTGGGTGTTTATTTGATTACAAATTATTATCATAGTTTTTGTAATAATACCCCGACTCTTTGCAGACATGCAATATGGGCTAAACGTCATAGAAAATAGCCCAGCCGCTAAATTACTACAAAGTTTGGCAGAGATTCCAGCGATATTTAATATTGTATCCAATATGCTGTGATATGAGTGTATCGCGTGATAAATTGATAGTACAGTGTGTCTTTATAATGTGCACATGGCAAAATGGGAGAAACTACGCCCAATTTTACTGACGCAAAAAATGTTTAAAAAAATCTTTAATATATAATGCTATATATATTTATATATTACTATTATAAATGTGAAAGTTTGGATGTCTGGATGTTTGTTACTCCAATCACGCTTAAACGGCTCATCCGATTTGGATGAAATTTTGCACGAAGATAGTTTATAGCTTGGATTAAAATATAAGATACTTTTTTTATCCCGGGTTTACGCAGACGAAGTCGCGGGTGGGAACTAGTAATTTAATAACAAAAGTTGTATCTCAGTCAAAAACGTGGTAATTTTACTGTTAGAAAGCTGCTAGGGTGTAGAATAACATGAAATAATAAAAAAGTTAGGTAAATGGGACATTATATTGAGTAATTTTAAAATTTTGAAAAAAAAGTAGGAAAAATAAACACAATTTTCTCTTTGACTCGCACGGTATAAAGGTCGTACCACACTTGGGGGTTCGTGTTCGTGTTGCATCGTTGCCTCTCTTTCATTTGCCGTAGGAAGGAAAAAGATGCAACACGAATATTTGGGTCAAAGTGTACTACGACCATAACAGTCACCGTGTAAGGCCTGCAACACACTGGCACGGCCTGCGGATTTGACAGCTAATGACAAGTTTTCTATTGTCCGCCGCGGCCAGTCCGCGCCAGTCTGTGAGAGGCTTAGAGCATTAAACCAACCGGAGACGACACGCGCACACTTTTCTATCTAAAAAAGTCTGCCGTTTTCGGCGCGGGGGACGAGGCAACGCACACAAATCATGTTAACACCAATGCATTTTTCCGATAGTGTCACTACACACGCACACGACAAAATTATCAAACACCAGCATAAACTATACTCACACAAGTACAAACACATACACAGACAACCTGTCCGTGAAAGAGATGACGTCAGCTCGAAGTAAACATCGATAGTGCGAGGAACACGTCGATAATAAATAATAAACTTATCGATATTTCATGTAGGTCCGGAAACGAATGCTCAAAAAAAGGTATAGAGGGAAATGCATGAAACACAATTTTTGACTTCGTAACTTTGTTTGGACTAGTTAGGAGGTAAACATATCAAAAGTCCTTGCCCGTAACCCTTGAGCCGGAGGGGAGGGGGGGGGGGGGTTTCAAAGTCCCATTATTCGGTTTTTCACCTATATCTCGGAAACTATGCGTCCTAGCGACATAACTATTCTAAACAAAATGAAAGGTGATTAAATTTGCCACAATTTTTATAATATCAAGTTTTTCGATATCTTGTACAGTTTTCGAGATATAAGATATTATACTATCGAGTACTATCGAGCTGGTCTGATGATGGAGATGGAAGGCGGCCATAGGATATCATATTGAAATGACATGATCGGTACTTATTAAAAGGGATTTTTTTTATGCACGTAACATACGATCTTTGGACAGACGGTAAACGGATAACAGGATGTTTTTTCCACATGAATAACTGGCCTGAATTTTGGTTCAGGCAGGACAGGTTAACACTATACTGTATCTTTTGGAGATAACATAAAACAAGAAACAAAGAATAAAAAGCAACTTTTATAAAATAACATTCAAAATCCTGGGAGCAAATAGTGCTAGTCTCGTTTAGGAGTCCACGACACATGATTTCCACAAGCTCGGATACAGACATCCTGAATCATTACATCTTTTGGGAATCTGAAAAATAAATTATAAGAATAACATACTTATAATGTTTATCGACATTTGTTTTTGTGCTGTCCCTTCACTAACTTTCCTAGTACAGTGTTGCTAGAGTAACAAATTAAAAGTGCATATTTACGGAACAAGTGACGATCGTAAATTCCGTATAATTAATAAAATACAGCCTAAACATATTATATTTAAAACATTAAATAAAAATATTATATGGTGAAAATAAAAGAATAAATGAATTTGCAAACAGTAATCCATCATTAATTAATTAAACATCTACAATTATAAATTTCACGTTATTTATGGTTGGTACCATTTTTATTGGATAAACTGTGTTAATAATAACGAATTTAAAGTAGAACTTATAATTAAACATTTATACAGTCAACTTTAAAAAATACCCAAAAGTAGAGCTAGTACCATTAAGTGGGAACACTGTTAGCTTGACAATATTTTTTAGTTTTTTGCAAATTTAATGCACTATTTGATAATATTTAAACGTAATAATACTAACAGATGAAAAGTAACGTTATCCTTTTGTACATTAGATATTTCTGATCTCTTATTACACGAGAACACGTTGCAATTCGGCATTTTTAGCTCAGGTCATTCCGCGCTCACTGCGATTCATTGAATGGCGCGGAGCGCGCGGCAACTAGTTTTATATAACCGCTATGACCGGCGGTCTCGTACCTTTGGCAGAGGGGAATGCCTGGCAATGGCTACTCCGGTTGGTTTAAAGCCTGCACCACACTGGCGCGGCCTGCGGTGGCGGACCATAGTAAATTTGACAGCTAATGACAAGTTTTCTATTGTCCGCCGCGGCCAGGCCGCGCCAGTCTGTGAGAGGCCTAATGCTCTAAGGTGAGAGGCCTAATCGCAGCTTTTGAAAAGTCAGTTTGTTGGTACGTTCAAAGACCAAAATTATAATACCTTTACAATCCGTTTAAATGTTTAAATAGTTTTTCAATTACATAACTTTAAACAGTTTAATTACAAAACTTAACTAAATATTATTCAAGATTTAAAAATTGCGTAATAAAATATACATTTTGTATTTATGAATTATTATAGTTTGATTTAAGATACATTTCTAATGTAGTTTCAGAATGCAACTTTGGTCGCGGCAAAGTTCGTGTTTGTAAATATATCTGTTTTTTAATTAAAATGCAAATAATAAACGTGTCAATGTGCATAAAAAACTTAATAAAGTTATCTCGGATTCGTACAAGATGTTATTGTGACATAATTCCCTCAAGCCAAGTGAAAATTGTGAGGAAGAAGAATACTGAACCGAATAACCTCAAACCAGACATAGTTCAAGAAGAAAATGTTGAAGAAAACACTTCCAAAGACTTTAGAGTTAATGAATTTAATATACAAATGATTTCAAAGAATATTTACGATCAGTTATTTAAACATCCTTGCCCTAAAGTGGATTCAACTATCATTAAAAGGTAAATATTACTACCAACGAATTTAGTCTATTTTCACTACATTTACGTTCAAAGTAAGGGACTTCAACTTCAAACTTAAAACATTTATTGTACATTACTTACCTAGGGCGGTGAAACAAAGAATATCTCAGATTTCGGCAAGGGTGATAAATATGAGATTTGAGGCTTTCTTCATTACCGCCCGTGGAGATTACAAAGTTTTACGTCTCTCCCTGGCCAGGAAGTGGGATTTTCTGCACGCGTAGTGTGCGGTAATTGCTACTTTATGGCCAGGTATGACGTAAAAATATTTTATACATCATCCAAATATGACATAAATATGTATAGTTTACCGTCAAATCCTCCAACTTTACACCACCGTCCAATCTTTGCCCAGGAAGGAAATATAACTAAGAGTACATTTATCTGAGAAAATTTTTGAAGCAAGTTTTTTTTTGGTAATAAATTAAGTTATAATTTGGTATTCTTAGTTATAATTTGGTATTCTTAGTTATATTTCCTTCCTGGGCAAAGATTGGACGGATGGGTAAAGTTGGAGGATTTGACGGTACGTGTTTTTCTCAATTAACCATTTGTATTTCTAGTTGCCAAGAAAGATTAATAAAACATGGAATAGACTACAAACAGAACCCATATGTGCCTGACGTGGAGTTAAAACTGCCAGAGCTGCAGGGCAAGGATGTTGTGGAACATTTTTACAACATCGGGGAACAACAGAGTGGCCCATATAGAGAGCTGTTGAAGACACTAGCCAGCACCATTATACCCCGGCCACCGAAGGTTAATTATTATATTTAGTTATTATTACATTATTTATGGACAGGTTCTTGCTTCTCTAGCTGCTCTGTCCGAGACAGAGAATCCGGGAAGAGCCGCTGGATGAAATATAGCTTATGCTCGTCCTGAAGGTTCATTATGCACACTGGTGAAAGAATTTTCAGAATTAGATAAGTAGTTCCGCGAACGTGACCTTTGTGGTTCTTGATCTTCCGACCTGCCCCTGCCTGCTTGCGACTGGGGAGTCGGGAGGGCTCCAATGATCCTCTCTTGATAAGTTTCTTGGGGTATGTTTGTTAACTGCTGCTGTAGCCATTTCTCCACTTTTCTGTGACATAAAATATTCGCGCTTTCAGGCGGGGACTGTGGTATGCCCTAAACTAGGAGAAATTCACTGACTGACAGCCTTTTAACAAAAACGTAAAGTTTTGGAGTGGAAAAACTGGTCTTTGCAGAGACCACTTAAATATGCCAATTTTCAACTCGCACTTGAGACCGGACGGTTCTTCTAAAAGCAATAGTTATATTTATAGGTAATTTTAAGATCTTTAATTTCTGTAAACATGCCATTCACTAAAAGTTAATAGTTTCAGAGTTTTAAGCAAAAATCTGAAGAAATTTTTCCCTCGGGCCGTTTTGGCAACCAAGTTTCACAACCAGTTGTCAAAAAGGAATTAATCATCTTGTTACGCAACTAGTTGCCAAAAAAGAAAATCTTTTCCTGTTTGTCATCCAGTTGCCAATGAAGAATAGGTATCAGACACTTAGAACGTAATGTGACTAGTTTGTATATAAAAATATAAATATATGTATTAGTTATACCGTGGGCTGTTAAAACCCGGCAGATTTTAAAAGTGTATTACTGATCATATTTAGAGACTAAAATGTCCTAAAAACTTTTTGGAATACTTCTAGTAGGTAGTTAATACATTGGTATTAACTACCTAAAGTGTTTACCCAGTGTGTGTTGCCAGTGATGACATAAGGACGCTGAAACATGGTCGCTCACAGTTACAATGGGCCTCGTAAGAAGGCTCAAAGTCACCCAAAGGGCAAATGAGAGGGCTATGTTGGGAGTTTTCTGCGTAATCGCATCAGAAATGAGGCTATCCGCAGCAGAACCAAGGTAACCGATATAGCCCTCCAAATCAGGGACTGCATAACCGAAAAATACCGGTATTCTATTTTAACGGTATGACGTCATATCGGTTGTCAAATAGCGGTTTCGGTAGCGGAACCTTTATATTTCGCTACCGAAATATAACGGTACCTTTATTTTTTCCGGTACCGTAACCGCTATTTAAAGGTACCGATATATCGACTTTGGCCTGGTGTTATTGCCAAACCGCCGGCAAAGGCTCTGCCGCTTTGTATTTTTGTCTTTAAATGTTTAGTAGCCAATGCTTCCTCTGTAGAGTGCCAGCTTGCTTACTTTTCTCGATAACCTTTATAATACCGGTATTATAAAGGTTACGGTATCGTTTAAAACTGATACCGCTAACCGTTATTTCAAAACGGTTACGGTACCGTTATGTTCGCGCGGCGCGCATAACCTTTATGACATAATGGTACCGTTATGGAATACCGGTTTCATACCGGTATAACCGTTACCGAAATCAGTCCCTGTTCCAAATCGCTAAACTTAAGTGGCAGTGGGCGGGACACATTGCACGTAGAACCGATGGCCGTTGGGGCGGAAAGGTTCTCGAGTAGCGACTACGTACCGGAAGACGCGGTGTGGCTAGGCCCCCCCCCAAGGTGGAATGATGACCTGGTAAAGGTCGCGGGAGTCCGCTCTGGATGCGGATGGCGCAGGACCGGTCATTTTGGCACTCTTTGGGGGAGACCTATGTCAGCAGTGGTCGTCTTTCCGCTGATATGATGATGATGATGATTATTATTAAAAAGTCTGTTTGATTTTATATATTCTAGATGTCACGTGGTGTCGCTATGCTAGCTGTGAAATGAGAGTCTTATTTGGTAACCAGTTGTAAAAAAAGACATTTTTTTCCTTTTCGGCAACTGGTTGCGAAACTCCACTGTCATCTACGCTAGTTTTGGTTCAAGAATAAATTTTCTTTTTTGGCAACTAGTTGCGTAACAAGATGATTAATTATTTTTAGACAACTGGTTGCGAAACTTGGTTGCCAAAACGGCCGGAGGGTAATTTTTCACTTTTTTGCGATATTGTCAATGTTGCGCCACGAAATTTTGTTAGCAAACCTCAGATTCAGCACCCGAAAATACGTATAGAATGAAAGAAATCAAACTACCCCTAAACTTTCGCACTAGGTGCACTTTTGAGTACAATTTGACTGCATTTAAAGTCTTCCCTACTCTTCGCCATCCTGGCGAGAGGGCCGGCGTCAATAGTACTAGTCTCTGATATTTTCAAACCCCTTTCCTTCATTTGGTTCACATTTATAATAGTATATATATAGGATAATACTAGCGACCTGCCCCGGCTTCGCACGGGTTTATATATTATACATATAAACCTTCTTCTTGAATCACTATATCTATTAAAAAAACTTCTTCAAAATCCGTTGCGTAGTTTTAAAGATCTAAGTAGACATAGGGACAGACAGACAGCGAGAAGCAACCTTGTTTTGTAGTGATGATACAGGGTGATGGCAGATGGATGGGCATACATATACTTTAGATGGGGCCATATGCAACATGTTGTGCACAAAAAAAATCTAAGTAGACATAGGGACAGACAGACAGCGAGAAGCAACCTTGTTTTGTAGTGATGATACAGGGTGATGGCAGATGGATGGGCATACATATACTTTAGATGGGGCCATATGCAACATGTTGTGCACAAAAAAAAATCTAAGTAGACATAGGGACAGACAGACAGCGAGAAGCAACCTTGTTTTGTAGTGATGATACAGGTTGATGGCAGATGGATGGGCATACATATACTTTAGATGGGGCCATATGCAACATGTTGTGCACAAAAAAAATCACTTGGACCCAACTATTTGTTTTAAGAATTTTTTACTTTTATTTTTCAACTACTAAAAAAATTATTAAACAAGCAACATTTTTATTTTATTTTTATCTAGACTGATACCTAAAAAGATTACAACATTTTTACCCAAACCCCTTTAAATGAGAAAAAAAAATAAAAATGACAAAGAAGCTGCTGCGCGAGTGAATTCGCCGCTAGAGGCACTAGTGGCGCGTCGGGGCTTCAAAATGTCAAATGCCATAGTTTGTGAGTGGATTTTGCGGGTTTTTTCATAATTCCTAATAATGTTCTGAATATTTTGCATAGCTGAGATTAATTCTGCCAAATATGTGTCAATGAATCTTAGTGCGTTAATAGCGAATGTAAGAAAAACTCGTGCGAAAATAAATTGGAGGTAATAATAATATGTATTATTATTTTTAATTATTGATTTACTCTTTTAAGCATGATTCAAATGTAAATTATGTTTTACGCGAGTAATAACAAACTTAAATAGGTAGCTATATTTCTGGACCCGACACGCCAGTGGCGCCAACTACCCTGAGAACTTTACGGTTTCGCTCTATGAAAACACAACAATTATATCGATATCAGCCATATTTTTACACCAAAAAGTAGGTTGGGTAATTTGACTAAATATTCATTAATAATCCACCTAAATTTAATACCGATACGGTAAAAAATAATGAAAAGTAATCTTCATAAATTCCGTAAAAATCAGGCGAAAATGGTATAAACTTTCTTTACTTTATAATTGACTACGTCTATATACGTTCTTTGGGATACGCGCATAATCCACTTATTTTTGTTAATGAATAAACCTTTCTATAGGCCAGGCCCCGTAGCATGGATGGCCTTATCACGCGATAAGTGATAGGATAGAGATGCCGTCCCTGGCTGACACCGTTCGATAGAATGAGACGACGCGCTTATCCTATCACTTATCGCGTGATAACGCCATCCATGCTACGGGGCTCTGTTGAAACTTGGTAAGTAGATGTATTCTGTGAACCGCATTAAGATTTTCACACAAAATCGAAAAAAAAACATTTTTAGGGGTCCCCATACTCAGAACTGAAACTCAAAAAAAAAATTTTCATCAAACCCATACGTGGATAGATCTATGGATCTATGGATAGATCTACAAAAATGATATTGAGGTTTCTAATATTATTTTTTTCTAAACTGAATAGTTTGCGCGAGAGACACTTCCAAAGTGGTAAAATGTGTCCCCCCCCCCCTGTAACTTCTAAAATAAGAGAATGATAAAACTAAAAAAAATATATGATGTACATTACCATGAAAACTTCCACCGAAAATTGGTTTGAACGAGATCTAGGAAGTAGTTTTTTTTTTAATACGTCATAAATCGTAAACCGTTATTTATTTCACGGAATCCTTCATGTGCGAGTCCGACTCGCACTTGGCCGCTTTGTTCCCTATAGAATTATTGATTTCAATAGTAAAAGTTGTTTAAAATAACATATAAAAGCCGTGTATACAAATAATTAGCCTGATATTTAATTATTTCCAAAAAAACCGTAATTTTCTCAGGGTAAACTGAGGCCCTAGTACACTAGGTTTTATGTCGCGTTTTACGTGACGTTTCAGTAGATTTTCGCCGACATAAAACCTAGTGTGCTAGGGCCTCTGATTTGCGCAAAAACGGAAGCCCTCATTACAACCCTTATTATTTATCATCGTCCCATTCGGGCATACGCTAGGTCGACATCTATTGCATATATCCTCAATCTACGTATTCGTAGACCGTAGTACACTTTAGTGACTAAAAACCCCGATAGATGGCTCTGCGCGTAAGTTAGATTGCGCTATCGTTTGTCTTTCCTGTTTTACATAAGCACATTGTACTTTACAAGATCATAGTCTTCCATGATTTACAATCAAATTTTATGTAGTTTTTGGGCCAGCTCATATTAATTCCAGTATGAGCAGGTTAATTTAAAATATTGTGTTAAGCTGAGGCCTGTTCACGTTCTGACGAAAATATTGATTTTTGAGCTTCTAGTGTGAAGAAATAATGAAGAATTCTACCACAGAATAAGTAATAGTTGATTCTACTACAGAAAAATTACTGTAGACTGAAAAAGAAACACAATAACCGAACATAATATTTAAAATCCGGCCAAGTGCGAGTCGGACTCGCGCACGAAGGGTTCCGTACCATTATCTATAAAAACGGCAAAAAAATCACGTTTGTTTTATGGGAGCCTCCTGTAGCCTAGTTGGTAGTGACCCTGCCTACGAAGCCGGAGGTCCCGGGAATCCTGGTAAGGGCATTTATTTGTGTGATGAGCACAAATATTTGTTCCTGAGTCATGGAGGTTTTCTATGTATTTAAGTATTTATTTATCTATATAAGTATGTTTATCGTCGTCTAGTACCTACCCATAGTACAAGCTTTGCGTAGTTTGAGACTAAGCCGATTTGTGTAAGATTGTAAAAGAAAAAAAATTTAAAAAAATATATATATATATTTATTTTGGTTTTAAGTATTTGTTGTTATAGCGGCAACAGAAATACATCATGTGTGAAATTTTCAGCTGTTAAACTATCACTGTTGTTGAGATACAGCCTGGTGGCAGACGGACAGCGGAGTCTTAGTAATAGGGTCCCGTTTTACTCTTTGAGTACGGAACGTACCCTAAAAAACGACGCAGGTAAATCCGCGGGATAAAATATATGGCCATCCAGAAAGTCCAATCTACACGGAGGTGCAATACAAACTTAAAGCTATACATCAATCCATTGAGGTATAATGTACTAACATACTAGAGAAGACGTCTTGTTCGGCGTGTCATCTCTAGTACCTACGTTAGTACGAGTACATTATACGTCAATGCATCAATCAATTTTCAATGGACAACCCGGAACCAAATAAGTTATGAAAGAGTATAAAGAATAATTGCTAGGCTTGTCTTAAAATAAATTGTAGGCAAGCCGGTGGGAATCGGCTTGTATGGGCGCTCATAGTTTATAAACTAACGAAAAAGAATGCGTTAAATTGTGAACGGTTTTGACAGTTCACAATTTTTCGACGGTTTATATAATATCGCGAGTTAGTGTACGTTCCTTTTAAAATGGTCGAAGAAATTAATAACTGCACTCCTGAAGAAACTGCGTGAGTAGCAAAAGAAAACTTGCTGCCCGAAAGGGATAATTATTTGTAGTCTCCTATTTATTTAAAATTTGTCGTAGAAAAAGTATTGTATGCAACGGTGTATAACTGGTCTAAAAACGCTCGTGGCGTCTTTAATTGCGATGCTCGCCAAGGCTCGCATCGCAACTCACGCCACTCGCGTTTTAAGACCCTTCTTATAAAACAGTTGCATAAAATACAATTTCTTAAGGGGCTCCCAGCTCCCAATGACTGTCGATCTGTAACTGCCCGTTTATTCGTGTTTTTTATGGCTTATCGTATTAACAACAACGAGGTTTACCGAAATTATATCCCATGTTTACTAACTATACAAAACTTACCGTTTTCGAGATACGAGTATATGGCACCGAACTTTGGCAATTTTAGGCCAAAAAACCAGTTTTTGGGACGTAACTTTTGTGAAAATGAGTTAAAAATAAAAAACGCTAATCAAAATTATAGGTAAATTCACTATGTAAGTATGAGTAGGTACGAGTTTCGGTAGTATAAAAGTTTTAATGAGGATGAAGTGTCGCGTTTTGTATTTTTACAGACCTTTCTTTAAAAATGGATAATTAATTCTGTATTAACATTTTTCAAGTTAATTAAAATCAATAATGTTAAACAAGAATCAAACTTTCCCATATCTGCACCTGGAAAGCTAGCTTCAATAAACCGAGGACGATTGTCGAAATTAAAACTACTAAATTTCGTTGATTTTTGACGGGAGCCCCTTAAACACTTCGCAGGAATGGTCAAAGAGCTATGGATGGAGTAAATACAGTAAAGACAGCGTGGAGCGAGTGCCCTGCCCGCCTGATGACGCGATCATATTTGACGTTGAGGTGTTGATGGCGGCCGGCAAGAGGCCTACGCTGGCCTGCGCCGTGTCAACTGATGCTTGGTGATATTCTGTTTATTTATTTAATTTTATTCATTACACGGGACACCAACAGAGTACAGTCGCTATCAGATATATCAGAGCGGCCAAAGTGCTCCGAAATATCTGAACACGTATCTATTGTCGAGGCATTAGAGACGTGTTTAGATATTTGTGTGCACTTTGGCCGCTCCGATATATCTAATGGCAACTGTACATACATAAGGTAAGGTTACAGTTGTCTTTGGCATAAAATGTGTAGTTCTGTTCGGTATAAGGTCTTTTACTTACTGTCGAGTCCTATTCTCGTAAATTTTGTTCTTTGGTACAGTCGCCATCACATACATCGGTACACTATAGGTGTTCAAAAATATCGGCACATGCACTCTAATGCCTTGTAAATAGAGGTGTGTTCCGATGTTTGTGACGTGCTTGTTTGCTCCGATGTATGTGATGGCGACTGTACCTAATCTACCTAATATAAAAATAATTGAGCCATTGTAGCTGATCGGTAAGGCAATAAGGTCTGGAGGTCGCGGGTCTCGCTCGAACACCGGCTCTTGTTTTAGGTGAAGGAGAACATCGTGAGGACGCCGGTGTAATCCCATAAAGGTCTAGTTTTCCCTCTAGATTGGAAGGTCAGATTGCAGTCGCTTTCGTATAGCTAGCGCCTACACTAAATATTACAGACCTAAATTCACTACACTTCACACTAGATGGCACGACGTACCGTCATTAGAGTGAATTTCACCTGGCATGAGTGAAAAATCTCTATACTGTGTGTTACCGGCACGCGGGTATTTATTAAAACTGCTAATAATATGTTCCATTAGCAATTGTTTACATGTATTAGCAAATCATAATTATGTAAATTAACTGTACAATTTAATTTCCAAAATCCGATCCTTCAATGTACTACGTGTATGACGTCGCACTAAACAAAGTATGAAGAGCTGTCACTTATCCCTTCGAGTGGCAGGCCCAAATTGTAAGGCGTATCGACACTGGCGCCACCATCAATATCCTTAGAATGGTATTGGTAGAGGCCTTTTTGATGGTCAATGAAACTTTGCCGTGCTTTACAAAATCGCCGATATATTATTATATTCCACATTTTGTATTAAAACTATGTAACTGGCTACTTACTCAATTAGACCGTATCTGTACCAAAGCTAAGAAACAAATAACGTATACATCTGATCTTAGGGATACACATATTGGCGTCCCACAGGGTAGTGTCTTAGGCCCACTACTTTTTCTAATTTACATCAACGATTTTCCGCTGGCTATCCAAGAATCTATGGTTCTATTTGCTGACGATAGCACTGTGATATTCACAGGAGAAGACCTACACTACTACGAGGAAAACGTCAATAGATCTCTGCAATCACTCATTGAATGGCTAAACAGGAACAACCTCCACATTAATTTAGAAAAAACTAACATTATGAATTTCAAACAAAGAATTGACAGAATCACTAATTTAAATGTAACTTATAAGGACCATAGGATTAATGAAACGGACATATCAAAATTTTTAGGTTTAAGCTTAGATAATAAATTGACCTGGAAAAACCAAATTGACTCTCTATGTAAGAAGCTAAATAAATATTCATATGCTCTGTATCATCTTAGTAAAAAAGTTAGCCAATCTGCAGTCTTAACATCTTATCATGCCTATGTTACATCTACACTAAGGTACGGAATAATATTTTGGGGCAACTCCACAGATAGAGACCTAGTCTTCAAAGGTCAGAAGAAATGTATCAGATCCGTTTGCAGCCTACACCCCCGCGAATCATGTAAACCCTATTTTATTAAATTAAAAATCTTGACATTCCCATCACTCTATATTTTTGAAACAGCAATGTATGTTAAACAGAACAGTAACCAGTTCTCGAGCTTTAATAGTGCCCGTATGCAGGGTAAGATAAACCATGGACCGTACAAAACTGCCCTACTTTCAAAAAGCATATTTGGAATGGCGCCTAGAATTTTTAACAAATTGCCAAGAGCCATTTTGAAATTCCATGACCCTCATTTATTTAAAAAAGCATTGTTTAAATTTCTAGCTGCCAAAGCATACTATTCCATACAAGAATATTTAAATGACCCTAGCATAACGTAAGCAAATGATAGCATAATTAACGACTTATATCTAGTGTGTAAGTGCATGCTGCATGCTATTTTGTGGCTATTTGTATGCCTTAACAGGCAAGACATAGTGAGACAAACCATAACTGTAACACCGATGTACATACCTATGTTTAACAAATAAAATATTTTGTATTTGTATTTGTACTTGCCACTCCAGAGGTTATCAATTTACTTTGCTGTACATTGCTGGTAATTCAAATTTTGTTAGAAAACTAATAAAGTCTGAATTTTAGCTTATTGATTAAATTAACTGTTACTTTACTCTACTTTTAAAAAAGCCCGCATGCCGGTAACACACTGTATATTTTTTCAGTACAGTTTTAATTTAGATTTTTTTGTATATTGTGATACTGAACTTACGTGTCCCGGGTTCAGACAGAGTGCCAGCGCTTCTCTCGAAAGAGCGATTGTGAGCCATGAAACCTTTTGTTCTGCTGCAACAACTGCTTGAACTTTTTAACCCCCGACGGAAAAAGAGGGGTGTTATATGTTTGATGTGTCTGTGTGTCTCTGTCTGTGGCATCGTAGCTCCTAAACGAATGGACCGATTTGAATGCGGTTTATTATCCGAAAGCTGACGTGATCGAGGTGGTTCTTAACTTAACTTCTCTTCTTACGTTTCAACAAAATCGGTTCAGCCGTTTTTCAGATATTGAACTTTGATATGAAAATTTGGGGGTTTTTCAACTTTTCTAAAGTTGTAGTAATACTTTTGTTTTATGTTACTATTATGTTTGTTCTGTTCCATATTGTGTATCGAATGTTTGTTATAATTTTGTTTTTGTACGATTTTTTTTCTGTGTGATTACATACATACATACAATCACGCCTTTATCCCTAAAAGGGGTAGGCAGAGCACATGAAACTTGTGTTCCAGTGCCACTTTTAGCATAAATGTGAGTATAAAAGATCGACAAAATGTGATGTCGCAGTGATAGGTTGCTAGCCCATCGCTCACAACATCTGTGTGATTGTAGCAAACAAATAAAGGTTTTATCTATCTATGTATCCAAATATTGGTGCTAGGTGGAAAATAATGTATTTTTACTCTACAGGTATGGCTGGGTGAGCCGTCCCCTAGCCAACGGCGACCCCCACAAAACGTTCGACCATATCAACTACGAAGACTTGATACCGCTGGAGACTGATGGAGAGAAGCCCATTGGCGACCTGGAGCGACCTAGGATAGTCGTCGGCCATAATGTATCATATGACAGGAGTAAGATAAAGGAGCAGTACTGGCTGGAAAAGACAGGTGATCTTTTTGAAATAGGCTTTGTTACTGGCTGGAAAAGACAGGTCATCTTTTTGAAATAGGCTTTGTTACTGGCTGGAAAAGACAGGTGATCTTTTTGAAATAGGCTTTGTTACTGGCTGGAAAAGACAGGTGATCTTTTTGAAATAGGCTTTGTTACTGGCTGGAAAAGACAGGTGATCTTTTTGAAATAGGCTTTGTTACTGGCTGGAAAAGACAGGTGATCTTTTTGAAATAGGCTTTGTTACTGGCTGGAAAAGACAGGTGATCTTTTTGAAATAGGCTTTGTTACTGGCTGGAAAAGACAGGTGATCTTTTTGAAATAGGCTTTGTTACTGGCTGGAAAAGACAGGTGATCTTTTTGAAATAGGCTTTGTTACTGGCTGGAAAAGACAGGTGATCTTTTTGAAATAGGCTTTGTTACTGGCTGGAAAAGACAGGTGATCTTTTTGAAATAGGCTTTGTTACTGGCTGGAAAAGACAGGTGATCTTTTTGAAATAGGCTTTGTTACTGGCTGGAAAAGACAGGTGATCTTTTTGAAATAGGCTTTGTTACTGGCTGGAAAAGACAGGTGATCTTTTTGAAATAGGCTTTGTTACTGGCTGGAAAAGACAGGTGATCTTTTTGAAATAGGCTTTGTTACTGGCTGGAAAAGACAGGTGATCTTTTTGAATTAGACTTTGTTACTGGCTGGAAAAGACAGGTGATCTTTTTGAAATAGGCTTTGTTACTGGCTGGAAAATACAGGTGATCTTTTTGAAATAGGCTTTGTTACTGGCTGGAAAAGACAGGTGATCTTTTTGAAATAGGCTTTGTTACTGGCTGGAAAAGACAGGTGATCTTTTTGAAATAGGCTTTGTTACTGGCTGGAAAATACAGGTGATCTTTTTGAAATAGGCTTTGTTACTGGCTGGAAAAGACAGGTGATCTTTTTGAAATAGGCTTTGTTACTGGCTGGAAAAGACAGGTGATCTTTTTGAAATAGGCTTTGTTACTGGCTGGAAAAGACAGGTGATCTTTTTGAAATAGGCTTTGTTACTGGCTGGAAAAGACAGGTGATCTTTTTGAAATAGGCTTTGTAAACTAAAATAGGCTTTAGTAGTATTTACTAGTATTATTATTATTCTGGTAGTGGCTCCCGGGCTGTGAGAGCCCAAGGGTCAGCAGTGGTCGCAGTGATACAAGTATCACTGCGACCACTGCTGATCTATTGTGATCGCCACATACTACAATTCTTGGTCAAGTACTGCAGACTCGAAGATTTGCAAAATTTCGTTGAAATCAAGAAAGTTAATCTCCGGGCACATGATGTGTTTGCCCAGAAAGGAGTACGATTTAAGAGTTAAGGCAAGGGTGTGTGTAGGCGTCTCTTCTGCTTCAAGGCAGAGTCTGCACTATTTACTTGTAGGATTAGATTAGATATTTTATCCACCAGATATTTATTGGCCAGGAATTTTGAATTGAATCCACGTGCTTTGATGGTCTGCAATACATAAATATTGCTCATTTGAAGGTTTCATCGGAGGACATATTTTGAAAGTTTCAATTCAAACCTGATATTCTTTCCGTCTAAACCAGTGATTCCCAAAGTGGTCCAGGTGGACCCCCAGGGGTCCACGGGAGACTTGCTGGGGGTCTACGTAGGCGTGAACAAAAAATGGGGGTCCATAAAATGTTAATGGGGGTCCACGAAAATTTATCTGGTTTTGATAGTAAAGAGCAAAAATGTAAGCATAGTTTTTAAAAGGGCCTACTACCTACCTACATTGTTTTTAGTACCTAACTAAGCAGATTATATTTTAATAAGGCAAGCGACTGTTACTTGTTCAAACTTGCGTATTCGATATTACGTAGGTACAATTTCGTGTACAGACTTGCAAAGCGCTATCCGCCCGACAATGCTTAATGCTTGTTCAGACATGAATTTGATCACCACTATAAATACTTGATGCCAAAGGCAAACTCATTCATTTGTTTCCGGAATTACGAAAAGAAGGTGTGAGAAAATTTATATCAGTGTTTGCTAGTGCCGGAGAAAAGTAAGTACCTACCTTTTTTTTGTTTTATAGTACTTAAGTATTTTGTTTACGTGTACCAGTCGGTTGATCACAACTGTTTGTATTCACGGCGCAAACGGTGAGGGCAACGCACTCTAAACCGAATAGGTAGGTATCACTAACACTGCGACGGTCGGAAGAGATTAATTCCAATCTTTCCTTCATACTTAAACAGGCTTAGGACTGTCTGACACAATTTTCCGATGTAAAACATTAGTGGTAGATACGTATTTAACAAAGTAAGGGATTTCAGGCGTATTTAAAAGATTGGAATCAACCATTTGTAAATAATCCAGATTATCACTATCACTTATCACCACAGCTATCACTCATCGTCACACGCGATCGGACACTTGCCAATAACAAAGCAGCACTTGTGCATAATGTGCATTAGCCGAAAACCAAAATGTGACTGAGGTCACTGAGGCGGCATTTCACAAAGGGAAGCGCGAGCGCCTTAGAATAGGGATTACGCGCGGGGTTGAAAGGTGCCGCTCGCACGTTATTGGACGGTAGTCCACGTGGACTTATTTTTATTGGATATTGATTAGCAGGCTCGATTGCTAGGTACTATCACCTATTGACTGAAACTAAACAAGTGATTCAAATTAAAATTGTTATTTATTAAATACGTTATTTTATGAAAAAAGAGTTAAAATTTAATAAATAGGTATACCTTTCAATTTCTTATAATGGATACATTAAATGGGCTTTTGGTGTAAGACGGTTAAAAAAACACCTTGTAGATAGGTAACTTCGTAACTTACAGATATTTTAATTGTCCTCTTTTGATTTGAAGACAAAGAGCACGTTTTATTCAATTGTTTTTTCACGACAGAAGCACTGCCTTTCTAAAAAGGCCGAATAAGCAATATTGCAGAGCAATTAATTTTGTAATTTTTCTTGCAAATGACTACTAATTTTATAAAACAGTAATTTCACAATCATTTTAAATTGATTTTGAAGTAACTATTTTATCAAAACTATTTCTTTTTGGAAAGAGCAGGGCTTGAGCTTCGATGCCAGTTTGTCACGTTTTAACAATGAAGCCGCAGACAAAAAATACGCAAATACACGGAGCGCGTGAACTCATTGATTTGATGAAATGTTAGTTATCGCTTTTATGGACAATTTTGGGATTTCGACTTTTATTTTTTTCTACACAAATATGATCAGTATTTGATACTGAGTACACCAATTTTTATTTGTACTATTAAAAATTTGTGGTAAATTAGGTACTTTAAAATTGATACCGTTTTGTGAAAACGTCTGTATTTGTCTTAGCGGTTTATTAGTTGGTCCCTTTACAAGCCGTAATTCTATTACCGCGTGGTGACAAAGGCTGCGGTGTGATACCTATATTCAGAAAAAAACTTGGTTACTAAAACATTTTTTTTTACAGGTAAGGTAACTGACACGAAACATGGCTACAGCAAAGAAAAAATGTCGACAATATAGTGTCGATTATTTGAAATATGGTTTTGTTCCATCAGAGGCAGACAAACAATTGCCCATGTGCCTATTATGCAACAAAGTTTTGAGCAATGACTCTATGAAACCATCAAAGCTCGAAGATCATCTAAAAAGGTGTCATACTGATAAAATAGGTAAAGATTTGAAATATTTTCAAACATTGAAGGAAAAATATGAAAAGAGACCCACCATGCACAGTATGTTCGCTTCAACATCTCAAAGTAACGATGATGGCTTGCGGGCATCTTACAATATCTCATTACTAATAGCAAAATCTGGAAAACCGCACACTATCGGAGAACAATTAATTTTACCCGCTGTTGAAGAGGTTTTAAAAACTGTTTTGCACAAATCTCCATTTGACGTACTAAAAAGAATTCCATTAAGTAACAATACTGTTCAAAGACGCATTGATGAAATGAGCTCTGATACCGAAAGTTTTTTGTGCAATCATCTGCAAAAAACTCATTTTTCTATACAACTGGACGAGTCAACGTTACCCGGTAATGAAGCATTATTATTAGCATATGTTCGATTTATTATGGAGGAAGAAATTCACGAAGAATTGCAATTTGCCAGAACTTTGGAGACTGACACTAAAGGCGAATCAATATTTAATGTCCTGAGTAATTTTTTTACGGAAAAATCGATTCCATTTACAAACATTATTTCAGCGGCAACAGACGGAGCTCCTGCAATGGTCGGTCGATATCGTGGGTTTATAAGTCATCTCAAAAGAATTATACCAGGACTTACAGCTATTCATTGCGTAATCCACCGACAACATCTTGTGGCAAAACATTTAAGTGACAGGTTGAACCAATCTCTTCATTTTGTAATAAAAGCTGTCAACAAAATCAGAAGCAATGCATTGAATACGCGTTTATTTGCTCAATTGTGCGACGAAAATGATGAAGACTTCAAACGACTGCTCTTACATACTGAAGTACGCTGGTTGTCAAAAGGTGCATGTTTAACGAGATTTTACTCTGTTTTCGATTCCGTATTAGAGTTCCTAGAAAGTAGAGATCCAGATTTAAAAGAAAACTTGATCAAATTTAAAGCAGACATTGCGTATTTGACAGATTTGTTTAAAAAATTTAATCATATTAACTTGCAGTTACAAGGGGACAGTCTGAATTTAATTAAAACAAAGGGGATAATTTCGGCTTTTCTTGGGAAATTGAAATTTATGAAGCAAAACATTAGTCGGCGTGAATTCTCTCAATTTCCAAACTTGTCGCAGGTAGAATGTATTGATGAGGATAACCATACCTACAGTCAACATTTAAGTGCCCTGCATGATGACTTTGAAACCAGGTTTGAAGATATGCTGACGATGGATATACCACCATGGATCATAAATCCATTTGATGAAACGGAAGTGGCTAATGTTGTATTACAAGAGGAGCTGCTCGAGCTAAGCACCAATGAGGAGCTGAAGGTGAAATTTAGAAAAGGCTACCAAACATTTTGGCTGCAAGCAGAAATACCCGAAAAATATCCTGGACTGTGGGAAATCGCAAGGAAATTTTTAATAGCTTTTCCCTCGTCATACCTTGTCGAAAGGAGTTTTAGTGCAGTTACAAACCTCTTAACAAAAAAAAGGAGCAAATTAAACATCACAGAACGGGGGGATTTGCGGTTATTGCTCACAAAAATAAAGCCAAACATTGATCGTTTGCTGACACTCCATCAAATACATCCTTCCCATTAATTAAAATTATGACCTGAACCTAGGTATATTAGTATATTACCTTATTATTTTTTTCTTGTAATTATATTCTTTTAATAAATAAAGTGTTATAAAATGTACCATTTTTCGTTTTTATTTTACCTATCGGAATAAAGGGACAGAACTCAGAAGCGACACAATTTTTATTTTTTGGTGACTTTAAGAATGTGGTAGAAATGTAGCAGCAGAGGGTCCACCGAAACCAGTAAAATTTTGGAAGGGGTCCACGAGAAAAATAAGTTTGGGAACTACTGGTCTAAACCGAACTATCTAATAAATACTTGTATTTTCAGTCCAATATTATAATTGTAAAGTTGATATTCCTCTTAATCTAACACTTTATAGTATCGCTGCGCTCAGTTTTTTAGGGTTCCGTACTCAAAGAGTAAAACGGGACCCTATTACTAAGACTCCGCTGTCCGTCCGTCTGTCTGTCACCAGGCTGTATCTCACTGATACCGTGATAGTTCCTGTTAAAATTTTCACAGATGATGTATTTCTGTTGCCGCTGTAACAACAAATACTAAAACCAAAATAAAATGTATAAATATTTTTATTGAAAATGGTACGGAACCCTTCGTGCGCGAGTCCGACTCGCACTTGGCCGGTTTTTTTTTTATTACGTATGGTAAGTGATGATCAGGTCGATGGTGTTACATGCATACCTAGATAGTGCCTATTCACTCTCCTCTTGAAAATATCCAAGTTATGCGTAGCTGGGAAAAGGTTTGACGGAAGTGAGTTTCACTCTTTAACTGTCCTCGCGAGAAAACTGGAAGCAAAGCGTTTCGTGCTAATCTGTGGTAAAACTGGTAAATCAACAACATAAGGGTGGAAGTGGAACCCACGATTGCGCCTAGTCCCAAGATGGCGAAATGGTAAGGGCGGGGTGTAATCCTAGCGTACACTTTCCGAACTGTCTCCTGTAGAAGTTGCCTGCTTAGGCAACTTTTCTACGGTGTTCCAGTCTTTGCATTTTAGCCTCAGTTAAATCTAAGTCACCAGTGAGCTTCCTGGCACGCCCATCAATGCAAATTGTGGAAACGGAACACCTTTGCTGCGCTCTCTGTCGCAATAATTCAATTCAAATCGTTTATTTCAGACTAAGCCCATATACAATTAATTCCTACAATTATTCATTTAAAATACAAAATATAAATAATCATCCTAAGTCTAAAATATGGACATACAAAACAAAGACACTACGCTACATACAGTAAATTGGTTTGCCTGTCAGTATATGAATCATGTGGCAATGGTTCAGGTACTGACAGTCAAACCTAGCTAGCAAATGCCAATGATGGCAGGTAAAAGGCGCAATAGAGTTGTCCCGGACCTATGCTTAAGATTATTTGAGTTCATTCAAAAAGCAACTCTTCTCTCCAAAGTAGATGATTGCAATTGTAATGAAAGTATAAAAAAGTCGACCATTTTAAATAATCTCAACTATACATTTTATGGCCCCGCGCGCAGCTATTTGATAATAATATTCGAGAAAAGTTGCCCTTGCGCTACGCTTGGCTCGTCTTGGCTTGGCGCTACCGTGCCCCCAGAGATACTACCTCTTCATAGGATCGTAGAAAATAGCCAGCTAAACTTACCCGCTGCATCTAATTTCATCTAAAACAATATGTAGTTTTAAGAGAGGTAGGGCACAGCGGAATGTCATCTCGCTCGTATGTGGAGCAGCCTAACTGGGGAAGTTTCTCCACCTTACAAAAGACCGCAGCCATAATAGCACCACTGCTTTGTAGTGTTGCTATATTATTGCATGCTATGAAGCATGTGGTGTTGTGTTCCTGGTGGTGAGTAAGGTCGCCAGAGCTGCCTAGGATGCGCTGTGTTGGGAGTGAGGGACCTGTATGTCTCTATCTGCTAACACAGCGAATCCTCTAGTGAATAAAGGGTCGGCAACGCACTTGTGATTCTTCTGGAGTCACTAGTGTCCATAGGCGATGGTACCAGCTTAACATCAGGCAGGCCGTAAGCTTGTTTGTCACCGTCGTTGTAAGTAAAAAAAAAGTACACATATTAGGCTGATATTCCATTAATGTTTGTTGCAGGGGTGAGATTCATGGACACAATGTCCATGCACACATGCGTCAGCGGCGTCACCAGCTACCAGCGCACCGTGCTGAAGTCCAAGAACAAGGAGCCGGACCCCACAGACGACTATTGGATGGAGATCAGCTCTCTGAACAGTCTGAGCGAGGTAAGTTGTTGCGAACGCAACTCTTTTGTGTATAAACTTAATTATAGGTATCTATTTCATTAGCAGTAGCAAAACGCGCCCGTCAGGCACGGTTTGCATGAGGGGGGCTTTGAATGCGCCAATCATGGTGCTAGACATGTGTGGGTTTATCCCTACCTAAAGCAACTGAATATCTCACTGGTCACTTACTTTTGACATAACATATATACCACCACTTCTGTAACTATCTAAACGGCCACACTCTCCTTGCTTTCAATCAGAGCCTATATAATTGTAAATTATATTACAGTCAAACTTTTATCGAAGTTTTATTTAAAGTCGTCGAGCGAATAACACCACCGGCATCGGCGCAAACATAAGTGATTTTTAAGATAGGTTGGACACAGTGGAATGTCATCTGGCCTATATTTGGAGCAGCCGAACTCCACAGTGTCTCAAGACGAGAGTCTTTGACCAGTGTGTGTTGCCAGTGATGACATATGGCACGGAAACGTGGTCGCTTACTATGGGCCTCATAAGAAGGCTCAAAGTCACTCAAAGGGCAATGGAGAGGGCTATGCTGGGAGTTTCTCTGCGCGATCGCATCAGAAATGAGGCTATCCGCAGCAGAACCAAGGTATCCGATATAGCCCTCCGAATTGCTAAACTTAAGTGGCAGTGGGCGGGGCACATTGCACGTAGAACCGATGGCCGTTGGGGTGGAAAGGTTCTCGAGTGGCGACCACGTACCGGAAGGCGCGGCGTGGGTAGGGTCCCCACAAGGTGGACTGATGACCTGGTAAAGGTCGCGGGAGTCCGCTGGATGCGGGTGGCGCAGGACCGGTCATTTTGGCACTCTTTGGGGGAGGCCTATGTCCAGCAGTGGACGTCTTTCGGCTGATATGATGATGATGATGATGATGACATACACTACTTTATCAATCCATACGCGCGGCGTGGGGGGCTTACCCACGCCGCGCCTTCCGGTACGTGGTCGCCACTCTTTGACTTTCCGCCCCAGCGGCCATCGGTTCTACGTTACGGTAGTGTATGTAACTGTACATAATTAGGCATAAGAGCACTCGTGTGATGTTATTATGAAACTCGCCTTCGCCTCGTTTCATAAATCCACACTCGTGTTTAATGTCCTTCATTATGTACAGTCACATAAACTACTATTATCTACACCCATATCATAAATCCTCTATAATGTGTTCGGAAACCATATATAATGACCACCATTATTGCAAGCAGCGTTTTATCTGTGCCAGTTTTATTATAATGTATAAAAAATCATAATAACATCGATATCGATGTTATTATGGAAATCTAGTTGTTCATGATTTGAAATCTAGTCGGCCATGGCGGTGCAATGGCGGTTATTCTAATGGTTCCCGAACACATAATTGAGGATTCATAATATGTGGGTAGATAAAGTAGTGTATGTAACTGTACATAGTTAGGCATTAAAACACTCGTGTGATCCTATTATGAAACTCGCTGACGCTCTTTTCATAAACACATACTCGTGTTTAATAGCCCTTCATTATGTACAGTCACATAAACTACCTACTATAAAACCCCTGTTACAACAAACGCAGCTAAGAACCATCTCGACAGACAAGACTCGATTAAAAAATACCGCACTCAAATCGGTTCAGCCGTGCATATATAAGTATATAAGTGTGTGTGTATTTATCTATATAAGTATGTTTATCTTCGTCTAGTACCCATAGTACATGCTATGCTTAGTTTGAGACTAGGTCGATTTGTGTAAGATTGTCCGCAAATATTTATTTATTATTATTATTTATTTATTTTATATAGTATATGTACCTTATTTAACTAGGTTCACAAGCTCTACTGCGGTGTACCGATAGACAAGGCGACTCGCGACATATTCGTGGACGGCACTATGCAAGACGTCCACGACAACTTCCAGAGACTGATGTTTTATTGTGCCAATGACGTCATAGCTACGCACAATGTGTTGGGACAGCTGTTGCCGCTGTTCCTAGAACGGTTCCCGCACCCTGTGACGATGGCGGGCATGCTGGAGTTAGGTGAGTGTTAACCAATTTTTTTTACCTTAAAACTTAAATTTTCACTGTATACCGAAGCCATATGAAAGGCACTATAATTCCAGTTCATTCTAGAACGAGTAAGAAGTATGCCGATCAAGTTCTTCTTCCAGTTTTTATAATTGGGTATTTGACGACAGTGAAAATAAATAGTTTTTTCATTTTAGCAATTAGCATTACGAAAATACTCGGAAATTATCAAGCTTTCATTCATTTTTGCTACAGGGACTGCATAACCGAAAAATACCGGTATTCTATTTTAACGGTATGATGTCATATCGGTTGTCAAATAGCGGTTTCGGTAGCGGAACCTTTATATTTCGCTATCAAAATATAACAGTACCTTTTTTCCGGTACCGTAACCGCTTTTTAAAGGTACCGACATATCGACTTTGGCCTGGCGTTGTTGCCAAACCGCCGGCTGCCGTTTTGTCTTTAAATGTTTATTAACCAATGTTTAGTAGCCAATGCTTCCTCTGTAGAGTGCCAGCTCGCTTACTTTTCTCGATAACTTTTATAATACCGGTATTATAAAGGTTTCGGTATCATTTAAAACTGACACCGCTAACCGTTATTTCAAAACGGTTACGGTACCGTTATGTTCGCGCGGCGCGCATAACCTTTACGACATAACGGTACCGTAATGGAATACCGGTTTCATACCGGTATAACCGTAACCGAAATCAGTCCCTGGTTTTCTATTAACAAATTCCATACTAACGGAGCGTTTTTGACGTTTCATAAAAAGAAGCTGATTTGACTTTTGTCAAATACCGAGTTCTAAAAGTTATGAGACCCTTGCAGAATATATATCCGAGTTTTTGAGCTATGAGAAAAAAACAAAAAATTTGCTAGCTGTTTGTTATCCTCATAAAGTGTCTTCTACTTCCATAAACTATCTAAATATATCTGGTTCCATGAATGTGGTCATAAGTCATGTTATCCTTAGCCTATAGCAGATTAATTTGTACCACAGGCTCCGCGTATTTACCAGTCAACTCAAACTGGCTTCAATACATAGATTCGTCTGAAACCATATTTGAGGATTTAAAACTAGAATCGAAACAGATTCTGTCCCAGAAAGCGGACGAAGCGTGCAAACTAATGGAGAGCGAAGCGTATAAAAAAGACCTCTGGATGTGGGACCAAGATTGGTCTACTCAAACGTTGAAATTGAAAAAAACAATACCAAAGAAAAAGAAAAACGATGACGTCCCTACAGACACACTGGCCAGTAACAAAATTGAAAATCGAACGTCGAAATCTGAAAAGGAATTCGATGTTTTATGCGACGAGTACATAGAAGCTATAGAGTCTAAATCTTTCCGGCCAGATACATTTGAGGAGGTTGGAGAATTGAGTAAAAAGTTTAGTTATCTGTTTGATTTGAAGCGCGCGTTGCCGGTCAAGAGGCCGTATTTGGCCGGATATCCGGCGTGGTATAGAAAGCTTTGCACCAAGCCGGGTAAGGAGGATGACTGGGAGCCCGGGGCTTCGAATATTACTACTAGTATGCAGGTACAGTCAGAATCACTCTTTTTAGGTTTCCATACCCAAAGGGTAAAAGACGACCCTATTACTAAGACTCCGTTGTCCGTCCGTCTGTCTGTCTGTCCGTCTGTCACCAGGCTGTATCTTATGAATCGTGATAGTTAGACAGTTGAAATTTTCACAGATGATGTATTTCTGTGGCCGCTATAACAACAAATACTAAAAACAGAATAAAATAAATATGTATTTAAGGGGTTACCATACAACAAACTTGATTTTTTGCCGTTTTTAGGGGGTTCCGTACTCAAAAAGTAAAACGGGACCCTATTACTAAGATTTCCGCTGTCCGTCTCTGTCTTTCTGTCTGTCCGTCTGTCCGTCTGTCTGTCTGTCACCAGGCTGTATCTCATGAACCATGACAGAAAACACAGTTGAAATTTTCATAGGTGATGTATTTCTGTTGCCGCTATAACAACAAATACTAAAACACTTCGTGCGCGAGTCCGACTCGCACTTGGCCGGTTTTTATAGATAATGGTACGGAACTCTTCGTGCGCGAGTCCGACTCGCACTTGGCCGGTATTTTCATTATTCGTCATGAAAGTTATTAAACATATGTCACTATTTGCTTAATAGTATTTACAGTATCACTGCCTAACAATTTCGTCTACTACAGAGAGTCACCTATCAACCATCAAGTTTGACTGAATAAATAAAAGTTAAATTCGACTTGCACCTTTCAGATAACCCCTAAACTTCTGCGTTTATCCTGGGAGGGTTATCCCCTCCACCACATCATGGGAGAGGGGTGGGGCTTCCTCGTTCCCTTTAGGAGGGAGAGTGACAGTGAGGACCAGCCAAGACTGCCCTTGGAGGAGTTACTGGAGAAATGTCCAGTGGCCGAATGTAAGGAGGGCGAGGTGGAGGATTCCTATGTCTTGCCAAAGACTGTGGAGGTAGACTGACTTGGTTAATTTTGCTTCTATGCGATTGTATTGCTTATTGCTAGAAACCTATACCAGGGGCGGTTCACTCTGTGATTTCGTCGCGCCGCTACAAGTACAGTCAGGGACATTCCCGGTCGACCACCTTTAGGGCGATATTCGTTTGTCCGATCGACGCGTAATAACCCGAACGCTCGCATTAGCTAGTTGCACCGAACAAGGGAAAATTTTCTTAAATGGTCGACCGGGAATGTCCCTGACTGTACATGCCGGCCGGCCGCCAACTGGCGGTCCATTAGTAGTTGCCGCGCGTTGGGACGGGACGCTCGCACGGGTCGCAGCTCGTTGCATGCGATAGAAAGGGGTGGCCACATTTAGGCACGTTTGGCGTACCTGAAAAGGGAATTTGTTAACAGATAACCTTCTGTACGTAGTACTATTATATATTCTGTGCCTATACCCTAAAATGGCGTAAACAGTTAAGTAACTACCCTGGCTCTCAGGTTTTATAATTTTATTTTTTTATTTTATTTAGTTGTACGGGACACCAACAGAGTACATGTTAACAAATCTTAATTTAAATATTTGCTTTTATTTGGGTTTACATGCACCCCAATTACAGGTGAACACATTATTCGCAAATATAAATCATGCATAATTTAAAACAGTTAAAAGGATATAATCGCAAATCTTAAATAGCTCTTCAACAATCATAACGCTTGGACAATAAAAGAATAGAATATACATTAAGAATTCATGAGGAAGATATTCATATAAGGTTCTAAATTTTTGTTTCTTTTTTGTTGTTTTTATAGTTTCATTAAAATGATTTAAATAAATTTGATCTAAAAACTAAAATTAAAAGATATATAAGTAACATGCAATATTTAAAACAAGATTTCATAACATTATAACATTATACATTGTTATAAAAAAAGAGAGGATTTATTTGACACTTGTTTCTCTCAAATAAAGATTTAACTTTTTTTTGTGAGTTCGAGGTTGTCGTGGTAAATGTCTAAGTTAGCATCTGTGGCGATATTGTTATAGCATGTAAGCAGTCTAGTACATGGTGCCTGCCTTTTCGTGTTTGTTCGTGTTGGGGGGACATTAAAAGTGCGTGTGAGGATTCTACGACAGTTTGGACGCGGAACAGAAAGATAAATTGTATCTAATATATCCTGTAAACACATATGACCGTTAATCATTTTATGCAGGAATACTTGATCGTGTAAAAGGCGTCTATTTGCCAGTGATGCCATACTAAAATGTTTTAGCCGTGTTGCATATCCAGTTTTATATCTCACGTTCGGTGCGTGGTAGGCTAAATGACGTGTAAATGCATCATCATCATCATCATCATCATCATCATCATCATCATCATATCAGCCGAAAGACGTCCACTGCTGGACATAGGCCTCCCCAAAGATTGCAAAAATGACCGGTGCTGCGCCACCCGCATCCAGCGGACTCCCGCGACCTTTACCAGGTCATCAGTCCACCTCCAGTCAGGTTTTATAATATAGTGCATAAATTAAGTCATATTTTTTTAACCCCTGACGCACCTAAAAAGAGGGGTGTTATAAGTTTGACGTGTGTGTCTGTCTGTGGCATCGTAGCTCCTAAACGAATGGACCGATTTGAATGCGGTTTTTTTATCCGAAAGCTGACATGATCGAGATGGTTCTTAGCTACGTTTCAACAAAATCGGTTCATTCGTTTTTGAGATTGAAATAAAAATGCCGGAGGTTTTCAACTTTTCTAATTTTATTTATTTACATCTATAGGTGAATATCTACTTGAAATATCTTGAGATAATGAGGTATTTATTACACTATCATGAACACATTCTGAACAAATTATATGTAGTTTACACAGCGCGATGACATTTAATTAGTCCTTCCTATTCGCATGTCACACCACTGAAATTGCTAAAATAATTAAATTCTTAGTTTCCATTCGTTAATCAGTGCTTGGGTATACGAGAAGATAAGCCACTTTTTAACACCCGACGCATGTTATAAGTTTGACGTGTATGTGTGTTTCTGTTTGGCATCGTAGCTCCTAAACGAATGGAATGGCTACGTTTCAACAAAATCGGTTCAGTAGATACTTATGTAGAGAAATAAATACTTAAAAACATATAAAACATCCATGACTCAGGAACAAATATTCGTGCTCATCACACAAATAAATGCCCTTACCGGGATTCGAACCAACTAGGCTAAAGCGGTCGTCAATTTTTTTGATATTGAACTTTGAAATGTTAATTATATGTATAGCGTATGCATAGACTTGTTCTGTGTTAAAATTGTGTGAATTGAAGGATTTGAAGGCTTTTATATGTGGTCCGGCTTGCGCGGCGTGGGTAGGCCCCCCACAAGGTGGACTTATGGCCTGGTAAAGGTCGCGGGAGTGCGCTGGATGCGGGTGGCGCAGGACCGGTCACTTTGGCATTCTTTGGGGGAGGCCTATGTCCAGCAGTGGACGTCTTTCGGCTGATATTTTTTAAATTTTATTTTTTATTTAGGTAAACAAACAGCCACTACAAGGGAGTCTTAAATTATTAGCCTTATAAATAAATACAATATGTGTGGCCAACACCGTTCACCACTTATTACTTATTTTATATTACATCATCATGCGGAGTAAGTCAGGGGTGCATGCAGCCCCTGAAGTGTTGTGAATCCGGGGGGTTAAATACTAACAAAATATAAAAAAAGAAAGAAAAATAAAAATAAAAAAAACAAAAAAACACATGCCCGGTCACATTAAAAGCGATAATTGAGTATGTAAGTTAATATGATTAAACTAAGTACTTAAACAACATCAAAGTGTTTCAGTTAGTTTGTGTTGTTTTTGAGTTATTTGTTTTTTGTATGAACTAATACTAAAGCCAAATATATCTATGTGATTAAAATGTACATTGTAATTGTGAACGAGCCTGCGCAGAGGAGCGAGGATATGATGATGATGATGATGATGTGATGATATGTGGTCACGTGCTGTGTTGTAGGAGGATCTTGGCCGACGAGCCTACTACGCCAGGAAGAAATTGGACGAACAGGCGGCCGCGAACCAGTACCACGGCTTGGGTGTGTGGTGCGGCATACAGTTGCAAGGTATGGTATAGGTATCTCGTTGTATTAGTGTCCTTTAAAAAAAAGTTTCTGTCTAAAAAATAATTTTTGGTACAAGCTCTTATTGCCGACTGTACTTTTCTGTCATCAACTACTCATTGAGACGATTCTAAGGAGCCCAAACTCAACGGGGTTACGTCGGTTAGGTACTGAATTCCCATGGCCACCTTCTGTCTCTATCATCAGATCAGCTCGATGGTACCATAATATACACCACACGTATGGGTTTGATGAAAAAAAAAAATATTAGTTTCAGTTCTGAGTATGGGGAACCCCGAAAACTTAATGTTTTTTTTCGATTTTTGTGTGAAAATCTTAATGCGGTTCACAGAATACATGTACTTACTGTTAGAACCTACATATAAACTATATGTATACTGGCTGTATAAAAACTGAAAGACATTGTCGTTGCATTGCTTACATGACGGTTACTAGGCTCCTAACAGTTTAGCTGTAACTCACAATACGTATTCACGGATTAAACTAACTTTTACTCTACTAAAGTGGTTTTCCTCTATCATGGTAGCTTTCGCTTAGGTAAAGTGAGTTGCGAAGCTATGTGTGCTGTGTCTTTATATCGCAAAAAATAAATTGTGTGCACGAACTTATCCCAAATGGCGACGTCCAGCACAGGGGCGGCTATTGTTACTGCCATGGAAAAATTGAACGGCATGGGTAACTACGGATCGTGGAAATTTCTGATGAAAATGGTCCTAATCCAGGAGGATTTGTGGGAGTGCGTTGAGAGCAAGGACGGCGTGAAGCCTGATTGCGATGATAAGAAGAAGCAGCAGAAGGCTCTGGCTCGCATTTGTTTGAGCATAAACCCTGTGGCTATCACCCACGTGCGGAACGCCACTACCGCATGGGAGGCGTGGAAAAGTCTTCAGGCTGCGTATGAAGACAGAGGTCTTAGTCGAAGACTTGGGTTAATGCGGCAGCTGTTCGGGATGAAACTCCAGGAGTATTCCGGTATGGAACCTTACATTACAAAGATAAACGATATCTCACAACAATTAACGGATATCGAAGCTCCTTTGAACGACGAATTTTTAGCTGTAATAATGCTAAGTGGGCTCACACCCGACTACGACCCACTGATCATGGCGTTGGAAAATTGCAACGTAAAAATGTCGAGCGAGCTAGTTAAACAAAAGTTGTTACAAGAACAACAACGTCGGACCAACGGAATGGATACGAGCAGTGATTCCGTGATGGTGATGAAACGGCGTGATAAACCTGTCAAATGTTTCCGCTGCAAAAGGCTGGGCCACATTTCCAAGTACTGTCCAGAGAATAAGAAGTCGAAGGATCCCGTCGCTAAAGAAATGGCGAATATGATGAGCGCGCTGTCGGTGGACGTGCAGGAGGATTCCTGGTATATAGATAGTGGCGCTTCCCGTCATTTTTGCAACAGGAGGGACATACTCAACGACTTCGTGGTGGACACAACCTTGGAAGTCACCGTGGCGAACGGTGAAAAACTTAAAAGTGCAGGTTGCGGCAGTACCGAACTGCATGTTAAAGACGGTATAAAAACTTTAACCAGTGTAGTTTTTATTCCTAACTTGTCATGTAATTTGATATCTGTCAACGTTTTGACGTCAAAAGGTTTTCGAGTTATATTTTGTTATGATTTTTGTAATATTTATTTTGGAAATGTTTTGATTGCTAATGCAAAACGTGAAAATGGTCTTTACAAATTACAAACCTTTTCGACGCGTAGTAAACCAACATCGTCTGAATCTGCGTCCGCTAACCGTGTCGCAGCGAACGTGGGGAATGGGCGTGTTGTGTCTCAAGATGTATGGCATCAGCGATTGGGACATTTGAACTGCAGGAGCATGAATCTACTGAGAACAGGTATGGCGAATGGCATAGACTTTAATAACTCTGAATATAAACAATGTATTTCGTGCATAGAAGGGAAAACAACAAAATTACCTTTCCCAAAGAAATCGTTTACTAGGGCGACTGAAGTTTTAGGACTCATACACAGTGACGTGTGCGGGCCTATGCCGCAAACTTCGTTTGGTGGATCTCGCTACATGCTACTTTTTATAGATGATTTTTCAAGGAAAACTTTTTGTTATTTTATTAAGACAAAGGACGAAGTTTTTGAAAAATTTAAGCAATTCAAATCTCTTGTCGAGAATCAAACAAACAAAACAATTAAGACTTTGAGGACAGATGGGGGAGGTGAGTTTGTTAGTAAACAATTTGACGCTTTTTTGAACCAGCATGGTATTATACACCAGAGGACTGTTCCTCACTGTTCTTCTCAGAACGGCGTAGTGGAACGAGGGAACCGCACGATTGTTGAGGCTGCACGGTGTATGTTACAGGGTGCTGGCTTGGAACAAAAATACTGGGCAGAGGCGATGCACACTGCGGTTTACTTGAAAAATAGATCGCCAACCAAGGCTGTGTTGGGTGCTACTCCTGAGGAGAAGTGGTCGGGATCAAAGGTAAACCTGAACCATTTACGAATTTTTGGCTGTGTGGCATACTCTGTCGTAGAGGGACGAAAGAAGTTAGACCCGAAATGCAAGAAGTATATCTTCATAGGTTATTGCGAAAATACGAAAGGATATCGACTTGTGGATCCCGCTTATCCGACAAAATGTATAACTTCGCGCAATGTTGTGTTTGTAGAGGACAAATTCTTCAAGGATACAGTTGAACGATCTGTGGTCAACGAGCTGACTCCGTATGTGATCATCAGTAATGGATCTGAAAATATAGGAGAGCAGACGGCGGAACCTGTTGACAGCACAGAAGAGCCCCACGATATCCTGATCCATGACACAGATAATACCGACAATGAAGAATCCAATACTTCAGATGAAGACTACGTTCCTGGTTCGTCATCTTGGGATTCGGAGGAATCGAGAGAACGGAACGAGTTTGAGGACACCTACTTGTCGGCACTGACGACCGGTGCGAGTAGCGACACGGAAACACCAACTACCGTTCGCGAGGCACTCGATGGTCCTGAGTCTGCGCAGTGGAAGGCAGCGATGCGGGATGAGTATCAGTCTTTCTTGGATAATAAATGTCTCGAACTTGTGGACTTACCGAAGGGCAAGAAACCTGTTAAGTGCAAGTGGATTTTCAAGAAAAAGAGAGGACTGAACGGAGAGCTCTTACAATACAAGGCTCGATTGGTTGCGAAGGGATTTACACAAAAATATGGAGTAGATTATTTTGAAACGTTCTCACCTGTCGTAAGATACTCTACAATAAGATTACTTTTGGCGCTGGCGGCTGAATATGACATGGAAGTGGATCATATGGACGTCAAGACAGCGTTCTTAAATGATGACTTGAAGGAAGTCGTTTATATGGAAATTCCTGAAGGCTTTGACGTGGAAAACAGCAAAGGAAAGGCATACCGTTTGCTTAAAGCTGTATACGGACTAAAACAGGCCAGCAGATCATGGAATGAGAAGATAAACGACGCGCTTGTCAAGAAGCTGAAATTTAAACGACTAGCGTGTGAGCCTTGTGTCTACGTCAGACCTAGTAATAACGGACTTGTCATCCTCGGCCTTTATGTCGATGACATTTTATTACTTAGCAACAGTCAAACTGAGAAAAAGGCGGTAAAAGAGGAGATAATGAAGCTATTTGTTATGAAGGATCTTGGGCCTGCAAAAAGTGTACTCGGAATACACATCCGTCGTGAAGATGGAAAGATCATTCTCGATCAGTCTGCTTATATTAGCAAAGTTTTAGAGAGGTTCAAAATGACTGAATGCAAACCAGCTAAAACACCGATGGAAGTTGGACTGAAACTTACAAAATCCGAGAAGAATGGAGACTATGAATACAGGAACTTGATTGGTTGCCTTCAGTATATCGCAGTCTGTTCACGTCCTGATATTGCGCATGCTGTGAGTATGCTAAGCCAGTTTAACGATTGCTACTCAGAAGCTCACTGGAAGGCGGCAAAGCGAGTGCTTCGATACCTTAGGGGTACTATGGAGTACAGCATCACCTATGAGAAGAGCGGGTTAAGCGTGACTGGGTCAGCGGACGCAGACTGGGCGGCTAGTGTAGTCGATCGTCGGTCGTATACTGGTTACATATTTAAATTGGGCAATTCTCTAGTTTCGTGGGAGAGTCGTAAACAGCGAACAGTAGCTCTTTCTAGCACGGAAGCTGAATATATGGCGTTATCCGATGCGTGCAAAGAGGCGCTGTTCATAAAAACATTCATGAAAGAGTGCTTGAGATTGGATGTCAAAATAGTAGTTTATTATTATTATGCTTAGTGATGTAGTAGTTAGTATATGTAGTATGAACATATAGTTTAAGGGGTGGTGTTAGAACCTACATATAAACTATATGTATACTGGCTGTATAAAAACTGAAAGACATTGTCGTTGCATTGCTTACATGACGGTTACTAGGCTCCTAACAGTTTAGCTGTAACTCACAATACGTATTCACGGATTAAACTAACTTTTACTCTACTAAAGTGGTTTTCCTCTATCACTTACCAAGTTTCAACATTATAGCTCTTATAGTTTCGGAAAAAAGTGGCTGTGACATACGGACGGACAGACAGACAGACAGACATGACGAATCTATAAGGGTTCCGTTTTTTGCCATTTGGCTACGGAACCCTAAAAATGGATTGCAAATTGTGACGGACAACTTACTTACATACTTTTATGTACTATAGAGTTATGCTTATTCCCAAGGTTGGAAGTTAAATAAATACAACACTTGTTTTAACAATATATTTTGCGTCAATCAACTTTTTCACCCACACTTTTTCTGTCTCCTGTGTTACTTTTTACAAACTTTCAAATCAATCTATTTCAAACCTGTGTCTATCAATCCAATTGAAATCTGTGGCATATCGTTATACACAATTGGGTACCTGGTTTATAGCAGTTTCTCTAACAAACATGACAGTTCTGTATCTTGCGTTACCGGACAAAATACTGTGGGTCCAAAATTTGATTGGCCCTTTTACTTTAGTGGAATCAACTTAATACTAAACCAGTATTACCCGACCACTAGTTGAACAGTACGTTTTATAGAAGAATACTTAACTAAATCTATAATTACATATACTATAAATTACTTGGGATTCCGCAAAAGACACTTCCCTTGTTTATTTAGTGCGCAGCACGGCGGTAGATGTGCTCCTCAGAGCATAGAATACTAGAGAGAGGACAAGCCGCCGGCGGCCGTGTCGCAGCTGTATGCTCAACACTGCCATACTGTGCACGCGTGCTGATCGCAGAGAATATTACGTTTTTTCCCAAAATGCCTGATATGATGCGCGTTTATTGTCAAATAAGCGTGTAGGTATACAAGTGTGTGTGTTTTAGATGTGTGCGTGCTTTGTCTTGTCAATTACTTGGGCGTTGTGTGGGTTAATGTACATGCGACAGGCTCACTCTATACAAATCGGCCGCCATGTCCGATCTCCTTATATTCATACATCTGCGATGTGCCCAATGCAGTCACGGCGGTAAAAGATAAGCAGCCATGAATGTTGTAGACTGTTCTCGCCAATAGGGAGACTTACATACGGAGGGATATACTTACATACTTACATAGGAACAGGTTAGGTTAGTATAAAGCTTGTAAAAAAGTCCTTATTAGACTCCATTTATACCTAAACCTGGAAAAAAGGAGCGTTGGCCGTCCACCAGCTCGATGGGTGGACGATATTAGGAAGATCGCGGGTCACTTCTGGATAAGATTAGCTCAGGATAGGGACGGGTGCCGTACTGGTAGAGAGGCCTATGCTCAGCAGTGGGCGATTACGGGCTGACAATGATGATGATATTATCTTATCTTATCTAGGTGAGGGCCCTTTCGGATGCACTTCGACCCAGTGGGATCTTTTGTGCATTTGCCCTCTCCTTTATAACATAGTTCTAACATTGTTCTTAAGGTTTTTTTGTACTAACAAAATATTTGCCATTTGGCTACGGAACCCTAAAAAGACCTAGGTCTTTTTAGGGTTCCGTAGCCAAATGGCAAAAAACGGAACCCTTATAGATTCGTCATGTCTGTCCGTCTGTCTGTCTGTCCATCTGTATGTCACAGCCACTTTTTTCCGAAACTATAAGAGCTATACTGTTGAAACTTGGTAAGTAGATGTATTCTGTAAACCGCATTAAGATTTTCACACAAAAATAGAAAAAAAAAACAATAAATTTTGGGGTTCCCCATACTTAGAACTGAAACTCAAAAAAATGTTTTTCATCAAACCCATACGTGTAGGGTATCTATGGATAGGTCTTCAAAAATGTTATTGAGGTTTCTAACATATTTTTTTGTAAACTGAATAGTTTGCGCGAGAGACACTTCCAAAGTGGTAAAATGTGTGCCCCCCCCCTGTAACTTCTAAAATAAGATAATAATAAAACTGAAAAAAAATATGATGTACATTACCATGCAAACTTCCAACGAAAATTGGTTTGAACGAGATCTAGTAAGTTGTTTTTTTTTAATACGTCATAAATCGTAAAAAGCAATTTATTTAACGGAACCCTTCATGTGCGAGTTCGACTCGCACTTGGCCGCTTTTTTTTTATACCTGCTCCCAGGCTTGCTCCATCATTTCCACAAAACGGATGATGCGGTTCACCGGGAGCACCTTGAATTCCTTCGGTTGCGGGTAACCGTTAACAAAGTAATTCATTCTTTGTCTGGCAAGGGCATGACATTGACACCTGTTTGCACACATGCCATGTATTTCAAGAATTTCAAGATGGCGGCAACTTTTTTACGATCCAAGCTCGGATTCATATTAAGAGGCCCCGCGGACGCTCAGATATCGATTTTGAACCAAATCGGACTGTTTTTCAAGAATTTCAAGATGTTGGCCACTTTTTGAAAATCTAATATTGGATCCTTTATTAAAAAGCCTCTCGGAACCAATAACGATTTTGAAAACGAAAAAAAATGGCCGCCTTTTCTAAACTTATATATTTCTATTTAAAGATCTGAGTGAATAGGTACCTACTTATGACATGATTGAAAATGAATCAAGTAATTATAAATAAATTAATATCTCTCCCTCCAAACACATTTTTGACAACCCTGACTCTTGAGCGGTTACGCTAAGCGCGTGCGTAAATTCGTAGATGAATGAAGCTTGCCTACTGGTTGTAGTTCTTTATAATTTGCTACTGCGGACTCCTAATGACTATAAATTATATATACGAATATTATAAATGTGAAAGTAACTCTGTTTGTTACCGTTTCACGCTTAAACAGCTGAACCGATTTAGATGTGATAGATGGTTTGTGACCCTGGGAAGGAAATTGAACTTTTATCCCAAATGTCATCCCTTAAAGACGTGAATACGGGTGATGCAGTTTATATAGGAAGTCTCGTAAAACATTTTCACAAAACTTATGATTTTTTGTAGGCTGTTGCCACTTCCTCAAGCTGCCCCACAAAGATGGCCCGAAGTACAAAGTTGGCAATCCTCTAGCGCGGGATTTCCTCGAGATGTTCAGTCAAAACGTTCTCTCGGCACAGGGGAACGACGCTGAAAAAGTAAGTTTTCACAATGTTTTAATTTAACTAAATGAATTATTTTATAATAACTAAAAAAGTTGAAAAACCCCTGACATTTTCATTTCAAAGTTCAATATCTCAAAAACGAATGAACCGATTTTGTTGAAACGTAGTTAAGAACCATCGCGATCACGTCAGCTTTCGGATAAAAAAACCGCATTCAAATCGGTCCTTTCGTTTAGGAGCTACGATGCCACAGACAGACAGACACGTCAAACTTATAACACCCCTCTTTTTCCATCGGGGGTTAAAACTAGTTTTGATTTTGAAGCGTGTTAGTTTCGTTAAGTTTCATGTATAACAGCGCCATCTCTGTCGCTAATCTGAGATAACTTGATGTGGTCCGGTTGGAATATGGTTGTAGGCGGCGGGCCGTCTTTGTACAGTTTATATACTCCAGGAACAACACATATACACAGGTAACGGCACAGAATATTCAAAACAAACTATTTGCACGTAATAAAACAATAAGTGCGCAAATAAATTACAGAAAGCGTATTGACAAACAGAATAAATAACGGAGAGAAATCAATACTATAAATGTGGGATTCCGATCTGGGCAGTCATTGTCGGTGCTGGGCGGCGCTGCCAGAAGCTTTGCGCGACTGCCACGTGCAGTGGTCTGCGAACAACAGTTGTGCGTTCCGGTCGTGCATCAAACATTAACTATGTCTGACGATTTAAATAAACGCAAGCGAGAACTCGTGAAGAGACTGATAGAGCAGTGTTTTTCAATATATTCCATGCCGCGACCCCCTTAGTACAGAAAAAAATATTTTAGCGACCCCCCATCATACGCTGTTCAAAATACTTCAAGCACTTTTTTTTTTTTTTTTTTTTTTAAATAAATAAATAAATATTACGGGACAATCTTACACAAATCAACCTAGGCCCACGGTAAGCTCAGTAAGGCTTGTGTTGTGACTTTCACTTTTAAATACGAGTAGCCGCGAACCCCTTTACAAGGCTTCGCGACCCCCCTGTGGGTCGCGACTAGGGAATGCAAACCGGTTAACCGGTTAGCCGGTTAACCGGTAAATTGACCAAATATGAGGCCGGTAAATTACCGGTAAATTAAAATCAAAACCGGTAATTTACCGAAACACAAATTATTAGTAAAATACTACATTTTTATTAATTTTAATGCTTCATCGTCATGATTATACCTCAATAATACAAAAAAATGTCAATAGAATAAACTTGTTAGCGTTTCACCTCATGTAGGATCAAATTAATGCAATCGTTTGTAGAAACTCCTTAAAATATAAACACGTTCCCAGTTCCGTTCTATAAAATATGAATAATATAGAGACGCCTTATTTTACATACTTTAGAGGTATACTCATCATTACAATCCAAAGAAATACCTCTCTTCGCTTTACTGGGAGAGAGAAAGCTAAAGGCAAGGAACAGAGGTGTGGTGGTGCTTTTCTTCAAAAAGGGTGACAACACGAAGAACTTCCAACCCATCTGACTGTTTTCGAGAGTGATTACAAATCGTCTCGTACGCAGGCTAGATGGCTTCAAGCCTCCCTGACAAGCCGGTTCCCGGAGAGGCTTTAGCACCGTAGACCACAACCATACGCTCCGTCAGGTTATCCAGAAGACTGAGGAGTATAGCCTGCCCCTCAGCTTAGCGTTCGCGAACCACGAGAAAGCCTTCGATTTGATCGAAACCTGGGCTGTACTAGTCTCTCCAGCGGTGCCAAGTTGACTACCGCTATATCGAAGTATTGAGGTGTTTGTACGAAAACGCCACTATTTCAGTCCAACTCCAGGATTTGAACGCGAAACCTATTCTGCTGCAGCGGGGAGTCAGTCAAGGAGATGTTTTTTCCACAAAACTGTTCACCGCTGCACTGGAGGATTTTTTCAAGACTCCGGACTGGAGTAGGCAGACATCAACGGATTTCTGACGATTTAGTTGTGTTGGCTGATACCATGGAGGACTTTAATACGATGCTTGATGACCTCAGTTAACCCTCCAAGCGAGTCGAACGAAATGAACATGGATAAGACGAAGATCATGTCAAATCATTATGTCTGTAATTTTTTGTCTTTTATCCTACAAATGTGCTAAATAAACGTATTTTCTTTCTTTCTTTAAATGCTCATGTAGTGCCAACTCCTATTACAATCGGACGCTTTACACTCATAGCTGTAGACGATTATATATACCTATGACAGACTATCCAGTTCCAGTCTTGTCGGCTTGGTTTGACCAGTGTGTGTTGCCAGTGGTGACATAATATATGGCACCTGAAATGTAGTTCAGTTCAGTTCAGTTCAGTTCAGTTATTTATTGGTAAAATAGATAAATTTACACGTCAACAATTTATAAAATATTCACAAGAGATAATTTAAAACATAATTTATACATTGTATATGTATTATTTAAACGTAGTGCATTACGCTTTCGACATTTTTGTCAGCACTTCATCCACAGTATAAAATGGCATGTCAGCCAATAGTTTTTTTAATTTTGAAGTGAAGGTGATGTCACTGGGCGCTTCTTTAATTTCATTTGGGATAGCGTTATATATTTTTGGTCCCATGACCCGCAAAGATTTGCTGGACTTGGTCAGCCTCCTCGCAGGTACATATAAGTGATGCCGTTTCCGACTGTTGGAATTGTGGTGTTCGGCGTTTGTGGGGAGCTAGTCACTCACTATGGGCCTCAATAGAAGGCTAGAAGTCAAAAGGGCAATGAAGATGGCTAGGCTGGGAGTTTATCTGCGTGATCGCATTAAAAATGAGGCTATTCGCAGCAGAACTAAGGTAACAGATATAGCCCTCCGAATCGCTAAACCAATGCCGGAATCTGGAACCCCATGAGCTCCAATCCTAGAAAAAGTTATAAAACCGTTTGTACGAAAGCTCTTAGTTAAAATGTATTGTTACTATTACTACCCTTTTCTCTATCCAACTCTTTTCGATCTAGGTATGGTTGGTTATATATACTTCTTTTGAAGCCCGTAGAAACATCTATTTAGTGAAATATTATTTTAGACTACTAAGTGGGCTTGTAGTTATTATATAATTATTCCTACCTACCTGCTAATCCCCGAGGAATCTTTTCAGTTGTGTTTTTTGCCCTCCTACCACTGAGCAAGTTTTAAATATTAAAGAATCTGATCATTACGGCATTTACGGCACATGATAACTCTTTATACTATATCATAGCTTATTTTTACGATAAATAAAGGTCAAATAACGCTACTTATTAGCAAAACTGAATTTACCGGTAATTTACCGGTTAACCGGTTTTGCCTCACTCAAGTCGGTAATTTACCGGTAATTAAATTTGCCCGGTAATTGCATTCCCTAGTCGCGACCCACAGTTTGAAAAGCACTGTGATATTGCTTTTGAATGAATGAATGAATGAATGAATATATTTTATTTCAGGTCTTCACCGACCCATATAAGAGGTGTTAGTTACATTTTAATTATAAGGTTAGATTACAAAGCTTACATACAATTTAACATACAACATAAACTGACATACACAGAACACAGAACATACACTTACTTACTATATTGCAAGGTAGATTTGACCTGCCCAATCCAATACAGAAGTATTGGACAGTCAAACCTACCAGCCATCATTTTCAGGATGCTGTTGGTACTTTTCCTCACTCGAGCCATCAGGGATGAAATTTTATTTCGCATAATCGCATGGAAGTCATTTGTGCGTGCCTCTGCGAACATCCCCGAGGCACTACACCATTTGGGCATTCCTAACAGCATCCTGAAAATATTATTATACGTAACGCGTAGGGCGCTATAAGCTCGCTTTGTGTACTTAACCCACAGTCCGCCAGCGTAGAATGATTGGCAGAAGGCTTTAAAAAGTGCAATCTTTACCTCTGCGGAACACCTAGCGAACCTGCGGGCAAGCATGTTACCTCTGACTGATAACGCCCTACGCTCCCTTTCTATATCCTGGTCATCACTCAGGTCTTCATCAATAATGTGACCAAGATACTTAAAACTTTGTACAACTTTAAGTACAACTCCACCAAGAGTGACAGGGGGCACAAAATAAGGCTTGATTTTGCCCGCCTTGAAAACCATTACTTCACTCTTTGCGGAGTTGTACACTAATCCATGCTGCTTAGCATAAGCTTCACATCTTCCAACCAGCTGTCTGAGAGCTCCGATGGAAGGGCTCAGCAGCACCATGTCATCGGCATAACTTATATTGTTGAGACAGGTATCTTCAACATGACATCCCGCATGCATGCTGCTGAGTCCCTTCATCAGGTCATTCACGTACCAGTTAAACAGCAGGGGAGATGTTAAGCCACCCTGACGCACCCCACATTCCAGCCTGTAACCTTCAGACAAAGCACCAGCCCATCTCACATGGTTCCACTGATTTCGATACCAGTACTGAAGGATATTAACGCAATCCAGTGGAATACCAGCCTCACGCAGTTTACCCCAAAGTATATTATAATCAACCCGGTCAAACGCCTTAGAGAGATCCAGGAAGCAGGCATAAATGGGCGTCTTTCTGGCCGTATAATACCCGACAGTATGCTTCACACATAAAATTGCACTTTCTGTCGATAAACCTGCCCGAAAACCAAACTGGGTTTCATGGAGGTTGAGCCGTTTTTCAAGTATTGAGTCGAGCATACTGTCGAGTACCTTGGCAGTGGTGGTGGCCAGTGAGATAGGGCGGTAGTTTGCCTTTTCCGATAAATCACCAGTCCTGTTTTTGACTACTGGAATCACCACTGTTTTCATTAGCGCATAAGGCAGGTACGAGTGACCCACACACAGGTTAAGGAACATGGAGAGCAGTCTGGGCAAGTGAACTCCTGCGTATTTAAAATGCTCAATACTCAGGCCGTCATGACCTGGCGACTTACCCCGTTGCATTTTCTGAATGACATTTGCTATGTCTTTGGCAGAAAAATGCACGTCACGCAGGTTTCCGACGGCCCCAGTAGAGGGCACTTCGGTTCGTGAACTATCGAGCAGGGATTTTACTGAGAAGTGCTCCCTAAACACCTCAGCAATTTCTTTTTCAGTACACTTGCCACTAACGCTTACAGGCAAGCCGGGTCTCACGTTCAATTTATTGGTCATCTTCCAAAATTCTTTGAATTTTTTGTTCGCATAGGCCGTGGCAAGTCTGTCCATTTTAAATTGGTCTTGGCGATCTTGGCACCACTTTAATTTGGCTTTGAAATATCTCCTACTCTTATTCATTGCCTCAAAAAGCTTACCACGACGCGGTCTACCAGCGTTTTCCCATAAAAGAAAATGCAACCTAGCTTCCCTGTGCGGTTGGGCTACAAACTTATTCCAGCCTGCAATATATCCACCCTTTTTACGCTTATTACTTCTATGAGTTTCTTTCGAGGCAAGTGTTAGGGTGTCTATAATGCCGGCATACAACCTATCCAGGATGCGCTGGTGATCACGATCTCTACATGGACCATCACGGCAGGCACGTAGTTCGTCCGGAAATCAATATATTTAAGTTGGTTATTACATAGGTCATGATATGCATTTATTTGATCATTCTGCCGCTCCCCCCACAGTATCCCATTATCCAAGGCACGTGACATAATATGCACCTTTTTTATTACACTTATGTCACATTCTATTACCATAGGAAAGTGGTCCGACCATAAGACGTCGTACATAACTCTGACACTACTGATAGTAGGCAAGGCACTCATCGTCACCACACAGTGGTCTAGCCACCTCCTACAGCCATGAACATCGCTCACGTACGTATAGGTATCCATGCCGGGACCAATTCCATCCACATCCGCACACACCCTTTGTTGATCCGAACAAAAGTTTATTAGTTCGTTGTAAAATGGCCTAATTTGGATGCGAGTTAAAATCTCCCAGCATATATACCGCCTGCACGTCAGCGTTGTCCATGACTATTGACGATAAAGCCCCCATACATTCACTAAAAGCAGGCATATTCTCGGTGGAGTCGGTAGGCATATATATAGTGCACACTATAAACGACTTTCCCTGAGACTCGATCTTAATAGCTGCGATCCTATCATTATCACATTCAATAATAGACACCGACTCAAAAGCTTGTTTACGCCACAAAATACCTACCCCTCCGTACGGTCTACCCCTGAGTAGTCCTACAGATAAGTCCATAGCAGACTTTCCCGTCCAGCCAAAGTTACTATCCACTGTACCCAGCAGCGGTAAATCAAACGAAAAAAGCCAAGTCTCTTGCAAAAGTACCAGATCTGCACACTTACACAAAGATCTAACGCCCTGTATAGAACGCTTAAATGATTTACAGTTAAATGTAATCATCCTACACTTATTATCGTTCATACTAGCGTTGTCATCCATTTTTGATTGTTTTTTTCGCTTGACTTGCCTCACTCCACTTTACAAACCGCCTGAATTGAATGCCAGCTGGCCATAAATTGTTATTTAGGTATGTGTCTACTTTATTTCTATTTACAAAAACCTTATAAGCATTATATCCCTTGTCTATTTTCATTTTAATTTGATACATGTACACTTTTTCCCTAGTTTTACTATAGATGTATTCAGAAATGTCATTCACTGATACCTCTTGATCAACATTATAGATAAATAACGGCACTTTAATGTCGGCCGCCTTGAATTTTGCACCCGGCGACTGTGTAGCTAAGCCCGTACTGCCAACAAACTTATTTCTCTGAGACCCAGACGTCCTCTTCTTACTTTCTTTCACCCGCCATTCGACCTCCTTTTTAGCAGCATCAGCATAAGAGCCTCCTGAACCGTGAGTATCCGTAATTATTGGCCTAAACTGCAATTTATTCGTGTTTACGTTGTCCTCGCATCCCACATCCATCTCACCGTAATCACCGCTTAGACTGGAGACCGGTTTGTTGCAATACGGGTCATTTTGTTTTGGCTGGACCGCCCTCCGTTCAGTCTGTGCGCGCGAGACCGGGACAGCCTCGTGGATCGGCGCGCGCGACGAGGACGCCGAATCTCGCCTCACCGGTTCGTCGCCCGAATCGCCCGATTGCTCTGCTACTGCGGGTGCGACAGAGATAGTCGCTTGACACGGTGCGTGCAACGAAGAGGATGCACTCAGCTGACTCAGCTGAGCGAGTTCATTGTCCGATTGTTCCACAATAACAGGTGCGACCGGGATAGCGGTTTGATACGGCGCGTGCGACGAAGAAAAACTATTCAAATGTGCAGAGTCATCGTGCACCTGATCTGTTATCGACGCCTCGGAGTTATTAAAGGTCATGCCATTAGGTCCACTATCTAATAAATATGCTCCTCGTTTGGGATTCACACTCATACTCGAATGATATGAGCCGCAATAGTTGACACGTTCATTTATTTTGGTTTTACTTACTTTCTATTTACTTGCAATATGCTCCCATATATTATCTCAAACAACATTGTCCTTATAGGTTTTGAGTCGAGAATCGTTAAGCAGTGGATTTTTAGCAATGAACTCTACTAAAACCTCGTCATTGTCTTCGGTAAACGTCGCCATTTTCAACCACCGCGAGCGGACAGCGCGGCCATACTGCCTCCGGAGCGGCTCAGCGGTGCTGCCGACGTCGCGCGCAGGCCACGCCCCCCCGGCCGCGCTGCACGGTCGGAAAGCGTTGCATACAAATCCCTACAAAGCGGTGCGGCGCGACCACGGTCGCGGCTGCCGGGCAGTGATCGCCCAGATCGGAATGCCACCTTAAAACAAAACGAGCGCCCTGACAGCGGCCGTCCGGCCAGCGCGCGTGCATCACCGGGTGCCGGTTTAATGTACGGCCCAATAATTGGCGTACACTATATCTGCCTCAAGACGAGAGTCTTTGACCAGTGTGTGTTGCCAGTGATGACATATGGCACGGAAACGTGGTCGCTTATTATATACCCCATCAGAAGGCTAAAAGTCACCCAAAGGGCAATGGTGAGGGCTATGTTACTAGTTTCTCTGCGTGATCGCATCAGAAATGAGGCTATCCGCAGCAGAACCAAGGTAACCGATATAGTTAGCCCTCCGAATCGCTAAAATTAAGTGACATATCTATTAACTAGGTACTCACCTTCGGGCGCATGATGTCCTACTGGCGCAACAACCGCGAGCGGATCGCGGGGCAGCAAGTAGTGTGGCTGCCGTCGCACGCGTTACCCGAACACTTGCGGGGCGCGCGGCAGTACGGCGCCATATTGCCGCAGGTTGTGGCATGCGGCACGCTCACTAGGAGGTGAGGACATATCTGTTAACTAGGTACTCACCTTCGGGCGCATGATGTCCTACTGGCGCAACAACCGCGAGCGGATCGCGGGGCAGCAAGTAGTGTGGCTGCCGTCGCACGCGTTACCCGAACACTTGCGGGGCGCGCGGCAGTACGGCGCCATATTGCCGCAGGTTGTGGCATGCGGCACGCTCACTAGGAGGTGAGGACATATCTGTTAACTAGGTACTCACCTTCGGGCGCATGATGGCCTACTGGCGCAACAACCGCGAGCGGATCGCGGGGCAGCAAGTAGTGTGGCTGCCGTCGCACGCGTTACCCGAACACTTGCGGGGCGCGCGGCAGTACGGCGCCATATTGCCGCAGGTTGTGGCATGCGGCACGCTCACTAGGAGGTGAGGACATATCTGTTAACTAGGTACTCACCTTCGGGCGCATGATGTCCTACTGGCGCAACAACCGCGAGCGGATCGCGGGGCAGCAAGTAGTGTGGCTGCCGTCGCACGCGTTACCCGAACACTTGCGGGGCGCGCGGCAGTACGGCGCCATATTGCCGCAGGTTGTGGCATGCGGCACGCTCACTAGGAGGTGAGGACATATCTGTTAACTAGGTACTCACCTTCGGGCGCATGATGTCCTACTGGCGCAACAACCGCGAGCGGATCGCGGGGCAGCAAGTAGTGTGGCTGCCGTCGCACGCGTTACCCGAACACTTGCGGGGCGCGCGGCAGTATGGCGCCATATTGCCGCAGGTTGTGGCATGCGGCACGCTCACTAGGAGGTGAGGACATATCTGTTAACTAGGTACTCACCTTCGGGCGCATGATGTCCTACTGGCGCAACAACCGCGAGCGGATCGCGGGGCAGCAAGTAGTGTGGCTGCCGTCGCACGCGTTACCCGAACACTTGCGGGGCGCGCGGCAGTACGGCGCCATATTGCCGCAGGTTGTGGCATGCGGCACGCTCACTAGGAGGTGAGGACATATCTGTTAACTAGGTACTCACCTTCGGGCGCATGATGTCCTACTGGCGCAACAACCGCGAGCGGATCGCGGGGCAGCAAGTAGTGTGGCTGCCGTCGCACGCGTTACCCGAACACTTGCGGGGCGCGCGGCAGTATGGCGCCATATTGCCGCAGGTTGTGGCATGCGGCACGCTCACTAGGAGGTGAGGACATATCTGTTAACTAGGTACTCACCTTCGGGCGCATGATGTCCTACTGGCGCAACAACCGCGAGCGGATCGCGGGGCAGCAAGTAGTGTGGCTGCCGTCGCACGCGTTACCCGAACACTTGCGGGGCGCGCGGCAGTACGGCGCCATATTGCCGCAGGTTGTGGCATGCGGCACGCTCACTAGGAGGTGAGGACACCCAAGCATAACTGTGTGTGTCACATGTCATGGAAGTCAGTAATAAACCAGTTCTAAGGCAAGCACGTTGTGTCATTTCTCATACTTATCTTCCTTTGTACTTTGCGTGTTGTCTTGTGTTTGTCTGTCTGTAGTCAGAGCAGTAGTATTCCATACTGCCAACACGGAGAAATTTGAAAATTCATATCACTATGACCCCGTCTCTATCGTTGCACTACTTGAGCGATAAAGATGGAGACAAAGGCCTCGGTCTAGATGCCTAGTTCAATATACAATTACATTGTATAATTTACGAAGTGCTCTTCCCATTGCCAGCTGGCGTTCAGATCGCGACCAAATGGTGACAGTACTATGCCGACTGTTAACTCCAAGCATCTGGCAAAGTTTTTGAAAACCCTCATTGATATAGTTACAAGTCAAGACTGGTTTCTAATGCTCGCATTGTCCTTGTAGGGCCAGTGAGCCAACATGGATGACCGCCAGCAACGCGCAACAAGATCGTATCGGCTCCGAGCTCCGGGCGATGGTGCAGGCGCCCCCGGGATACCGGTTCGTCGGCGCTGATGTCGACTCGCAGGTATAGTGATATATTAAATCAGGTGTTACTCTGCGGTGGTGGAATTCTATGATATGTTAAAAAACTAACTTCAATGGCTGTTGTGAGTTATAGCTCGGCTAAGCCTTAAAGCCTTTTAGCCGGGCTAGCGCGAGTCTTCTTAGTAGTGTAAATAAAAAAAGTCGAGTGTACAACTTTCCGTAAAATATCCCAGATACTTAGTAGTTTTAATTTTAACAGGGCGAGTTTTCAAGGCTCGCCAGAGCGCTAAATCACAACACTATCAGTAGCTCACCGACCAGAAGCGAGTGTTCCTCCGACACCAGTTTTCGCCACTTGTCTCGATCGTGCGTTATTTCCCACCAGTTCATGGCTAGATTCTAGATAGATGGCTAGTTCGCACAGGTTCGATGATTGTCAAAATCCAATCGAAAGCAACACCTGCTTAGAATGCTTGGTCGCCATTCGCTAAGCCCCAACCTCCAAGATTATCAACCGCGCAGCGTAAGAATTAACTAAAAAAAAAGTAAAATATACCACTATCTGTGTTAGGAGTTGTGGATTGCGGCGTTGCTGGGTGACTCTACGCTATCCACGTGCGGTGGGACGGCGCTGGGGTGGGCAGTGCTGGCCGGTGACAAGGTAAGTTGTCCAAGAATACTTCATCATTTACCTGTTAGATCTACTTTATCATGAGCCATAATCCGTCCACTGCTGAAGGCCTAGCCTCTTTCACATTGCATATTAATCGATTCTTGTCTTCCCCCATCTGTCCACTGCCAGCAAAGGGTGGCTTCCAGCCTCCTGACAGCCTTATAAACATTGTATTTCTTTAAAAAAGCCTAAGTTGTTCAATGTGCGAAACTCCGAACTCATCCGAATTCCTGTGGCGTGAACTTCCTGACACGTCCACTTTAGGATAGAGTATGGATATTGTAAATTGTGAACAGCTTAGAACTTTGAAAATGTAGAAAAATGAAGTGGAGTCTAGGTCCATAGTTTAAGCATAAAGCTAACTCTGTAAATTAGTCCTCCGATATTAATTTATTTGATGTATAGGCAAGGAAGACTGACTTGCACTCGCTAACGGCGAGTGCGGCAGACATATCGCGGTCGCACGCCAAAGTCATCAACTACGCCAGGATATACGGTGAGCATTTCCACAAACTGTCTATCTAGAGACATCTAGAGTCTCTTATGAGACCGTTTTAGCCTGTAATTAGGTCGTCGGTGTTTATATTTATATTTGTACAACCGGTTAGCTTTGTGGGTAGTGACACTGCCTCCGAAGCTGAAGGTCCTGGGTTCGAATCCCGGTAAGGGCAAATATCTTTGTGATGACCATGATATATTTGTTTCTGAGTCTTGGGTGTTTTCTGTGTATTTAATCAATCGACGTCTAGTACCCATAACATAAGCTCCTGTTCGCCCTTGGACCTATACGTATCGCGGCGAATCTTGGTCCCTATGACAGCTGTCATCTCCGTACAATTTATAACCTTAAAACGTAAAATTGAACTGAGATGATAGCTGCCATGCCATAGGGATACATATAGTTCAATTTGTATAAGACTGCCACTAATATTTATTTATGCCCAAAAAGACAAGAACAGATCAAAAGTATATTAGCCTGACATTTTCATGGGTGTGTCAAAGGGGCGGGCCAAACCTTCGCCGAGCGGCTGCTAAAGCAGTTCAACCCGACCATGACCATGTCGGAAGCCAAGAGTAAGGCAGCCAAGATGTACGCGACCACCAAGGGCAGGCGGGTGTATGTGCTGAAGAAGAAATACATGGAGGGGATGGTCGATGATGACGAGGAAGGAGAGGTGAGTTCAATTGGTTAGGGATCTGGTAAAGCACTCATCTCATCTGCTGGATAGAAGAACTTGGCCCATGGACCAGGTCACTAGTGTAATCGGGGGGCGTCGTGGTAACTGTTCGCGATCCCATGGCGCTCCCAAAAACGGCAGAGACGGAAACGCCGGAGTGGTTTTAGCGGGTAGACTTTCTCCCCCTTCTCTTTAAATAGAGATGGACGTAACATACCAAGAATCGAACTCGGTATCTCCGGATTCCCGGTCTATTGCACATTCCCATTTCGCCCCCACTGCACTAATTATTTTACCGAATTTTTCCTTCTCACTCTTCTATCAATTGGTACACAATAAAATTGTGATGTACTAACATTAAAATTGCGAAACATATTGTTATGTTTCAATAAAGATATATGTAAATGTATTTGTATGTATGTTATTGTTTAGGTTGTAGAAATGACGGGATACCAAGCAATAAGACTGGCCAAGATGAGCGGCAAGAAGGTGGATGAGATGTTCGAGCGGCCGCGCTGGGTCGGCGGCACCGAGTCGGAGATGTTCAACAAACTGGAGGAAATCGCTGGTCAGTATCAAACCCGCTCGATAAGACTGGCCAAGATGAGCGGCAAGAAGGTGGATGAGATGTTCGAGCGGCCGCGCTGGGTCGGCGGCACCGAGTCGGAGATGTTCAACAAACTGGAGGAAATCGCTGGTCAGTATCAAACCCGCTCGATAAGACTGGCCAAGATGAGCGGCAAGAAGGTGGATGAGATGTTCGAGCGGCCGCGCTGGGTCGGCGGCACCGAGTCGGAGATGTTCAACAAACTGGAGGAAATCGCTGGTCAGTATCAAACCCGCTCGATAAGACTGGCCAAGATGAGCGGCAAGAAGGTGGATGAGATGTTCGAGCGGCCGCGCTGGGTCGGCGGCACCGAGTCGGAGATATTCAACAAACTGGAGGAGATCGCTGGTCAGTATTAAAACCGCTCGATAAGGCTGGCCAAGATGGGCGGCAAGAAGGTGGATGAGATGTTCGAGCGGCCGCGCTGGGTCGGCGGCACCGAGTCGGAGATATTCAACAAACTGGAGGAGATCGCTGGTCAGTATTAAAACCGCTCGATAAGGCTGGCCAAGATGGGCGGCAAGAAGGTGGATGAGATGTTCGAGCGGCCGCGCTGGGTCGGCGGCACCGAGTCGGAGATGTTCAACAAACTGGAGGAGATCGCTGGTCAGTATTAAAACCGCTCGATAAGGCTGGCCAAGATGGGCGGCAAGAAGGTGGATGAGATGTTCGAGCGGCCGCGCTGGGTCGGCGGCACCGAGTCGGAGATGTTCAACAAACTGGAGGAGATCGCTGGTCAGTATTAAAACCGCTCGATAAGGCTGGTCAAGATGGGCGGCAAGAAGGTGGATGAGATGTTCGAGCGGCCGCGCTGGGTCGGCGGCACCGAGTCGGAGATGTTCAACAAACTGGAGGAGATCGCTGGTCAGTATTAAAACCGCTCGATAAGACTGGCCAAGATGGGCGGCAAGAAGGTGGATGAGATGTTCGAGCGGCCGCGCTGGGTCGGTGGCACCGAGTCGGAGATGTTCAACAAACTGGAGGAGATCGCTGGTCAGTATTAAAACCGCTCGATAAGACTGGCCAAGATGAGCGGCAAGAAGGTGGATGAGATGTTCGAACAAAATAAAATAAATATTTTTATTGATAATGGTACGGAACCCTTCGTGCGCGAGTTCGACTCGCACTTGGCCAGTTATTTTCAACCGACGAAAAAAACGGAGGAGGGTCTCAAGTCGGCGCGTATTATTTTTTTTTTATGTATGACTCATAACTTTTTACAGAGTAGTTCGATTTTGATATTTCTTTTTTTATTGGAAAGGGTATACCCCGAAGTTGGTCCCATATAAATTTGGAAAAAAAAACTAACCCTAAGGGTAGGAAAATAGGGGATGATTGATTTATCGTCGGTTAAAACTTTGTTTTCAAAGTAAATTATTATACTTATGTACTCAAGTTCGTGGTAACAACGCAGTCTTATGACACCGAGCTTATCTGATCTGATGATAGAGACAGAAGGTGGCCAATGCGGCCATAGCAATCCCCTTAGGGACGGATTTATCTCGTGTAACTTATTACACGAGATAAATTCGTCGTGTTTGGACTTATTAGAACCCTCTTAAAAGTTGTTGATGTCTGAGCAAAGAAGTACAGTCGGCAACAAAATCTTGTACTTTAAATGTAATTTTTGTCAGAAACTTTTGTTTTGCAGACTCCGAAGCGCCATCGACGGCATTCCTTGAAGGACGTCTATCGCGCGCGTTAGAGCACGCGCACGGGCGCTGGGCGGGCACGCGCCTCAACTGGGCCGTGCAGTCCGCCGCCGCCGACTTCCTGCACCTCATGCTGGCCAGCATGCGGCACCTAGCGCCGAGGGCCAGGTGAACTATCCTTAGGGCGCTGGGCGGGCACGCGCCTCAACTGGGCCGTGCAGTCCGCCGCCGCCGACTTCCTGCACCTCATGCTGGCCAGCATGCGGCACCTAGCGCCGAGGGCCAGGTGAACTATCCTTAGGGCGCTGGGCGGGCACGCGCCTCAACTGGGCCGTGCAGTCCGCCGCCGCCGACTTCCTGCACCTCATGCTGGCCAGCATGCGGCACCTAGCGCCGAGGGCCAGGTGAACTATCCTTAGGGCGCTGGGCGGGCACGCGCCTCAACTGGGCCGTGCAGTCCGCCGCCGCCGACTTCCTGCACCTCATGCTGGCCAGCATGCGGCACCTAGCGCCGAGGGCCAGGTGAACTATCCTTAGGGCGCTGGGCGGGCACGCGCCTCAACTGGGCCGTGCAGTCCGCCGCCGCCGACTTCCTGCACCTCATGCTGGCCAGCATGCGGCACCTAGCGCCGAGGGCCAGGTGAACTATCCTTAGGGCGCTGGGCGGGCACGCGCCTCAACTGGGCCGTGCAGTCCGCCGCCGCCGACTTCCTGCACCTCATGCTGGCCAGCATGCGGCACCTAGCGCCGAGGGCCAGGTGAACTATCCTTAGGGCGCTGGGCGGGCACGCGCCTCAACTGGGCCGTGCAGTCCGCCGCCGCCGACTTCCTGCACCTCATGCTGGCCAGCATGCGGCACCTAGCGCCGAGGGCCAGGTGAACTATCCTTAGGGCGCTGGGCGGGCACGCGCCTCAACTGGGCCGTGCAGTCCGCCGCCGCCGACTTCCTGCACCTCATGCTGGCCAGCATGCGGCACCTAGCGCCGAGGGCCAGGTGAACTATCCTTAGGGCGCTGGGCGGGCACGCGCCTCAACTGGGCCGTGCAGTCCGCCGCCGCCGACTTCCTGCACCTCATGCTGGCCAGCATGCGGCACCTAGCGCCGAGGGCCAGGTGAACTATCCTTAGGGCGCTGGGCGGGCACGCGCCTCAACTGGGCCGTGCAGTCCGCCGCCGCCGACTTCCTGCACCTCATGCTGGCCAGCATGCGGCACCTAGCGCCGAGGGCCAGGTGAACTATCCTTAGGGCGCTGGGCGGGCACGCGCCTCAACTGGGCCGTGCAGTCCGCCGCCGCCGACTTCCTGCACCTCATGCTGGCCAGCATGCGGCACCTAGCGCCGAGGGCCAGGTGAACTATCCTTAGGGCGCTGGGCGGGCACGCGCCTCAACTGGGCCGTGCAGTCCGCCGCCGCCGACTTCCTGCACCTCATGCTGGCCAGCATGCGGCACCTAGCGCCGAGGGCCAGGTGAACTATCCTTAGGGCGCTGGGCGGGCACGCGCCTCAACTGGGCCGCTGCAGTCCGCCGCCGCCGACTTCCTGCACCTCATGCTGGCCAGCATGCGGCACCTAGCGCCGAGGGCCAGGTGAACTATCCTTAGGGCGCTGGGCGGGCACGCGCCTCAACTGGGCCGCTGCAGTCCGCCGCCGCCGACTTCCTGCACCTCATGCTGGCCAGCATGCGGCACCTAGCGCCGAGGGCCAGGTGAACTATCCTTAGGGCGCTGGGCGGGCACGCGCCTCAACTGGGCCGCTGCAGTCCGCCGCCGCCGACTTCCTGCACCTTTTGCTGGCCAGCATGCGGCACCTAGCGCCGAGGGCCAGGTGAACTATCCTTAGGGCGCTGGGCGGGCACGCGCCTCAACTGGGCCGCTGCAGTCCGCCGCCGCCGACTTCCTGCACCTCATGCTGGCCAGCATGCGGCACCTAGCGCCGAGGGCCAGGTGAACTATCCTTAGGGCGCTGGGCGGGCACGCGCCTCAACTGGGCCGTGCAGTCCGCCGCCGCCGACTTCCTGCACCTCATGCTGGCCAGCATGCGGCACCTAGCGCCGAGGGCCAGGTGAACTATCCTTAGGGCGCTGGGCGGGCACGCGCCTCAACTGGGCCGTGCAGTCCGCCGCCGCCGACTTCCTGCACCTCATGCTGGCCAGCATGCGGCACCTAGCGCCGAGGGCCAGGTGAACTATCCTTAGGGCGCTGGGCGGGCACGCGCCTCAACTGGGCCGTGCAGTCCGCCGCCGCCGACTTCCTGCACCTCATGCTGGCCAGCATGCGGCACCTAGCGCCGAGGGCCAGGTGAACTATCCTTAGGGCGCTGGGCGGGCACGCGCCTCAACTGGGCCGTGCAGTCCGCCGCCGCCGACTTCCTGCACCTCATGCTGGCCAGCATGCGGCACCTAGCGCCGAGGGCCAGGTGAACTATCCTTAGGGCGCTGGGCGGGCACGCGCCTCAACTGGGCCGTGCAGTCCGCCGCCGCCGACTTCCTGCACCTCATGCTGGCCAGCATGCGGCACCTAGCGCCGAGGGCCAGGTGAACTATCCTTAGGGCGCTGGGCGGGCACGCGCCTCAACTGGGCCGTGCAGTCCGCCGCCGCCGACTTCCTGCACCTCATGCTGGCCAGCATGCGGCACCTAGCGCCGAGGGCCAGGTGAACTATCCTAAGGGCGCTGGGCGGGCACGCGCCTCAACTGGGCTGCTGCAGTCCGCCGCCGCCGACTTCCTGCACCTCATGCTGGCCAGCATGCGGCACCTAGCGCCGAGGGCCAGGTGAACTATCCTTAGGGCGCTGGGCGGGCACGCGCCTCAACTGGGCCGCTGCAGTCCGCCGCCGCCGACTTCCTGCACCTCATGCTGGCCAGCATGCGGCACCTAGCGCCGAGGGCCAGGTGAACTATCCTTAGGGCGCTGGGCGGGCACGCGCCTCAACTGGGCCGCTGCAGTCCGCCGCCGCCGACTTCCTGCACCTCATGCTGGCCAGCATGCGGCACCTAGCGCCGAGGGCCAGGTGAACTATCCTTAGGGCGCTGGGCGGGCACGCGCCTCAACTGGGCCGCTGCAGTCCGCCGCCGCCGACTTCCTGCACCTTTTGCTGGCCAGCATGCGGCACCTAGCGCCGAGGGCCAGGTGAACTATCCTTAGGGCGCTGGGCGGGCACGCGCCTCAACTGGGCCGCTGCAGTCCGCCGCCGCCGACTTCCTGCACCTCATGCTGGCCAGCATGCGGCACCTAGCGCCGAGGGCCAGGTGAACTATCCTTAGGGCGCTGGGCGGGCACGCGCCTCAACTGGGCCGTGCAGTCCGCCGCCGCCGACTTCCTGCACCTCATGCTGGCCAGCATGCGGCACCTAGCGCCGAGGGCCAGGTGAACTATCCTTAGGGCGCTGGGCGGGCACGCGCCTCAACTGGGCCGTGCAGTCCGCCGCCGCCGACTTCCTGCACCTCATGCTGGCCAGCATGCGGCACCTAGCGCCGAGGGCCAGGTGAACTATCCTTAGGGCGCTGGGCGGGCACGCGCCTCAACTGGGCCGTGCAGTCCGCCGCCGCCGACTTCCTGCACCTCATGCTGGCCAGCATGCGGCACCTAGCGCCGAGGGCCAGGTGAACTATCCTTAGGGCGCTGGGCGGGCACGCGCCTCAACTGGGCCGTGCAGTCCGCCGCCGCCGACTTCCTGCACCTCATGCTGGCCAGCATGCGGCACCTAGCGCCGAGGGCCAGGTGAACTATCCTTAGGGCGCTGGGCGGGCACGCGCCTCAACTGGGCCGTGCAGTCCGCCGCCGCCGACTTCCTGCACCTCATGCTGGCCAGCATGCGGCACCTAGCGCCGAGGGCCAGGTGAACTATCCTTAGGGCGCTGGGCGGGCACGCGCCTCAACTGGGCCGTGCAGTCCGCCGCCGCCGACTTCCTGCACCTCATGCTGGCCAGCATGCGGCACCTAGCGCCGAGGGCCAGGTGAACTATCCTTAGGGCGCTGGGCGGGCACGCGCCTCAACTGGGCCGTGCAGTCCGCCGCCGCCGACTTCCTGCACCTCATGCTGGCCAGCATGCGGCACCTAGCGCCGAGGGCCAGGTGAACTATCCTTAGGGCGCTGGGCGGGCACGCGCCTCAACTGGGCCGTGCAGTCCGCCGCCGCCGACTTCCTGCACCTCATGCTGGCCAGCATGCGGCACCTAGCGCCGAGGGCCAGGTGAACTATCCTTAGGGCGCTGGGCGGGCACGCGCCTCAACTGGGCCGTGCAGTCCGCCGCCGCCGACTTCCTGCACCTCATGCTGGCCAGCATGCGGCACCTAGCGCCGAGGGCCAGGTGAACTATCCTTAGGGCGCTGGGCGGGCACGCGCCTCAACTGGGCCGTGCAGTCCGCCGCCGCCGACTTCCTGCACCTCATGCTGGCCAGCATGCGGCACCTAGCGCCGAGGGCCAGGTGAACTATCCTTAGGGCGCTGGGCGGGCACGCGCCTCAACTGGGCCGTGCAGTCCGCCGCCGCCGACTTCCTGCACCTCATGCTGGCCAGCATGCGGCACCTAGCGCCGAGGGCCAGGTGAACTATCCTTAGGGCGCTGGGCGGGCACGCGCCTCAACTGGGCCGTGCAGTCCGCCGCCGCCGACTTCCTGCACCTCATGCTGGCCAGCATGCGGCACCTAGCGCCGAGGGCCAGGTGAACTATCCTTAGGGCGCTGGGCGGGCACGCGCCTCAACTGGGCCGTGCAGTCCGCCGCCGCCGACTTCCTGCACCTCATGCTGGCCAGCATGCGGCACCTAGCGCCGAGGGCCAGGTGAACTATCCTTAGGGCGCTGGGCGGGCACGCGCCTCAACTGGGCCGTGCAGTCCGCCGCCGCCGACTTCCTGCACCTCATGCTGGCCAGCATGCGGCACCTAGCGCCGAGGGCCAGGTGAACTATCCTTAGGGCGCTGGGCGGGCACGCGCCTCAACTGGGCCGTGCAGTCCGCCGCCGCCGACTTCCTGCACCTCATGCTGGCCAGCTTGCGGCACCTAGCGCCGAGGGCCAGGTGAACTATCCTTAGGGCGCTGGGCGGGCACGCGCCTCAACTGGGCCGTGCAGTCCGCCGCCGCCGACTTCCTGCACCTCATGCTGGCCAGCATGCGGCACCTAGCGCCGAGGGCCAGGTGAACTATCCTTAGGGCGCTGGGCGGGCACGCGCCTCAACTGGGCCGTGCAGTCCGCCGCCGCCGACTTCCTGCACCTCATGCTGGCCAGCTTGCGGCACCTAGCGCCGAGGGCTAGGTACTTACCAGACCAGGGATGTTGGAAACATTCGTATCCTCAACCGCGGAAATTCTGTATCAATTTCATCATCTGCAGCCGCATCCGCAAAAAACGATGTGAAGTTTTTGCCAATACGGATGTAGTGCAAGTCGCGACAAAAAAGGGGCTGGGGGCCGATTTTAGACTTTCGAGCGCTCGAAAATTAAATAAAAGTGAATACGATTTTAGTGTCAAAATTGCAGGCACTAACTTTCTACCGATAGAATTGAATACGAGTGGTCAATACCACTCGCTTTTCAATTTTCTATCGCTATTTCAAAACAGCGTTTCGTAATTTTTGTCCGTTTTCGAATGAAAGATTCGAGCGCTCGAAAGTCAAAAATCGGTCCCCTGAGCGCGGGAGGGACAGGACTTTTGAGGTGCTTGGACAGGAGTTAATTTTGATCATTCTTATCAAAGTAGTCCCTGAAATTTTAATAAGAAAAAATATTTTTGTCAAACATTGGTAACCTATTAAAAACTTGCAGGTTCTGCCTGAGCTTCCACGACGAAGTGCGGTACCTGGTGCCGGAAGACCAGAGATATGAGACAGCTCTTGCGCTGCAGATTACTAATTTACTGACACGGGCGTTCTGCTCACAAAGGTTAGTACTCCATTCTAGCAGGATGCGTTCTATTTAAGCTTAATTATTCTCATCATCATCATATCAGCCGAAACACGTCCACTGCTAGACATAGGCCTCCCCCAAAGAGTGCCACAATGGCCGGTCCTGCGCCACCCGCATCCAGCGGACTCCCGCGACCTTTACCAGGTCATCAGTCCACCTTGTGGGGGGCCTACCCACGCCGCGTCTTCCGATACGTAGTCGCCACTTGAGAACCTTTCCGCCCCAACGGCCATCGTGTTAGAAACGTAGTTATTCCCAGGGTTCCTGTTGTAAATTATACTCACGAAGACTAGTAAATATAAAGTTTATTCATAGACACATTACTATAGAATTAACAGAATATAAATTGTCACACAACTTCTCTATCTGACAGCTAGTCGACGACTGCCCGCACCAGAGGGGTAATCACGTAACGTTCCGAACGCGCGTCGGTACGATTTAACTGTCAATTTTCTATGTAAAAAGTGACATTTAGATCTACCCGACGTTCGTACAATGCGTCACGTGATCGACCTACTGGCCCGCGCTTTTATGAACATTATACATTTTAATAGTATTTGATGAGATGAATAGGACCAAAATTACAGAATGTATTAAATAGCTAACAGACGGCCATTCTGCCGTGGGGATGACCCCATCCCCAACTCCGCTCGGCCATTCACTGTTAGGTATGACCTCATGCCTTGATTTGTTTATACACCATAAATTAAAATATGTTGAGAAGCATTGATTACAAGATTTCTACTTATTTTACATTACATTTTTAACTGTACTTATTTGATCTTATTCTAGTATATATAACATAAATCTAACATCATTAATGATAGATATTTTCCAGAGTTCAAGAAATCAGTCCACAGTGTTATGTATATAAATAATTATCTATTTCACATTTTAACTGTACCCATTTATTTATCTCATTCTAGTGTAGCACAGATCTAAATACAAACAATGATTGATATTTTTAAGACTTCAAGAATTATATATCTATAAACTTAATAAAAATTAAAATTATCACACAGTTTATAATTACTAAGTGTAATTAATTAGTCCAAACCTGTCCAAACACTAGAGTCACACTAGGGGCACACAATTTATAATCTAAGGACATTTCAGTGGATAATCATCATTAGTGTTCACGCTTGGGAACTTCATTAGGTATCACACTTGGGGTCCATTGTTATCTACTTGTATTGGCCACACTAGGGGCTAACAGTAACACTTTAAGGATTCTCATTAATTTCAGTGGATAATCATCACTAGTGTTCACGATTGGGAACTTCATTAGGTACCACACTAGGGGTCCATTGTTATCTACTTGTATTGGCCACACTAGGGGCTAACAGTCACATTTGGGGATTCTCATTAATTTCAGTAGATAATCATCATTAGTGTTCACGCTTGGGAACTTCTTTTGGTACCACACTTGGGGTCCATTGTTATCTACTTGTATTGGCCACACTAGGGGCTAACAGTCACACTTGGGGATTCTCATTAATTTTAGTATATAATCATCATTAGTGTTCACGCTTGGGAACTTCTTTTGGTACCACACTTGGGGTCCATTGTTATCTACTTGTATTGGCCACACTAGGGGCTAACAGTCACACTTGGGGATTCTCATTAATTTCAGTAGATAATCATCATTAGTGTTCACGCTTGGGAACGTCATTGGGTACCACACTTGGGGACCATTGTCATCTACTTATATTGGCCACACTAGGGGCTAACAGCAACACTCAGGGTCGTATTTCATCATTCTCTCACTGCTATCTATGCTGTAAGGGTCATATTAGGGAAAATAGTGGTAAGTGTATACGATGTAAGTCAGTTAATTAATAAATATATAAATGACTCAGATAATAGATGTAGTCAATTACCCTGAAAGAGAATCGTCAGTTGTGGAGCTTATTTCATCAGTAACAGCCCAAGTAACACAGAAGCGCTGTATATGATCTGAAAACCTGTCCACAATATAATCCTAAGCTGTACAAGCCTGCTGAATAAGAGCATTAGAGGCGCCTCTAATGCTGATATAACTCTGATTTGGGCACAAATTAAACAGCTATTAGCTGAATAACTGTAACCAATGACATTATAACAGCATTATTTGAGCATTATTAAAGGTAACAGGCAACCCAAGAGCTGAACATTGACTGATTATGAGAGTATGTGTTAAACATTACACAGTACAATGGCTGAATAGCAGAGTGTGTGTTACCTATTTTTCAGCACAAACTACCAGCCAGGATCTTTTTAACGCTTCTATGGATTTGAGGAATCACAAGTGGCAGCATTGTGAATATTTTTCACTCCTCTACGACTCCATTATTTTCATAAATGTCGTAACCGTTTGCGTGAACCACATTTCGTGACAGTGTTTGTGTGGAGCAATAGTTCGTAAATATAAAACTACTTGATTTTTTTTCTCCATGTACGTAAAATTCGAATGGGAAAGAGAGTTTATTGTCAAATAGTATATGAATATAGATGAAAACTTTCACGCGCTCTCAAAATATTACTGTTTACTTAAAAATTAAAGCAAAAAAAATAGGTTGATGATATGATGAAAAATAGGAATATTTTTATTTTGAACTTGTAATTTGGCGGGAGCCAGTTTACTTATAAAATCATTTGATTTTCTTTTCAAATCCAGTTGTTAGTTTCGTTGGCTAAAGAAATATTAATTGTTACTATTATATTACGGTTAAATTAGACCCCACAAAATGGCTGCAATTCAATGTGCACTGTACTAATCACAATTAAATGGTATGGGCTGTTTAAGAATCCACTTGTGAACCACCAATAAACCTTAGAGGCGCTGAGAAAATGAGTCTTCCGATCTTATTAAACTGCATTAGTAGATTTATTGCCGACGCTAGTATAAGTATTCAGCTTTAACGGGGATCATGGGTAACATGTGACCTAATCTATAGCAGTTTACAGTAATTTAGCATCATATTGATCATATTGATTCACTTATAGTGAAGATGTGGGCTATATAAGTGCTATTATAAGATTGCGTGTAACAAGCTGATTACCAGTATTAAAGTTCTACTCTATGCAACTAGACGCATTATATCATTGTTAATTGAAGTCACAGAATAACTTACTGCATTATAGTACTTCACATGTTCTATCTTAGAATGCAAGCATTATAAGGGTACACTTTTGTCATTTAATTCAGAATATAGCTTAGTTTAAATCCATGAAAATGCTTATTTGCTGCTGAAAGTACCATTGATTGCTAAGAGCTGTATAATACTGAACTGTATAACTATATTAATGTTTGCAACATTACAGTGTTGTCTCCGTGACGCTTAATAGCATTACTATACAGGCGAAAGCTTAATTTTCAGCTATTGTCGTTGGATGCTAAAGTTACCGATGTGGACATCTGTTACGTCCTATAATGCAGTATTGTGCTTTTTGGGAGCCATCGTTATCCACGGTTTTAAGTAGTCTGCCGGGAAAATATTGCGCTACGCACGATATACCTGTAATTATCTAGGACGCGTGTTATCTGAAAGGGTCCCCGAAACTTTGAGGCTATCATCTTACTTTGCCTTTTTCTGTTTTATGATTGAGAATCATAACAAGATCGTCCTGCTGAAATACTTAAGTGGATGCTTTATTTTTGTCAAAACGTGGTGGCACCAGTAATGGATACTTTAAAGAGGTCGTGTATTTTCATTAACAATAAAATAATAATGTTTACACTTTAAACAATGATTACGATCGAAAACTATAAAATATATTCGTAAGAAATGAAACATTAGCTTTTTACTAATTGAAGAGACATCTATAGATTTATAGGAAAATTTAGAAAAGCAAAAATATGTCAAATCTCCAGTTATGGACACTTCTCGAGACCCAGTAATGGACCGACGCCTATAATGGATACCCCAATAATGGACAATAGGATTATGCAATGATTTGGTATAGATCCTTTTTATTCTGGCTTATTTACGGGACAGGAAAATTCGTATATCGTGAAATAAAACGTAAAAATTCCAAATGAAAGTATTTTAGGTGTATTTTCCTGTAAGGTACCGAGTAATTTATAAACAAACAGTCACAACTTGGATCAGAAACAGAAGCAAATATGTGAAACGCGTTAAAGTTTATATCTCATTTGCATTTTATTATTTTTCAATGTAAGTATAATACTTTTAAGACTGATCGATTTTGATGTTTTTATATGATTTCAATTGAAAGCGGCATAATGAGTCATGCGTTTACTTATAAGGTGGGTGGCGACCACGTACCGGAAGGCGCGGCGTTAGTAAGCCTCCCACAAGCTGGACTGATAAAGGTCGCGGGAGTCCGGTGGCTGCGGGTGGCGCAGGACCGTTCACATTGCAACTCTTTGGGGGAGGCCTATGTTCAGCAGTGGATGTCTTTCGGCTGATATGATGAGGCGCAATTAATGCATGCTTTTACAGGTACACGCGATATTAGCTTAGTTCCCTTGAATCTAATGTGTTCATTCGACATGTTCATTCTAAGAATTTTTACCTTTACGAACTGGTAAACTCCCTGAAGAATTGAATATTCACTTCCAGGTCTCATACACATATTTCCGGGTACAAAAAGTAGCCCTTGTGTGTCCTTCAAAATATTTAACCCTTCTTCCAATACTGTGTCGTGGGCGACATGTAAGTTAATCTTTTCTAGCTCGGAGTCATCGCAATATAATATTAAACTAGAACTTGTGTTATATACAACTACCGTTCAGTCAATGATTGCCCGATTAAAACATCAGTTTCTAATAGATGATCGTCCACAATGTACGCTACAATATTAGCCTCAACTGCGTCGACCACGACATAAACATTGGTTTTACCTATCGGTACTATACTCCCAAAAGCAAATCCTTTAATTAAGGGGAGACCTGACTTTACTATAGTCACAGAATAAGTAATAGTACTACGTACAGAAGGTTCTCTGTTAACAAACTCCCTGTTTAGGTACGCCAAACGTGCCTAAACGTGGCCATCCCTTTCTATCGCATGCAACGCGCTGCAACCCGTGCGAGCGTCCCGTCCCAACGCGTGGCAGCTACTGAATAGATAGAGCCCTTGTAAGGGGCGACCGGCATGTACTTGTAGCGATAAACACAAATCGCGAGTGAGCCGCGCCTGCTATAGTGAGATGAGTCTCACCTGCCACTAATTTGCGAATAAGGGTGCATTCACTACCAAAATCAATGTATGGGGATAGTTTAACTCCATTTAAAGTAACAGATTTAAAATAGTACCTAAAGTATTTAAAGTATTTTTGATTTTTTTTTTTATTATTAATAACATCGTTATACGTCGTCACATTATTGTATTATAATTACATTCATGATTTTGTTATTATATTTATTTATTCATTTTACTTACCTATATGTAAGTGTCATGTTTTCATGTTATATTTATTTATTATTAAATAATGCATAGTTCCTGTCATCAGGGAAGGTTCTAATTATTTTCTTTTGCCAATCACGCCAGGTCATGTTTAGCGTACTAAGACCCTGGAACCATTTCTTTGCATGACCTGCTAATTTTGTAATGGCGTAGAAAATAATCTGTTTTTCACTCCATTTATAAATTTTAGCGGTTTCATTATCCTTGCGAATCCAATTTATAGCCGATTGTTCATTAGCATCTGGGTTATATTCGGGAATCACATTTTGCGCCCCTTCAAAGTGGTGATCGGTGTTATGAAACAAACGTGAAAGTTCTCTTATAACGTCGATGTCACGGCGCGGTGTTGCATACGATCTTCTCTTACGCTTTGAGTACTTGCTTAGCCGTGGTTTTGGGCGCGATGATCTTTCGAATGCAGTCGATGAAAGTGAATCATCAAATGATGATGTGTTAGATTGGGAACTACGCCGTCGTTTCGTACTTTTTGAGTGTCAATTTTTAATATACTTGTAGTATAAGTCATCCGAGCGTCGTCTTCGAGATCTGCTACGGTTAATAGTTTGTCGTTTATGACGGCGGCGTTTATTACGCAAACTTGTCACAGACCGAATGGGCAGATCATACCGAATTTTTCTGCGACTGCTGCGAGACTCTTTAGTTCGCCCACGATCACGTAAGAGACGCCGGGGTGGTGGCGTATAGCCTGACGCTTCCGTTTGTTGTATGGGTTCTGACATGACTGACACGTTTCTGGTATGGGTGGAGACTATGTATGCATCCACAAAGTAGCAAAACAAGATAACAGGTAGGTATATACAAAAATGAGTGAGTGAATGTGTGTGTGTATGAAGGAAAAGGAAGAAAGTAAAAGGGGTCGGTGAAGGAGAGAGGAAGAGAAGAAAACAATAAAATGTATCATTACGCAATGAGTAGGTAGCTACGTGTAACTGAACGTTGTCACCCTATTTTTCTTAAAGTATTAATTAGTTTATATAAGTTGTATTTGTATTGTTCTAATTATTGTTTTTCTTTAATTTTTTTTTTTGACGCTTAGAACATAATTATTGTAGGTACTTAATGGAATTTAAGCAGCGTCAGCTGCGGTCATAAATACATGAAATAACAAGAAACACACACACAACAAAACAAAGGGTATACAAATAAACCCCAGAACGGCCAGAACCCAATCATGTATTCAAGTAAATTTTTCTAATACTCGGCCGGGGATCGAACCCGGGCTCTCTTACACACGCACGCCACCAGACGTACTATGTGCTTAGTCTTTGTTATCATAAACGTAGAAAGCAAAGAAACCGACACAAGCCCGGTCGGTACCCTACCTACTTCCGGCGGCTGTTGGTAGGTACGCTTTGCGATGACCATATTGACCTACTTACAACTTTTGTTAGTGCACCCTCAGATGTACTATAAAAGTACATAATTACCACACCCCCCGTTAAACATGTTTATAAAATAAAAAGTGAGCTTATCATTTCAAATCAGACACTTTTGTTTAGTTCTAGAGGTGATTACGCTTGTTTATAACACCTACTGTAATGTGAGTATCACCATTGCTCGCCACATTTAACTTTCAAGGCAAGTGACGTATAACCTACACACTTCGTTCTTAATTCTCGATACTAAGATTGTAAAATAATGTAATTGACATCTTTGTAAGTAAATATACAAACCAATTATGTAGTGATTCACATTATAATAAAGAGGTTACATACCAGCAGATTTTCTCTAAGGTTTTTACCACTTCTGAAATGTTAGAAACGTAGTTATTCCCAGGGTTCCTGTTGTAAATTATACTCACGAAGACTAGTAAATATTAAGTTTATTCATAGACACATTACTATAGAATTAACAGAATATAAATTGTCACACAACTTCTCTATCTGACAGCTAGTCGACGACTGCCCGCACCAGAGGGGTAATCACGTAACGTTCCGAACGCGCGTCGGTACGATTTAACTGTCAATTTTCTATGTAAAAAGTGACATTTAGATCTACCCGACGTTCGTACAATGCGTCACGTGATCGACCTACTGGCCCGCGCTTTTATGAACATTATACATTTTAATAGTATTTGATGAGATGAATAGGACCAAAATTACAGAATGTATTAAATAGCTAACAATCGGTCATTAATTATTCTAATATTATAATATAAGTTTCTGACGATGTTAAATTTTTGGTACAAGCTTTTATTGCCAACTGTACTTTTCTGTATACCGTCATCAAATTGAAACGATGCTAACGAGTCCAAACTCAACGGGTTTAAGTTCTGAATTCCCATGGCCACCTTCTGTTTCCATCATCAGTCGATGGTACCATAATATTGAATTGTCATCCAAACTGTACTGTTTTAAAATCATAAATATGTATACATATTTTCCCTAGGGACTAAATGTACTACTTTAGCCCTGCTTGCTAATCCTAATATACACACACTAACACTTTTCGAGTATGAGAAGTGAAAAATTATATCTTATCTTATCTTTCCAGAGTGGGCATAAACGACCTCCCGCTCTCCGTAGCGTTCTTCACCTCGGTGGAAGTAGACCGTGCGCTGCGGAAGGAGGCGGGCCTGTGCTGCGCCACGCCGTCCAACCCGCACGGCTTGGAGAAGGGCTACGGCGTGCCGCAAGGGGAGTCGCTCGACATATACCAGCTCCGAGACAGGTGTGGGGCATAAACTGTTCATGTTATATGTGGCTTTTCATTTTATATTAAACACTCTCATCACTCATCATTTTGTTTTATTTGGGGAAATGCCTTTGCGCATCCCACATAGCCAGGGAACTGGGACAGGTATGATGGACTCCCGGGAAACCCCGGACAACCTAAAACCACCAAGTGATGCCCTCGGCCGTGCAGTAGCGGCGTTATGGGATTGCGAACATTTCATCGTAACGCCCCTCGGCAACAGCCGCAGCTGCCCTCACCACTGAGGCAAAAGCGCCCACGCCACGTCGTAAGCATGCACGGCGACAACACACGGACCTCTACGCAGGGAGAGGTTGAAAGACCTCGGATCACCCTCTCAGGTCCAGTTAAACTTTGTATAGAGACTTACTCCCTCGCAGCTCCCGCGCCAAACATGAATCTTCTGATAGCAGAGGGTCCGTTATTTACTAAAGAGGCCACGGCCTCTCCCTCGAGCCGTACCTGGGTCTCGAGTCTTGCAACTTCCTGGGCGGTAACCCCCGTGTCGGGTTATTGGTAGTACCGGCAAGCAATCACTTAGGGTTGACTAAATGATCATTAGCCGTTGACTCCAGGGCGCACTGGCCAAGACACTACACATTCCTGCGGACCAAGAGGAATCTGTAATCAGGCACTCGAGGAAGTTACCCGACATAACGACGACCGCTTTGGCCTAGTTGGTAGTGACCCTGCCTACGAAGCAAGAGGTCCTGGGTTCGAATCCCGGTAAGGGCATTTAATTTTGTGATGAACACGAATATTTGTTCCTGAGTTATGGATGTTTTCTATGTATTTAAGTATTTATTTCTCTATATAAGTATCTATATCGTCGTCTAGTACCCATAGTTACAAGCTTTGCTTAGTTTGGGACTAGGATGATTTGTGTAAAATTGTCCGCAAATATTTATTTATTTATTTATTTTATAACGCCCCTCATCCTTGACTAATCCCCATTCTCAGTGGCCACAAAGCTACGCATTGTATCTAAACGAATTGACAACAATCGATTGCATATCCAATATGTACGGGTAAAACACGGCGTTTAAAAATATGCCCGGAATAGTTTGTTTTTTGTTTTCGCTAATGAATGTCACTGTGACAGTTCTTGTGCGCGTAGCGACGCATAGTGTCATTTACCTTTAAATTCGGGTTCGCTGTTAACTTATAATCTGCTTTATTGCAATGTGTTAAGGTTTACATTATTGTGAAAAAGTATTCTCTACAGTATTGACATTGGAAACTTTTATTACACGTTATAAGCATAATATTTCACAACTTTCCCTGTTTTTCAATTATCAATAAATTAAACAGGATTCACCATTCAAAACTAATACTCCATCCAATAAATCCAGAAAAACTTCGGTTTAAATTAGTATTACAATTATCAAGAGTTAATTGTGTGCACCATGTCCAAAGTTACTAAACGGAAACATGTGATGAACGAAGCTTTGTGGGACGATTTTGAACTTCCCAAGGAAAACCAAAGCATTGTCAAAGTTCTGAAAAGTATGGGGAACAACTTGCATCAGGTATTCATTTCATGTTATTTTATTGACATTATATTATAACCTCACTTTTAGAAAATGCTGCCTCAGCTCTTCCGTCTTCTTTTTTTAAATTCATTGTTATCAGGCCAATACTATATCATACTGCCCTCACATTGCTTTTTGTTATTTGGAAATATATTTACGGGCTTGTAATCTGTACTTAAAAATCTTATTTTTCAGATAACTACACCAAGCGGAGAAGAATATTTAGTATCAATGCCAATAAAATTCAGAAAAAATATATGGGTCAAAAGAGGAGACTACATTCTAGTGGAACCTATATTAGAAGGCAACAAAGTTAAAGCTGAAATAGCGAAAATTATGAATAAGGACTCAATTAAATATTATAAAGAAAATAAAGTGTGGCCTAAAGAGTTTGAGGACAGTAAGACAGATGTGAAACAAAACGCAGACGATGATGATTGCTTGTTTGAAAACACGAACAGAAATAGGATACAGTATCATAGTGAATCTAGTGATGATAGTTCAGAATCTGAGAGAAGTAGTGATGAGGAATAAAATTATTTTTATTTAAATCTGTTTTTATTGCATCAAATAGGAATATAATATACTTGATTAATTTAATAAATCTCATTCACTAGGCTATATGGAAAATGCAATTTTACGGTTTATTCTGTACATTTTCAACAAACAATTATATTGTAAATTCATAACAATGCCAATCTCAGTAATGCATAAATATGATTTATTTATTTATATAATTAGTTTATTTGATATCAGCCTCAAGATCATCATTAACAATATATTCATAGATCCTCTTAATCAAATCAACAGATTTCACGTTGGCCCAGCCCTCCGTCTTTATAATCAACTTGGCTTGCCCATCCTTTATAAATTCAAGAGTCAATTGTTCCAAAGTGTTTGCAGAATGCAGGCCTGCCAATTGCAAAGTTTCTATAGCATTCTCAACAGTTAATTTTTTATGTAAAGCCTCCTCGCACAGACTCTTGAGTCTGCAAAGTTGGTAATAGTCTGAAGCAGCTAACAACCGTTCAGGGTTCTCATCAACACTAGGAGCCTTGTCTGTATAAATGAATGTCAATACTTCTCGTAAAACATCTGAGTCTAGCAGAGAATCTAAAATGTTTGTATGACATTCTATAGTGTTGTGTTCAAAATGGGCTTTCAAAACTGTACTCCTACTAGCAAGCACTGCCTTATGAACTTTAAATTCTTGCCCTTCCACTGATTTTATGATTACATCAGAAAACATACCATTTTCTAGTAAATTTTCAAAGTCATTGCTTAATTGGGCTTCTGGAATGTGTGTTCTGTCGACTCTTATGTCATTAGTAATCATAAATTGGAATTTAAGCCTTAATGTTCCATCACTGAGTAGAATGATATCCCTCTCATTGATAATGTCCCGTTTGTATAACGTTGTCAAATACTGCCATTTATTTGCTTGGACGGTATTGTAATCCTTCTCAATTACGGAACGTTCCTCGTAACGTTTTAAGCAAATCGTTAAGATACATTTTAGGAAAACGGGGCTAGGAGACACATAATATATCTCAATCAAATTATTGTCTCTTCCTAAAAACTGAATCTTTAATTGGAACTTTGGATCGGAATCTTTGGAAGTTTTGTCATCTGATATCTCAGTCCGGAATTCTCTTGTTGTCTTATGTTCTAAGAGATTTATGAAATGTGGTATGGACCATATTATTGTATTTATTTTCCTCTGGCCTTCAGTGCGTGACGAGTAATTTATACATGACATATTCGACGTTTAATTGCACACTTATGAATTAATTAACTCAACTAGCGCACTAATTACTGGTAATTGGTGAGTGAAAAGCGCAACGAACGACAACAAATTTAATGTGCAATTTTATAAATTTTGAGTTATTTATTGATTGAACGTTCAGATACTTCTGAGCTCTAACTTTGTTAACATAATGAAGGTTTTTTATACATCGATTTTTTTATAAATATAGATATTTCTTTTTATACTTTTTTAAGTTAAATAAATTTGATCCAGTTTAGACTTAATTTCAAATGACCCGCTCCATTGTACTAGGCTATAAAATATTCTTCATTGATAGTAGTTTCTGAACGTTCACGCCAATGTGACATCCTGACATCAGCTATGTGTTTACAAAGCTAGGTTCCAGTTCCATATTAATTATTGTGAGTAGGCAAATATTTAATATCAAAAAACTTTCTAATTCAAAATTATAATTCTTATTATTTTGATCAATATTAAACGAATTATATTTATTTCATTAGAAATTTCTGTTGAATAATTGTAAGCTAAGATGAATTTGATTATATGGATTGCATTATAATAAAGGCTACCAAACTTTATACATGCACAACAAGGACTTGATTGACGTTGAATTATCGCTTTCGCATCGCAAATCGCACTTTATTTCCCATTGTTTTGGAAAGGTCTGTCTTGCTAATGTAATCTCTATCACCTTATCTAATCAAATAATGGGCTTTTGATCACGAAAACATCGTGTAGATTTACACGTGTTGCTAGATAATGTATTAGGTAGTCTATTCATCAAAGCGTAACGTCTGGAGTTAATTTATTGTTAATTCCTTTTTGTTGGAATTTCGACAAATGTGATTCGGTGTCGCTATGGAGGATTATAAGTTTCTCTTTAAAGTGGTGCTAGTTGGTAATGCTGGAGTAGGGAAGACATGCCTGGTGAGGAGGTTTACCCAAGGGCTGTTTCCTCCCGGGCAAGGTGCTACGATCGGAGTGGATTTCATGATAAAAACTGTGGAAGTTGACGGCGAGAAAGTGAAGGTGAGTCTTGATCGCGATTTTGGACAATAGTTGCGTCATTTGAATTGTTTAAGTAGGTGTTTTTATTACGGTTGTGTGCCATATGTTTGTTTCCATTTTTGTGGAACATGACATGCCTTCAAGTCCTTGAAGTGTAGTTACGTGTGTTTTTTAGCTTCCTATCCAATTAAATTTATCAGGCTTGCAATTAACCTTTGTCCATGTTTAGTTAGGATGCTGTATACATTTTTTGTAACCCTTTTGTTCCCTGGTGTGAAGGAAGGAAAAGGAAAAGAAGGTTCCCAGGATCTTATAACCCACAAACAAATGTTATTTTTCATGCATATATTTTTCAACACAAAGCAAAAATTTGCCCACTAAAGTAGTTTGAATATTAATATATAATTAGTACCTGTGCTACACTTAGATAATGGGAAATAAAAGGCTTATTTATTTATTATTACTACCTGCTAAATGTGTGGAAGAGTGATAATAATGTACTTATGGGACAACAAATACATTGTACAAATACATCACATCAGTGATGGATGATGGTTAAACAAGTAGCTACAACAAATATTTGAGATTTTGTTGAAAACCATACATGTACAAATTGTAGAGACATTCCATTCCTTCAAAAGATAATCTATTGAGCATTAATGAAAACGCGTTTAGTTAGTTTTTCATTATATCAAGTTGAGTGAAAAAACCTGATAAAGCGCATAAAATTGAAAATATAACCAAACCTTTCAAAAAGCAATCATCTCAACTTATGAACAAACCGAGGACATTATTAAAACCTAGCTCGAAGTACAAACACACACATACACACACACACACACACACACGCACACTCCCACACACACACAAACACACAGACAGAGACATACACACACACAGACACTCAAACACACACACACACGCACACACACATTCACACTCACACACTTATCTTATTATTTTAGATTTAATATTTTCTTAGCATGGTCATCTTGTTCCATTATTTTAAATTATACTTGTAAAATCTGTACTCTCGGCTCCCAAGATACAGGCTGTGCCTAGTTTGGGGCTGACGGATATCTTTCTCTGTTTGTTAAAAATGTGTATGTTAACAGAATAGTTTAATTTAATTGCATGTAACATTGTTATGGTAAATAAATAATTTGTATTTGTTATCCCGATAATTGACCACTCAGTTGTTGATATTCACAGGTCTGGCTCTCATGGGAGTTCTCTGTAACTCGCGTGAGAGCCAGACCCGTGAAAATCATGTTTTTTTTTTTATATTAGTTTATTATTAAAACTGTACATGATAGCTGAATTATTCAATTTACATTGTAGCTACAAATATGGGACACAGCGGGCCAGGAGCGCTTCCGATCTATCACACAGAGCTACTACCGATCAGCACATGCACTTATCCTGGTGTATGACATCTCCTGCCAGCCCACGTTTGACTGTCTGCCGGACTGGCTGAGGGAAATTGAAGAATACGCTAGTAATAAGGTGTTGAGGATATTAGTAGGTCAGTATTACACTTAAGAACTGTCTTTTAACCTTTTTCAAGCTAAAGTTTAGTTTATAACAGGAACCATATAACTTATTATTTCATATATTTGTATTCTAACAAAGCCATCTAATATTTAAGTGTCATTACCTGAATACAATTAATTTAATTATTATTTTATACAAAGCTAGGAAAACATCGTGAGGAAACCGGTCTAATCCCAATAAGGTCTAGTTTTCCCTCTGGGTTGGAAGGTCAGATGGCAGTCGCTTTCGTAAAACTAGTGCCTATGCCAAATCTTGGGATTAGGTGTCAAAGCGGACCTTGAACTCCTTTAGGGCACAACCGGGAATAACGCTAGGATGATGATGATTATTTTATACAAATAAAAACCATCTAAGTTAGAAGATTACATTTTCCAAAATAACTGTTCTTTCTATTTCTCTTCAATAGGAGATAGAGCCGGGTTAGTTCTTCAATAGGAGATAGAGAATGCTGTTGTGTGACCCAATAATTCACGAAATGATATCCATCTCTATGGGTCTATTTTTAACCCCCAACGGAAAAAGAAGGGTGTTATAAGTTTGACGTGTCTGTGTGTGTGGCATCGTAGCTCCTAAACGAATGGACCGATTTGAATGTGGTTTTTTTTATCCGAAAGCTGACATGATGGAGTTGGGTCTTAGCTACGTTTCAACAAACACTGTTCAGCCGTTTTTGAGATATTGAACTTTGAAATGATAACGTCCGGGGTTATTCAATTTTGCTAAGTAGTAGTTATTATGTGTGGTTTGGCCATAGCAACTCATTAATTTACTACACAAGATAATCCTGTTGCCTTTGACCTCATAGGAACCCTCTCAACGAGTCGGCAACTAAAGCTATTTTTGCAGCCTCTTGGGTACCACTGGGTTACCTTTTTACTCCACTTATCTATAACTCTAATAGTGTGGCCGGACCACTTCCATTTATGCCTCCTAATTTTTGTGACAATGTCCTGCACCTTGGTTTTGCTTCTTATGACTTGGTTCTTTATCCAATCAGCTTTTCTTACCCCTAGCATACTTCGTTCCATGGCAACTTGGCAGATGCGTAGTTTATTCAAATGATTTTTTGTAGGGGCCCATGTTTGGCTTCCATACATAAGTATGGGAAGGATGCAAGTGTTGAACTAAGGCTATACTAAAAGTGTAATTTTCCACTGAAACTTTATATTGTTCTAGGTAACAAAACGGACCGCGAGGATCGCGAGATCCCCCGGCACATCGGCGAGGACTTCGCGCAGCGGCACGGCATGTACTTCCTGGAGACCTCCGCCAAGGAGGCGGAGAATGTGGAGCGGCTGTTCATGGAGATAGCCGTCGAGCTCATGGAGGTAACGGAACCCATCTAGACACTCAGACCAAGAAAAATGATAGACAGAGCATCACGAACAACCTATTGAAGCCGGTTTTAAACCAAGCCAAATAAGTTTAGCACACGCTCACACACACATACACAAACAAAATTGCACAAAACTCCTCAGCGCGTGTCATAATGCTGTCGAGATCACTTATTCCCAGTTTCGCGCAACTTAATTTGTTTATGTGTGCGTGAGCGTGTGATAAACTTATTTGGCTTGGTTTAAAACCGGCTTCAATAGGTTGTTCGTCATGCTCCGTCTATCTTTTGTTCTTGGTCTGAGCCTAGACAGTGAATAAATACACTACGACCTCTTTAATCCGAACCCTGAAATGTACCCCCCGTTCGGACTCGTGGAGCGTTCGAATCGGTTCGTAGGAAGTGGCGAGCCGCGAGGGAAGTATTATGTAGGCGGGGGAGGGCGTTCGGATTACGGAGGGGTTCGTATTATATCAAGCGCTTTCGAAAACGTATATGTATCGATAAAACTTATACTAGAGCTATGGGTTATTATCGGAGCACAAAATTAAAAGGTCGTACGGTCAATTGAAACCATTTATGAAATCGAATTACCAAGTGGAAGTCGATTCTCGATATGTTTGATTACGATTGACCTTTATTCCCCCTATGATTCACACGTAAAGAAGTACTTAGTGTAGTACCTACACTACCGGTCAAAAGTTTAAGTTCACTCTTTGTTTTAGGTACAAATTTAATGAGTACTTTTGGACAATAATTTTTTGCAGTTCGGAAGCCGAAATTTGTTTCCAACTGATCCGTTATTGTTTCCAGAGATTTGTTTAATTAGTCAGACACAATACACGTACATTTCTAAACAACGCATTCCCTAAAATCTTATAGGAATGACGGCAAAGGCTGGGCCATATATGGCCTTGCCACTTAAAACGTACAATGATCAGATACAATGTTGGTTTTTAGGGAATCAGTTGTTTAGAAATCTACGTAAATTGTGTCTGACTAATCAAACACATCTCTGTAAACAATAACGAATCAGTTGGAAACAATTTTCGACATCTGAACTGCAAAACATTGTCGCACAAAAGTACAAATTTGTACCAAAAACAAAGGGTGAACTTAAACTTTTGACCGGTACTGTATAGCAGACTTTGTTTTTAAAAGAAACGACAATATATTGTTCGTGACCTCTATACTAACATTATATAGAAGAAAAGTTTGTGAGTTTGTTGCTTTGTACAACTCGTCGGAAATATCTGCGAACCTCGCTTCGCCAAATCCCAAGCTGTCAGATTTTTCGGGTGGTAACCTTGCCGGCCTCTATAAGACCCCATCAAAATGTCACCCCCACCATGTCTCCTTCCCGGAGATCAATTCTATCAGGAGAAATCAGTTGTATTGCAGTTTCATAGTATGCTCAAGCCAGGTTCGCACATATTTCCGACGAGTTGTAGGTTGGTGAGTAATCTCTGAAACTGCTCAACGGATTTCATATTTTTTGGGCACCAGTGTATTATTATTTTTATTATTATTTCTGGTAGTGGCTTTCGGGCTGTCAAAGCCCTTATATCACTGCGACCATCGCTGATCTATTGTGATCGCCACTTACTACAATTCTTGGTCAAGTCCTGCAAACTCGAAGAATTGCAGGATTTTGTTGAACTCAAGAAATTTGATCTCCTCCGGGCACATGATGTGTTTGCCCAGGAAGGAGTTACGACTGCGCTTAAAGCAAGGGCAATCGGTTAGGATGTGTGTAGGCGTCTCCTCTGCTTCAAAGCAGAATCTGCACTGCCTTGTGTCACACAGTCCTATCGTTTGCATGTGCTTATTTAGGCGGCAGTGCCCAGTATATATAGTAATACAGTGTATATAATGGCTATATTTTATTCTAAGGCTTCGCTCGTGTTATTTGTAATATTATATGTAATAATTTGAGCTATTAATATTTATAACAGAACTAGCATGATACCTCGATATATTTGAATTTTTTGTCCTTTTAAAAGTAATAGCTAAGTTCCCTCAAACATGATATTCCTGATTTTTAGAACCAATTTTAATATGTTTAGCTTTTGTGCATAATTTATTACGAAATTTCTAAGTGTATTTTAGACCTATGTTTGTGATTTTTATCTATCTAGCAAAAGTCACAAACTCAGGATTCGAATAGCTATAGTCCCTCGAAAAAGGCCTCAAGATTGCTAATTAAATTTAGGGCAGCCGTATTATGATCCAAACAAGCACTACGATAAAAAAAAAACGTTTTCTGAGCCTAGAAAAAAATTAAAAAATATTGGGAAGTTTTTACTCCCCTGTCAACCCTGGCCTGAAACTCAGTTTATACAATAACTCTATATCTTTCCAGCAAGCGAAATGCAAGGAGATGCCAAAGTATGATGGCAGCTTAGGCCCCATCAATGGCAAGACGACGTCGGTCGGCGACACCTCGTGCTGCTCCCGCTCTTAAACGAAAGTCAGGGGTATCTGTGACATGTTCAGTAAGTTGCAGTGTTGGAGACTTTATAGCTTCTACTGGTTCACTATGACTAAAGTATTTGTCGAATTATGTTATAATATACTCGTTCTTATCGTAGCTCCATACAAAGTTTCATCCCCTTAGGGGATGATTTCCGGAATAAAAACTACCCTATATCCTTCCCCGGGACTCAAACTATCTTTATGCCAAATTTCATCTAAATCGGTTCAGCGGTTTAGGCGTGAAGGTCAGACACACTCTTTCGCATTTATAATATTACTAGCGACCCGCCCCGGCTTCGCACTATGTATTGTACATATAAATTTTCGTCTCGTAGTTTTAAAGATCTAAGCATACATAGGGACAGGCAGAGAGCGGGAAGCGACTTTGTTTTATACTATGTAGCGATTAGTATGGATTCGGCAGGCGCGGCGTTGTTAGACCTCCCACAGTGGACTAATGACCTGGTAAAGGTCGCGGGAGTCCGCTGGATGCGGGTGGCGCAGGACCGGCCATTGTGGCACTCTTTGGGGGAGGCCTATGTCCAGCAGTGGACGTCTTTCGGCTGATATGATGATTATAATGTATTTTTCGCAAAAATCTTGGAACTTGCTCCTAGCAGAACACTGATACCATCAGAATAAGACCACCAGCGGGTCGGGCACGTCCCCCGCTTCATCCGCCTCACCCCCGTAAATACCTAAAAGTCGTTTGTACAGTCGCGGAATGAAAAGGTTGACCAGTTTTAAAATAAATTCATTTACGCGTTGCAAGCACATGTTACCTTTTTAAACTGTGTAACAAACGAAAGTGTTGTATTGAAAATTATGTTTAACTGTATGACAACAAAGCTCAAATTTACTTGGACGAATGTTCCTTGACTGTTAATAGTTTGAACTAAAACCTTTTCATTCGTTTGTTCTTGCCATTACGTTATGAGTCAAGCTTGATAACTCTAATGAATAAATCTTCTTCGCTTATAATGATTAAAACTATAAGTGTGAGTTCCTGTCAATGTCATCATTGCTATTTCTTAAATTCGTTTTTTTAACTCGTATTTCCAAAAATTAAAAGAAATCGTTTCTCATAGTGGACGTATTCGTAGGCCATGTAATGAAATTACATTCATTATGAAGGAATGTGTCTGACACTCGGTCGATAAAGCAGACTTAGCAACTTATACTGAGCAAGCAAAAACAGATCTTAAGGTGGTCGGTCAACCTTTTCATTCCGCCACTGTACATAACAGCGCCTTAATAATGCCAGCTGCCCAAGAAATGTGGGGTACAAAGGAAAATCCAAAGGTCCTGATAGATAAGCATTTGTTTACATATAATCGAACATCGAGCATTCGCCGTCTTTAACCGACTTCAAAAAAATAGAAGGTTCTCAATTCGACAGTTTTTTTTTTGTGCTTGTTACTCGATAACTCCGTAATTTATAACCGCTTTGAAAAAATATTTCTTTGTTTGAAAGCATATACTTCCAGATTTGGTCCCGTTGTCACCAAAATCCAGTTCTGATGATGGGATCCTGGAGAAATCGAGGGAACTCTTCAAATTTTATAGGCAAACTTGAAGCAATTTGGCTACTGATTTGAAGTCGGTTAAAACTTTGTTTTTAAAGTAAATTATCAAGGTAAACATTTATTTGGAATTACGAAATTATTTTTATTCGACTTTAGACCCTTGGATACTATTTTCCAATATTGTGAACTTACTGTTCTGTACTGAACTTTTGTGTTCATAGGTACCCTGGTGGTATCATGTCGTAGACTTATCGTGAGTATTTGTTACTGTGCAGTGGTATTATTGTAGTGACAGTATTGTCTTATGAGAACAATGAGATTTGCAGATATTATTTTCCTTTTCTTATACAATTTTTCTTATGACATACAAGTATTTTGGGTTGTACATAGTTTTACCGGCAAATGTTGCATCGAATGTATATTTCGCAGAATTTTCGTTTCAACGAAAACCATTTTTACAAGCTTTTATTTAGTTTCACCTATCCCATTGTCTGTCTGTAATCAAATCTTGCAAGTTAAATTTGACCCACTTCCCATTTTCCGATTGAGCTGAAATATTACATGCATATGTATATCGCATGACAATGCAATATTATGATGACATGGAGCTGATCTGATGCTGGAGCTGGAAGGTGGCCATAGGAACTCCGCAATAAAACGACACAACCCCATCGAGTTTGGGCTCGTTAGAATCGTCTCAATGAGTACTTGATGATGGTATGCAGAAAAGTACAGTCGGCAATAAAAGCCTGTACCAAAAATTATTTTTTTGACAGAAACGTATTTTAAATTTTAAACTTTTCAGGATTGTTATAAACCAAACCTAACCTAATGGGTTCTACAGACTGACCTTTTAGCTGTAGGTACCTAAAAAGTTAACGGTTTTTGTGTAACAAAAACTCGATGAAGTGAAAATTCGCTGAAACAATGCATTCGGTGAAACGTTTGTCGGTAAAATAAGGGGACACCAGTATTTTGTTATACTATTTTATATAGTTTTAATTTGCATTGACTTGAATTCAAGAGAATAAGATATAGCAATATGAATGATGAAGGAATATTATATTTATAACAGATGCTTTTAATATTTTTATTTCAATTATATTTTTTAACTTAACATGTTAGCCCGGCAAGCAAGAGAGTATATTCAGCATCAAATAGTCTGTAGTGCTACTGTTTATATGATGCTGAGCATACCATAAACGACACAGTTAACTGACCATTCGTGAACAAAGATTCTCGATAGTAATCGAACTAGTATTTATTTATTTATTATTGGTTATCAAACTAGTTATTTGTATAGTCAACGTCGAATATATCTTTACACTTTTGCACCTCATTTCGTACCAATAAGCTGAAAAATGTATACATATATTTGGCGTCGACTATACCTTCAATTCCCGGTCTCTTCCATTAACGAACAAGTTCCAATTGTTCTTTGTGCTTTTATCTTGTTAATACAAAGATGTAATAGAAAATATGGTGTTTTCACATTGAACTATGATTATTCTGATAAGATAACTTTTAGATAACATATATTTTTTCTCTGTTGTGGTCTTCTTAATTTTAACACATTTTTTGTGGCAATAACGATTGCGCGCAGGGTAAGTTTACAAGGAATTGATAAGACTTCGTATAGAATAGGCGACTTATATCAGTTTTGTAGGATCGCGTACGAAAATACCACTGCTGGGGCTTAAAGTTCAAATTACAAGCGACTGGTGCAAATGAACCTCTAAATAAATGAATAATATAATAAGTTTGAATTTCTCAATTCATCCATTGATCACTATTTGTCAGTATCGCTTGTCGCGTTATAGAGTGGAGTGACAATATCAAAGAGAAAAACATACTGTTGAAATAGCAGTTTTATTAAATAATGTCACAGTCATAATAGTATATTACTTACCTAGGGCGGTAAAACAAATAATGTCTCAGATCGCAGGTATTTGCCCGAGCTAAAGGCAAGGGGATAAATACGCCATCTGAGGGTTTATATCTTTATTACCGCCCGCGGTGAGTACAAAAGTTAACGTTCCAGGCGAAGTGGGATTATCCGCACGACGGCAGCGGGCGGTAATTTCTACTTTATGATCAGGTGTGACAATTTTTCTAGTGAAATTTATATTTTGACGAACCGATCTTTCACTTTGACTTGGACACTTAAAAACTACTCTACTACATTCTATGGTTATATAATATATATATACCTACATATTAAATCATATTCTAGTAGACGAGGTCATTCCAATCGCTTTTAATGTAGTGTTGATGCAATGTCATGAACATAGAAAAAAAAGTATTTAGGTCTTATCTTTCAAACTGTCATTTGATGGTCATATGCCCTTTTTTTACTAAAATATGAGAGGGCTGTAACTGACAGAACTTAGTACTGGCAGAGTACAGTTATCATTATATAGTTCGTAGCAGCCAAAGTAGCCAATTATTTCGGTACAAGTCTTTATTACTGTGTGAGTACCTAAGTATGTTAATACGATACGACATATTTGGCTACTTTAGCTGGAACTAACTAATAACTATTCGATGCTGACTGTACGTTCTGAAATGAAAATGAACTTTATTGTGAAATTGCAGTAAATCCAACGACATCACATTTCCAATAATTTTTGGTTTGCTCTAAAACGAAATAGTGTTATAAATTATAGATTTAATTGATATGTCAATTGAAGTAGCAGTAGTGTTGTAAGTTGCATATCAAGTATCGATTCCTGTAGAGAATTTTGACCAATATGCGTAGACTTTAACATAAGTATGACTGGCGTTAAGGTCCCATATTTTTTTGGTGTTATAATTTTTTTGCTCAATGAGCTCTCTAAAATATTAGTCTCATAGGATGACATGTCATTTGACGCGAAGGTGTTTTATTACAGTTGGTTATCAGGAGAACGGTTTAACGGTTTCCACACCGATCGATACATTTTGTTTGGTTTATCAGTCGATTTATCGTCGGAGCGATCGATTGGTGTGGCAACACACTAAGTTATGACATGTCTGCATGGATCTGCGCAGTTAACACGATACGTTTTATGGTAAAGTTACGGCCCAAATCGTCACGGCTATCATGCTAGCTGCCCTGTACAGTCGCCATCACATCGGAGCAAACAAGCAACTCGCAAACATCGGAACACACCTCTATTTTCAAGGCATTAGGGTGCATGGCGACTGTACATCGACGATCAAACGTGTGGCCACGCGTGCGTTGTAATAGAGTTTAAGATTCATGTTTAGACCAATACCTGTCTTATGAGGCGACTCAGGCGACCTATCAATGTAGATGTGTCATTATCGGATACAACATTTGAATTATCTTTGCAAATGAATGAGCATTGTAACGTGTGACTGATAATAGTGATAATGTAATTAACATAATATTAACCGTTGCGTAATAATAATTATTATAATAGCGCCAATTTAGGGCCAAAATAAATGCAGTTACTTGCGTATAGAATTAGAGATGACATTGTACCAACACTGCCAACTAGAATAATTTGCTGTTCCAATTTTATTCATGTTACGATTATGTTCTATGTGAAAGTGGGATTTAGTATACAATTAGTTCGCTTAAATATTACATCTGTGGGATGCCTTGTGGGATGGATTAGACATAGAATGCTGAAATACTATTTTGTAGATTAAGTATGTTACGATTGTGTTCTATTTGAAAGTGGGATTTATTATAGAATTAGTTCGCTTAGTAAAAAACTGTACATGGTATTTTAAATTAAAGGGCGTCAAACAATGGTCTACTTGATGGTAACCGGTCATCATAGCCTATGAACGGGTTATCGAGTGACGAAATGCGTGTAAACAATCAATTAAGTAATAAGTTACAACTAAATTGATTACACGCATTGAGTCACTTAATATTTTTTTTTTATTTATTCTCAAAAAAAACAACAATGGCAAGTACATTCCTTTCTGCTTCGCCAAACTGAAGACAGTTTGTCGGCGAATGTGCGCTCCCTTCCAAAAGTCAAACATTGTTGTGTTTACCTACTTACTAAATTACCTACTTAATTTACTAACACTAAACTTAGTGTACAATCGACGACACACTCAGCCGACCATTTGTGAACCTTATTACAACAGCATAAAGTCCACCAATGGTCCGCCGAGTGCGTCGTCGTTAGTGCGTGTGACTGGTGCAATTACGAAATAATGTTTTTTATATCTACCGTATATCTACGTCTAAATTAATTTTATCTAAAAGTATTGTTTTCAGCCTTTGTTTAAATAACTGTTTGCTAGTACTTTGTTCCACAGCTAGGCTTAATTGGTTAAAAATCTTAGGTATCATGTATTTACGAGTCCTTTAGTTATATTTATATACTTAACAACTTAATACGTGTAAATCGAGCATTACCGTCAGGCATTGCCGACCCTGAGGTTTAGAAGGATTTCGCTATGTTGTCAACGGTGGAAAGTTTCGGTGGCCTAGCACAGCCGACGTCAAAGATGTGTATGCATATTTCTCCTTATCACAAGGACATAAGGTGCAAAATTGTAAACATTAACGTAACCGACCGTTCTGCCGTCCTATCACTAAACATTATACAAAGGTCCGCGAGGCTTAATTCAATTCAATTCAATTTATTAAGAAAAATAGAAGGGAAAAGAAAAAGAGGAAGGTCGAGGATACCGATGTGCTGACGGAAAGTTTCCTATATTGCGAAATGTTTCTGCTATTTAACAGAAAAAAATCGGAAATTTTCCTCATTTTTGTATGTCAACATGGAAATTTATGTATTGAGAAGCATAAAACTGTACGTTAATTTCCTTAATTCCTTGTGAAACTTTCTAAAAAATTTCAAGAACTTTTCCAAATTTTTGGAAACTTTCCGCAATTTGCACATCTCTAGCCTAGGATATCTTACATGGAGGAAATAAATGCTTCATCGTTTAGAGAAATAAAAAGAAAGGCAGAATGTAGAATAAGTTGGAAATTACTCCACCGACAAGAGTCTAGCTCTTATTTAAGAAGAAGAAGAAAATGTAACATTACTTAGACACAATGGGGAATGGATGAACATTTTAGAAGTGCCTGATTATTTTTTTGGTCATAGGAATAAAACCACCAGAAAAAAGTTGCAGACTTTTCAGCTGCGTTAATTATTTTATTGCATTACAGTTGTGAGGCGATATGGTTACCGGTTTCTCGGATTTTTGATGAAGGAATTATTTATTGAGCTGGAATGAAGTTTGTATAAAAAGTACACCGCAACTTTCCCTCTTGACGAACAATTGTAGGATATTTATTGTTCTAGCGCTATGAACAATGTCTCTGAGAACAATGAAGTTATTGTTTTAGTAAACGATCCGGGAGTATCATACTTAGTTAACTTAGTTGTAATATTTACTTGGATGTGCATTTGACCGTGATTACTAAGCTTTATAATTATAATAAATTTATGATATACACTTTACGTTACAGTGGACGTCAAGTAGTTGTTGCTGTATATATTTGTAATTTGAACTTGTTTTTAATGATATTAAAGAAATATCAGCCAATGATTTTTCGTGTTTCAAGTTTCTTCAACTTGTTTTTAGGTTTTTCCTTGTAATTTTAATAAGTAAGGGCAGTCAACTGTATTACAAAAAATAATCTGTGAGCTTTCCAACCATATCTTTTGTATTATAAGATCCATTATAAGGAGGATTGTATGTTTTCAACTTCTCTGCTACGTACACGGTTGACTGGCCAGACTATAACGGGAAAGATATTTCTTCTGAAATAATAACATGGTTGTTTTTTTATTATATGCCAGAAAACCCGTCTTATTTTACCAACCATAAAGTATACCTTGTTCTGCAATTGTTTATGGTTATTTGTATAGTTCTGGATCTTGATGGGATGTGTTATTTACTAGTAATCAATGCCGTTAAGTGATATAGACTATTTTAAAGCTCTAGAAATAGTTATGTATATTAATTACGCTACAAAATAGTGTTTTGTGAATTGTTAAACTTAACTTAGAGTTACTAATTATATTTATTATACTTAATTAATAAGTATTAAGCTTGTTTCTAGGTGTCTATTTTGGGATTTTATGTTTTTTTTTTAATTTTCATCACATGATCTTTGTGCACTACTTGTGGTTGTTTTTAAATTGTATATTTGATGTTGAATATGTGCAATACGATTGATTTTATGCTGGCAACATTGTTAGTGATGGTATAAATAAAGGGGAATTTAGATGTAGCAATACAGCCACCAACTTATCTTTGCAATCTGTCGACCGATAGAGAATCATCTGTCTGTTAGATCGAGAGCTACATGTGCCGCTGTATCATTATAAGTACAGTTTTTTCTCTATCGGATGAATGCATATAGACTGTAATACATTTTCGGAAAGAGGGATTTGTGGAATATTTGGTTCCATTTTCTGTTGCTATATTTTAGAGCAAAAATTACGAACTTTACGAAGTTCTCTTTAGAATGTTAGTTGTGTTTCCTTCTGATGAGACATGATTTTAGAGAAGCTATTAGAAATGGATACTTGACCAGTTGAAATGTTTAGCCGTTTAATTAAATTATATTATTGGATCTGAACTTATCTTGATGTTTGCTGATAATTATCATTGATTAAATTAAGTCACCAAAGAAACGGAATTATTGTAATACTCGCAAATAATAATAAAATGATCACTTTGGATACAATTTTATTGTTTTATTTATAACGACTTGTTCCCAATCATACTGTATTACTGGCATTTGGGTCATAAATGGGCTAAAAAAAAAAAAGTCATGCACTGCTTTTAACGTGAGGAATACTGGCTGGGGAAGTACCTCCACCTTACAGAAGACCGCAGCCATAATAGCACCACTGCTTTGTAGTGTTGCTATGTGTATGCATGCTATGAAGCATGTGGTGTTGTGTTCCTGGTGGTGAGTAAGGTCGCCAGGGCTCCTAGGATGCGTTGTGTTGGGAGTGAGGGACCTGCATGTCTCTATCTGCCAACACAGCGAATCCTGAAGTGAATAAAGGGTTGGCAACGCGCTTGTGATTCTTCTGGAGTCACAAGTGTCCATAGGCTACGGTACCTGCTTACCATCAGGCAGGCCGTAAGCATGAGCTTGTTTGCCACCGTCGTTGTATAAAAAAAAATACACGGACAGGCACCGTACCGGCCCGGCCCGTGTGTTCCTCGCCTAAGGAACATTGGTAATCCCAGCAAGCATCAGATCAATCGAAGATCCATTTGCTTTTCCTGGGTCTGTGTAAGAATGACCGTATGAAGGCTTTTCGGAAGCAAGTCTGACCTGCTAGTTATCAAGTCTTGCTCTGTAGTTATGTGATGTTGTACTTGTGACTCAAATGAAATTTGTTTTTTTTTTATTTTTATTTCGTGTAACCATGGACACAACATGTTGTTAGTAGAATTTACAAAACTAGGGGGTTAGTAGTTACAGCTAAACATACATTTAAAACAAAACAACACTGACAGGGGAGTTTAGTCCCTCGCAGTGTGACATGTAGGGCCAGTCAACCCTGTCCGCTATCATGCGCAGAATGCTGTTGGGACTGCGGCGCACCCTGCGCACCAGGGATGCTGCGCGCGTACGCATGCTCGTATAAAAACAGTCCACACGCGCCGCCGCGAACATCCCTGATGCGCTACAGAAACGACGCAGTCCCATCAACACGCGTTGCGTATACTGCTCCCACAGATTGCAGGTATAGAGGGAGGTGCAAAATGCCCTAAACAGTGTTTCTTTCACCTCTTTAGAGCACCTTGCAAATCTGCGGGCGATCATATTCGCCCGGACCGACAGGGCCCTTCGTTCCCTTTCCATGTCCAGGTCGTCTTTGAGGTCGGTCGCGATCACATGGCCTAAGTACTTGAAATGGTCCACTCTATCTTATACTTAAGCTTTAAGCGCTTTAACGATTGTGCCAAGCGGCCCAAGCGGGATATGACAGCATTCGGCATCAATCACCAATGTTGGGAGCACATTGCGGAAGATAGGATTACCTAAGTGGCGAAGGGCTCTCACGGACGGACGCAAGAAACATGACGGGGCCAGGTTTGACCTTCTCGAAGGTAAAAGAAAGAGAAGACACATAAACACCCCGTCATTACCTAATGCACAATTCTCCTGCCACCTTTGCGGAAGACAATGCCGCTCCCGCATAGGCCTACATAGCCATTTAAAAAAGTGCTGTACTATGCATTCGCAAAGCGCTGCTTGAATCGTCTGATAAAGACGTAGAGGCCAATGATGATGATGATGACTTGTGACTGGTGGTGAGTGAGGCTGAGGTTGCTAGTACTCCAGAGGAAGCGCTGTGAGAGTGAGAGACATGCATTTGTCACTAGCTGTCAACAGAAACCCTCAGACCAATAGTCTCGGATATGCGGTGTTGATTCTTCTGGAGTTGCAACTGTTGCAAGAGTCCATAAGCTCAGTTTCTGCTTACCATCAAGTAGGCAGTATGCTTTTTTGCCATAGTCGGAGAACTTAGAAAAAAAACTGTCGCAAGCGGCACCAAAGCGGCACGTCCGTCCGACAGAACAGCGGCGCTACCTCGAACTTCGTATATCTCCGTCTCTGTCGCACGAGTACCATAAACTATAAGTGCGATAGGGACGGAGATATACGTAGTTCGAGATTCGAAGTTCGTGGTAGCGCCGCAGGTTCATGGACAGAACGTAGCGGTTATATTCTCTTTGCGTCCGACAATATTGAGATTAACAAAACCAAGCTATCACTATTGCGGTAATTTCAAGTTAAAATTGTAACTCATTATAAAGAAACATGCATTAATTTATTTTACAAATTTAAATCCAAAATTTCACTGTGCGTAAAATGAAACGTAAATCGATTAGTGTTGTACTCTAAACGATTCATCGTGTCCACTCGATAATAATTAATTAAATTATTCAAAAGTTTATAAATAAATAAATAAATATTAGGGATTGCTTTGTATAAATAGGAGTTTATATGAAAAGCCTGCTAAGAATTCAATTATTTTTCAAAAGCCCGTTATTTTGGTAATTATATCATTTGTATCGATTCTAATGATAACTCTTTGTTTTGACATTATGCGACTCGATTGTAAGATTTGTTTTGGGTTGATTATTGATCGATACGACACTAACGTCGCTTGAAATGGCCGACGTATAGGGGGAGTGTTTAGTTTTGCGGAAAGTGGATTTCTTCGTAATTTTTACTCAATAAGGTGAGCTGTGTATTTCGATTCATATTTATACCATTACTCTGATATGTGGACAGAACGGTTTAACAGTTTTGTGTGTATCGGTTTTGTTGAACTTCGATCGTTTCCGGTCTGCAGCCGGGCAAGTATTTCAAAACAAAGATGTTTATAATAGTTTTTCGTGTCTCTACCCGGTCTTTGCCACACAGATTAACTTGCAACAGCCAAAAATAATTTGTTATTCGCTCGAAAGCCCCTGGATTGCAATCGACAGTGTGTTGGAATTAAGTTACTTTTTTATGTTAATTATTTTTGTGCTCCTAATTAGAGATGCGTTAATGCAGTCATTACTTTACTGTTACAGTTTAGAAATCAGTACATAAAAACGCTCGTTTCTTTATCGAACTTCCGGCAATCTCTTTAATGTACAGATAACTAAAACTGAACCTGACCATTAAATTCAAATTACTGTGTCTAACTTTTTTTAAATTGTTGCAGCTTTCGCCTCTTTCGAGGCCTAGTACATTCCAAATAAAAGACTGACTTTACAAAAAGTGGATTAAAATGGCGTGGCGCTTTAAAGCCTCTAAGTATAAAAATGCAGCACCGATTGTGCCTAAGCCCGAGGCATGTATTCGGGACATCTGTGTCGGATCATATCAGACGTTTGGGAACAATATTTGTGCGTCGGCGTCGTTTATGGCGTTCAACTGGGAGCATGTGGGGTCGAGTATGGCCGTGCTACCATTAGACGACTGTGGGAGAAAGAGCAAGACTATGCCGTTGCTGCATGCACACTCGGACACAATCACTGATATGGAATTCTCGCCGTTCCATGATGGCTTGCTGCTGACTGGATCTCAGGACTCTTTGGTAAGTTTATTACTCATTTTATCACTTAGTAACTGAGAGCTTTGTGATAAATCATGTCTCTCAGAATGAGTCATAATACCTAAATTATAGATTTACATTGCATTGAATTTATAGGACACAACCTTATATGGAATTCGATTTTTTTCCTGTTCTATTGTAAACCACGAACTTCCTGGTTCCTCTAAAATCAATAATCTCTATGACAAAACTATTGATATATCTGTTATATCACTGATAGCATATAGACACTATCTTATCAGAATAAGATTATTTCAAAATAAGATTAGGTACTGAAGGTGTGGGAATTACCTAAAAAGAGTCATCTGTACAGAACATACAGAAAGTATAACATAGATCTGTACATATTACTGAAATAAATAAAATTGCCTTTATTGCTGAGGTTTACAAATTGCAAAAACTTATACTACTTATAAACTTATTATTTACTTCACTTATCTCCATCAACAACCTGAACTGGTTGTCCAATATTGGCCTCTTCCAAAGCTTTGCCAGCCTCGCAATCCCTTGCGTCCCGCCCCGCAGCCACACTCCTCCACCAATCCTTTTAAGGTCATCTGACCAACTTAGAAATTAATTGTTCTTCCTCTTTTTCTTTTATTTCCTTTTGGATACCAATCAACTATTTATTTTGTCCATTTATCTAAGTTTTGTCTTATCATGTGGCCTGTCCAGCGCCACTTGTTGTTATTTCACTATCTCACCAATGCTTTTGCTCTTTGATTTGGCCTTAATTATTGGTCTGGTCATATTAGTGATCTGATGTATCCTATTAATAGTAGATCAGGGCTTCCAAAATAAGGACTAATGATTTTCAATAACATGTGAACCCTTTATTTGCCCACATTTAACAACGAAATAATTAACATAACTTCACTTTTGTCAAGGTTTTACTAGGCATTTAAATGATGACCACTAAATGTAATATGATGTTTATGTAGTTTTTAATTTGTACAAATTTTATTTTATGTTTGTCATGATAACAATGAATAATATCATCAGGTGACAAGCAAAACGCACTAAGTAACAAATACCTACTTAAATCAAAGGTCGTATCTCGATATCGACTACGTCCCGAGATACGAGGTTTTGAAGAGCAGTGACAGTTTTGGTAGTGACTTTTGCTTGTCACCCGACGAATTATACTTAAGTATTGTTACAATTTAAAACGCAACTAAACAAGTGTTAAATACTTCAATATTATAATTATTTGTTGCAAATGTTATTGAATTAATTAAGGGCCACCATAGTTAAAAAAAAAATATGATATAGATGTACATATTTGCATGCTGTTTGTAACAGCTGGAAAAGGTGAAACAATAATGCATTTACTCTAAGACATGTAAACTACCCTTTTTCTGCAAATAAATTACCTATTTGATTGATTGATATCACTAGGCACTGTTGAGATTGACCAAATTGCACATAGAGAGATCAAAAAATAAAAACATTATGGCGGCTCGTCACACACGAAAGGTCGACGGTACGTGCTTCTCTGTTTCCTGCTAATCCCGCGGGACCTCCGACGTATAATCCCACTACTGTGTACAACTGGTACCAGAAAATAGCATGGGATCTCGGACTACTGTGACTGGGATCGTGGTCTTCTCTCCCTCTCACTGATGACTGAGCATAAGCGTGAGCGAGATGAAAGTGCGTGTTCGGAAGCGCGGATATCATGTATTTTAATTTGATTTTTTTGTGCGTTTTAATAAATAAAATCATAATAGCTAAGTTCCCATAAACATGATATTGCCGATTTTTAGAACCAATTTTAATACGTTTAGCTGTTGTGCATAATTTGATACGAATTTTTTAAGTGTATTTTAGACTTATGTTCGTGATTTTTTTTCTATCGAGCGACAGTCAAAAACTCAGGATTCGAATAGCTGTTGTCCCTCGAGAAAGGTCTCAAGATTGCTAATTAAATTTAGGGCAGCAGTATTATAATCCAAACAACAGCTACGACTTTTTCCTCCTCCGTAGCCCAGTGGGTAGTGACTCTGCCTACGAAGCTGGAGGTCCCGGGTTCGAATCCCGGTCAGGGCATTTATTTGTGTGTTTATCACGAATATTTGTTCCTGAGTTATGGATGTTATATATGTATATAAGTATCTATATGTATTTATCTATTATATATATCATCGCCTAGTACCCACAACACAAGCCTTACTGAGCTTACCGTGGGCCTAGGTTGATTTGTGTAAGATTGTCCCATAATATTTATTTATTTATTTATTTATTTTATTTATTTTTAAAAATCCGTTTTCTGAGCTCACATCGCCTTAAACCAAATTTTTAGATTTGACCTCAATTTTTTTTGGACATGGTAGCTTTTTGTCCGTTTTTACATTCATTCTTACATGCAACCACACCATTTACATGAAAACTAAATAGGAAACAAATTGGTTTCTGAGACAAACTGAACTTGTTACAGGTAAAAGTATGGCACATACCTCCAGAGGGTCTCAAAGAGTCACTCTCAACCCCTGAGTGCACACTGTCTCAAAAGCAGCGTCGGGTGGAGAATGTTGGCTTCCACCCTGTAGCCGATGGGCTGATCCACGTGGCTTCGGGGCATGAGCTTGCTTTGTGGGACTTGACTAAGCAGAAGGAAGCTTTTGGTAAGTTTGTTGTTTGTAGCATTTATTTTTAACCCCAGATGGAAAAAGAGGGGTGTTATAAGCTTGACGTGTCTGTGTGTCTGTCTGTCTGTGTGTGTTTGTGTCTGTGGCATCGTAGCTCCTAAACGAATGGACCGATTTGAATGCGGTTTTTTTTATCCGAAAGCTGACGTGATCGACATGGTTCTTAGGGTCATTCTGCGAGCGTTCCAACCGCCGTCAGTCCGCTGATCGCATTATTGTCAATGTACCGGCAAACTGGCATGGCATGTTCTGGTATTTTTAACAAGCCCAGGACTACTACAAAATTACTCGGAAAGGTAATGCAAATCTGCAAGAATATTGATAATAATGCGAGCAGGGGACTGACGGCCCCCATAAGTTGTGTTTTAGTAGGTATTTGTTGTTATAGCGGCAATAGAAATACATCATCTGTGAAAATGTCAACTGTCTAACTATGACGGTTCATGAGATACAGCCTGGTAACAGACGGACGGAGAGCGGAGTCTTAGTAATAGGGTCCCGTTTTACCCTTTCCCTTTCTTTTTGCGCGAGCTTTTTTCTTTCAAGCGATACTGGTCTTTTAAGTATGTAGATAACGTTTAAGAATATTTCACACTGTAAGTGGTCGACGCAACGCTCCAGTCTGCTGCCATTTCGGTCTCAATGGCCCAATTTCTAGGACACGAATGCTGGTGTCTGTACCTTAAGGCTCCGCACGTTCATGGTCTTCTCTCCCTCTCACTGTGCATACGCGTGAGCGAGATGGAAGTGCGTGTTCGAAAGCGCGAATATCATGTTTTTCGGAATATTTCATAAAACGAGAAGAAATTTAAGTAAGTAAGTAAATAAAGTTATTGAATAGATTATAAAATTTCATCTTTTTCTGATAAAAAATGGCGCAGTAAATTGGTTACAAGTGAAATAATGGGGTTTACTTTAGATTATTTTTTCTTTACTTTCTTTTGATAAAATGGAGTTCTACGATAACTATGTTACTTCTCATATCTTGCCGATTATGATATGTTTTTTCCGACGGTAAATTGTTACGTCATAAATGTCATAATGTATAAAGTGGTTACTAAACAACTAATTTTTACGAAAATTTTAAAGGTCGAGCCTTAATGGTGTTTATAGATGTAACCTAACTATTATGCCAACCCCTAAACTAAACTGATTGTGGCAACTGTGGTTGCAAAGTGAAGTATAGGCCGCTTTGATAAAGAAAAGTTAAAAGCAATTTAGGCTAGGTACCTTTTTAAAATCCGAAATTAAGTGAGCGGATAAGAGACCAATAAAATAAATGTTGGTAGACCAAAGTATCGTATACGCCGCTCCCATCCTACGATAACGAAGTTTACAATGAGTCACAGAACTGGTTTGCCTAAACATGTCATACAGGGTAACACATTGATAAGGCATTAAGTCCAAGTTCCGTAACACAGGCGTGCTCTAAACAATTGAATGGCGAAACTTGGTCGAAGCCTTTGTCGTCCAACGGAAATACGGGTGTCGCCGCTTCCGGCGTCTGACCCGATAAAGGACAAGACACACGGACAGTATTATGTCGTAGTCAGTAGCGTGCTTTCAATTGTACTCGGGAATTAGTTTAGAATTATGCTAGCTTACGATCTAGATACGTTTACTATCTTTAGATAGATGTTTATTTGTAAAGTCATGTACATGAGATCTTAAGATTATACAGAATTTAAATACTTTATAATGCTAATTTTATAATCTCTGACTGTCTGTCTGTTACCTTTTCACGCCTAAACTGCTGAACCGATTGAGATGAAATTTGGTATGAAGATGGTTTTATTAGAGATGCAACGGATAGTGGTTGCGCCGGGTATCGGATATCCGGCCGAAAGTGACATGCTTAAAATAAACTAAATTCGACATAATTTTGCAATTAGTTTCATTCAATTTTTATTTTATCTTTTCGTACGAAGATTGAACTTACATTAAATAATTGATTGCTTTGTAGTTTTATTAACCCTTCTTTTCTTCTCTTGTTCTTTCCTAACCTATGTTCTTCTGTGTTAAAATACTATTCGCTATCCGGCCGGATACCTCGGCACTATTCGGTATTCGGCCGGGTAGTAAAATTGTGGCCGGACACTGGATAGTGGCCGGAAATCCATTGCATCTCTAGTTTTAATCCCGGGAAAGGGCATAGGATACTTTTTATCCCGGAAGTCATTCCCGAAAGGGGTGGAAGTTTGTAGGGAAGTGTGATAGAAACGATTTCCATGCGGGCGAAGTCGAGGGCAAAAGCTAGTAGGCTATATCGTCGGGTGACAAGCAAAACTCACTAACACTAAAACAGTAACAAATATAACTTAAGGGGCTCCCGTCAAAAATCAACAAAATTTAGTAGTTTTCATTTCGTTACTCGTCCTCAGTTTATTGAAGCTAGCTTTCCAGATGCAGATATGGGAAAGTTTGATTCTTGTTTAACATTATTGATTTAGAATAACTTGGAAAATGTTAATACAGAATGAATTATCCATTTTTAAAGAAAGGTCTGTAAAATACAAAACGCGACACTTCATCCTCATTAAAACTTTTATACTACCGAAACTCGTACCTACTCATAAATAGTGAACTTATCTATAATTTTGATTAGCGTTTTTAGGGTTCCGTAGCCAAATGGCAAAAAACGGAACCCTTATAGATTCGTTATGTCCGTCCGTCTGTCTGTCTGTCTGTCCGTCCGTATGTCACAGCCACTTTTTTCCGAAACTATAAGAGCTATACTGTTGAAATTTGGTAAGGATAAAATTATCGTCCGTAAACAGACTTTATAGACAACCAATTTTTTATTTTTATATTCAATGTTTGTCGTTTCGTGTGTGTCACTAATAAATGTTTTTCTATTTCTATAATGTTTTTCTAAATAAAAATAGATCAAAGGAAGTCAGTCCGATGTATTTGACCTCGAAAACTAACTACAACATTTCCACAGATGAGCGGTGTCTCTTGCCACATGCATCTTGATTGCTTAAAAAGAGGCACCAGCCTGAATATTTGTAAAGTGTTTCAGCTTTTGAATAAATCATTTTTTTTTTTCATTTTCACAGTAAACCGGGACCACGGCGACGTGATCCAGTCCACGTCCTGGAAGAAGGACGGCCGGCTGCTCGCGACCTCCTGCAAGGACAGGAAGGTCCGCATCGTGGACCCGCGGGCTGCTGACGCCGTGGTGGACTCGGCCAGCAGCCACCATGGCATCAAGGATAGCAGGGTGACGTGGCTGGACCCCGATCGGATCCTGACCACTGGTATGTGTGCAGTAGATTTTTGCAAGTACTTGGGACCCTGATAATTCGTAGCATTTTTCGTAGAGAGACCGTTGAATCATACTGGGTCAGTGAACAAAAATACAATAAATTCTACTGTCTTTATTCATGAAAGTTCATCAAATGTTTTTTTGCTAAAATGCTGTTACCATTATTTTGTTTTCATTTGTCACTTTGGCATTTGTATGTGTTAGAAAGGGACAGAAAATATTTTAATATTGGTGTAGTGACCAAATAAAATAAACAATAATGATGAATTTTCTCGAAATAGGATTAACAATATTGTCAAATGCAGAAAAAAGTAAAGCAGTGTATTAAATAATCACAAAGTTATAAGTGTCCAAAGTTTTAAGACTTGCGGAAAAGGGTATATTCTGCCCCTTTTCCGCAAAACGCACCTTCATATGAAAACGATTGTCATTTAACTCATTTACTATGACGCTCGGGGATCGTGACGTCACGATCTCCGAGCGTTGTCTCTCTTTAACAAGCAATATTAAAACGGTTGTAGCTTCGTAAGTTTTTGAGATATCTGAATGGGATTTTCGTCACTAGGCATAATTTTTGCCTTCTTTCTTTTGGAGTATGAATACATTTTGAATCGACACCCCTATTAACAGAGGCTTGTTCAGTTTTATGAATAAGAGGGTAAGAGTACTTGAAATTTAACATAGCTTACTGGCACTCAAGAATATGACACATTTGTGGTTCTGCTCTAATGTTTTATACACAGCTTTCAAAATGTCAAAGAGCGGTTGAGTCTAATTGAATTTCGAATAGAAATAGCGCCGAAAGGTGTCCATCTAGTTTTTCTTATTTCTAAAGTTGTTTTTCGTCCCCAGGATTCGACTCCGCCCGCCTCCGTCAGATCATGATCCGCGACATCCGCAACCTCTCCCAAACGCAGAAGACCCTCGAGCTGGACTGCTCCACCGGCATCCTGATGCCGCTGTTCGACGCCGACACCAGCATGCTGTTCCTGGCCGGCAAGGGGGACACCACCATACTCTACATGGAGGTCACCGACCGGGAGCCCTTCCTCATCGAGGGGCTGAGGCATTCTGGTGAGTGCACTCTTACTCCGTCAGATCATGATCCGCGACATCCGCAACCTCTCCCAATCGCTGAGGCATTCTTGTGAATGAGGGCTAGATATCTTCGGCAACCTGGCTCATCGCGACATACACCAGCTGCCAGCTGGATATCTTTAGCAGTATCCCGTCGTGATACGAAACCTTCGCTATCTCTCAAACACAGATGACTCCGCTCATGATCATGATCATTCAATCATTCTGATCTTGAGTCATTCTTGTGATAAGAGACTGAATATCTGGCTACAACTGGCTTTCTTCTTGGCGACAAAAGTGACAATGTTGGTCATCAACTAGGCGACTTTTTAAACACCAAGGCTACATACATTAATGATTATCCAGGTATCCTCCCAAGCATAGACAATCATAATCATACTATACATGGATCTGGCCCTCAGAGCAATTCCTCATCAAGGGTAAACCATCGTTATAATCTATTGTACACCTGGTAGGCTCATAGGCTGGCAGAACTTGCTGCTAAGTCTTTTCGCGCGCGATTTAGCGGCTCATGTCTCATTCGCACTGCGCATTAGAAATAAGTCGGTAGATTTCCTGCTCCCTGTTGAAGCCAACTTTTAGCCCGGTAAAGAGACAAAACCCAACCAGTGCCCATTTAATATTGGTCTCAAATGATATATTTATTTGTTTCAGGCGAGCAGACGAAAGGCGCGTGTCTAGTGCCGAAGCGTGCCCTCCGCGTGATGGAGGGAGAGGTGAACAGAGTTCTGCAGCTGACCGGCTCCAGCGTCGTGCCCATCATGTACCAGGTGCCCAGGAAGGTATGTTGACTGGACCCTAATTACTTTAGTACGAACTAACGCGACCGCGTCACCACACCGCGTCGCCTGGGTAACGCAACAAAATGCAGTTGTAAAAAGTTCTTTCGCATCGGGCAAAATCGTGTATATTCTTTAGACGTCTATTTCTTCGACATGGCGAATGCCTATAGTCAAATTCGTAAAGAATTGAATAGCTCGCTATATAAGTTAGCTAGTTATATATTGAGCTGAAATTTGGCATACTTGTGTAAGTTAGGCGACAACTCAATATTATGGCTCCACCGAGTTGATCTGTGCAAAATAGTACAAAGCTTGTACATTTGAAATTTTTGTCAGGAACTTGTTCTGTGTATTTTCCCTCATTTGATATTATGGTGATTTGTAATTATTTATCTTATTTTTTTTACGAACTATCATCATATTTTGACAGAGCTACCGCGACTACCACGCCGACCTGTACCCGGACACGACCGGCTCCGTGACGTACCTCAGCGCGCCCATGTGGCTGGACCACCAGGACCATCCCGTGCCCAGCATCTCTCTACACCCGGACGCCAACAACTGCAGTCAGGTAAACATTGTGACAGAGCTACCGCGACTACCACCCCGACCTGTACCCGGACACGGCCGGCTCCGTGACGTACCTCAGCGCGCCCATGTGGCTGGACCACCAGGACCATCCCGTGCCCAGCATCTCTCTACACCCGGACGCCAACAACTGCAGTCAGGTAAACATTGTGACAGAGCTACCGCGACTACCACCCCGACCTGTACCCGGACACGGCCGGCTCCGTGACGTACCTCAGCGCGCCCATGTGGCTGGACCACCAGGACCATCCCGTGCCCAGCATCTCTCTACACCCGGACGCCAACAACTGCAGTCAGGTAAACATTGTGACAGAGCTACCGCGACTACCACCCCGACCTGTACCCGGACACGGCCGGCTCCGTGACGTACCTCAGCGCGCCCATGTGGCTGGACCACCAGGACCATCCCGTGCCCAGCATCTCTCTACACCCGGACGCCAACAACTGCAGTCAGGTAAACATTGTGACAGAGCTACCGCGACTACCACCCCGACCTGTACCCGGACACGGCCGGCTCCGTGACGTACCTCAGCGCGCCCATGTGGCTGGACCACCAGGACCATCCCGTGCCCAGCATCTCTCTACACCCGGACGCCAACAACTGCAGTCAGGTAAACATTGTGACAGAGCTACCGCGACTACCACCCCGACCTGTACCCGGACACGGCCGGCTCCGTGACGTACCTCAGCGCGCCCATGTGGCTGGACCACCAGGACCATCCCGTGCCCAGCATCTCTCTACACCCGGACGCCAACAACTGCAGTCAGGTAAACATTGTGACAGAGCTACCGCGACTACCACCCCGACCTGTACCCGGACACGGCCGGCTCCGTGACGTACCTCAGCGCGCCCATGTGGCTGGACCACCAGGACCATCCCGTGCCCAGCATCTCTCTACACCCGGACGCCAACAACTGCAGTCAGGTAAACATTGTGACAGAGCTACCGCGACTACCACCCCGACCTGTACCCGGACACGGCCGGCTCCGTGACGTACCTCAGCGCGCCCATGTGGCTGGACCACCAGGACCATCCCGTGCCCAGCATCTCTCTACACCCGGACGCCAACAACTGCAGTCAGGTAAACATTGTGACAGAGCTACCGCGACTACCACCCCGACCTGTACCCGGACACGGCCGGCTCCGTGACGTACCTCAGCGCGCCCATGTGGCTGGACCACCAGGACCATCCCGTGCCCAGCATCTCTCTACACCCGGACGCCAACAACTGCAGTCAGGTAAACATTGTGACAGAGCTACCGCGACTACCACCCCGACCTGTACCCGGACACGGCCGGCTCCGTGACGTACCTCAGCGCGCCCATGTGGCTGGACCACCAGGACCATCCCGTGCCCAGCATCTCTCTACACCCGGACGCCAACAACTGCAGTCAGGTAAACATTGTGACAGAGCTACCGCGACTACCACCCCGACCTGTACCCGGACACGGCCGGCTCCGTGACGTACCTCAGCGCGCCCATGTGGCTGGACCACCAGGACCATCCCGTGCCCAGCATCTCTCTACACCCGGACGCCAACAACTGCAGTCAGGTAAACATTGTGACAGAGCTACCGCGACTACCACCCCGACCTGTACCCGGACACGGCCGGCTCCGTGACGTACCTCAGCGCGCCCATGTGGCTGGACCACCAGGACCATCCCGTGCCCAGCATCTCTCTACACCCGGACGCCAACAACTGCAGTCAGGTAAACATTGTGACAGAGCTACCGCGACTACCACCCCGACCTGTACCCGGACACGGCCGGCTCCGTGACGTACCTCAGCGCGCCCATGTGGCTGGACCACCAGGACCATCCCGTGCCCAGCATCTCTCTACACCCGGACGCCAACAACTGCAGTCAGGTAAACATTGTGACAGAGCTACCGCGACTACCACCCCGACCTGTACCCGGACACGGCCGGCTCCGTGACGTACCTCAGCGCGCCCATGTGGCTGGACCACCAGGACCATCCCGTGCCCAGCATCTCTCTACACCCGGATGCCAACAACTGCAGTCAGGTAAACACTCACTAATACGAGGGGCGGCCCAAAAGTTTCCGGCCATAAACTGCCATATTTCTCCAGCCAGAAACTTGGACCGCACTGCTACAGTCAAGTGTAAAAATATGGTTGCATTTAACTTACTCATGAATACGTCCAAGCGCTCTTATGTCCGCGGATTAAGGTTTCGGTACATTTTTATGAGAGGATTAAATCGATACATATTTTAGCACTTGACTGTACATGCTCAGAGGGCGTGAAGTATTGTGTTTAGTGTTGTGATTTAGCGCGCTTTTTGATGGCTCAAGTCTTCAAGACTAGCGTTACGCAGTACAGAGAAGACTCGCTTGAGCCCTGACGACTCGGGAGTTTTTAGAGCCTTGTTCGGATTAGACTAGTATTTTAGTGCGAGTCCATACAAAAGCTACTCGCACTTTGCAACAAATGCATGAACTCGCACTAAACTACTAGCCTAGTCCGAACAAGGCTTAAGAGCAATGCCTAGCTGAGCAACTTTTGGAATCTCAAATTTTTGACGCAATGTTTCTGTCGCGCTGTTGTGGGCGGCGGGAGCTGTCTGTGCGATAAGGACAACTGCAGCTCGAACTAAAATTCCCACGCAAAAAACTCAAAAATCGAGGTTTCGCTCTCGACTGTTTCCTCCTCCAAAACGCAACCAATCATCATAAAATTTTGGAAACTGCAAGAGGAAAAAATAATCTACGCCGCTATGTTTTCTTTTATTGGATGTTTGTATTGCGCCTTTTTTAGCAGCCATTTCAATGAAGCTGTTTTTGCGATTTTTGAGGCGCTGTAAGTTTCTTTAAAACAAAAAGATCCAAAAAAGCGAAACATAGCGGCATAGATATTGATGATATTGAGCTTATTTGAAATAATCATTGCTCTAGGTTCAAAAACCAGGGAGGAAACAGTCGAGAGCATTTGTATGGGAAAATTGCAGATAGGCATTCCTCTTAAGTCCAAACTGGCCAGTCGTTATCGGTTAAGCGCCTCTGTTTTATTTTTATATTTGTTTATCGAGAAACACACAGTCGTACAGAAACATTAACAGATTGTTTTGCCTGTTTAGATTTGTAAAATGGTAACGTACTCTGGAGGAGTCAGATGGTTTCGTAAAGTTAATAAATAAAAAAAAAAACGCCAAAATAGATAAATTAGGCGTGTGTTTTATACTTACTTGAGACTTGCAGTAAAATTTAGATTAAACTAACAAAAATATTGGGTAGGTACAATTTAATGACTAAAATTCGTCTTGACTCATTATGTGTGAATATGTTTTTATTTCACTTCTCATGGGTCAATCAAGTTTCTCTTGTTTTTTTTTTATTTATTAAATCACTATATTTTATTTACAAGGTATGCCTTTCTTAGCCACTATCGGAAACCTTGGTAGGTTTAAATAGCCTAATTTCTGATGCGATCACGCAGAGAAACTCCCAGCATAGCCCTCTCCATTGCCCTTTGAGTCACTTTGAGCCTTCTTATGAGGCCCATAGTAAGCGACCACGTTTCCGTGCCATATGTCATCACTGGCAACACACACTGGTCACAGGATCGGAAACCTTGGTAGGTTTAAATAGCCTAATTTCTGATGCGATCACGCAGAGAAACTCCCAGCATAGCCCTCTTATGAGGCCCATAGTAAGCGACCACGTTTCCGTGCCATATGTCATCACTGGCAACACACACTGGTCACAGGATCGGAAACCTTGGTAGGTTTAAATAGCCTAATTTCTGATGCGATCACGCAGAGAAACTCCCAGCATAGCCCTCTTATGAGGCCCATAGTAAGCGACCACGTTTCCGTGCCATATGTCATCACTGGCAACACACACTGGTCACAGGATCGGAAACCTTGGTAGGTTTAAACAGCCGCATTAACAAACTATTGTTACTATGTTGTTATTTTGTCCCGGTAAGCGAGGCGACAAGCCACTGAGTTTTTTATAAAAATGAATATAATATTATTGACTCTTAGCATACTTCCGAAATACCCCATCATAAAATGCGTATCTCACACTTCACAAAAACATATGTATTGTAATAAGTCAGGCAACGAATGCTCAAAAAAGGTATAGAGGGAAATGCTTGGAACACAATTTTTGACTTCGTAACTTTGTTTAGACCAGTTAGGAGATGTCTATCAAAAGTGAAGTTCCCATTTTTCGGTTTTTCGCTAATATCTTGGAAAAATGTTCCAAGCATTTCCCTCTATACCTTTTCGTTGCCTGACCTATAATTTAATCCCTACAAAATCATAGTTTAGAACCATCTTAAAGTAGGCGTAACATTGGCGGCAAAAAAAGTTGATTAGCCCTCATAATAATTATAACAAGCAAGCAATAATTATAGCAAGGTCAGCCAGATTGTAACCCAGAAAACTTGCGAAGTGTGTTGGTGCATGATCGAGATTTTGATAATGTTGTTGTTTTATTATGTAGTGTTTAGAAGGTTCTTTTATTGACTAATTGGTATATTTTAACAGTTTTAATAGCGGTGATTTTTGTGTGTCCTACGTAATTATTATATTATTTTTTGTTGTGTGGTGTTATTTGTAGTTTAGTTGGGTTGGTTTTCTGTTGAATGCGTAAGTAATTTTACTTTTATTATTATTTTTAATGCTTGTGTTATGTTGCTCTAATTTGAATTTATTTTCTTTGGATTTATCATATTTGGTTTATTTCAATTTACTCTGGAGTTGCAATAGCCCATAGGCTGCGGTGTCAACTTCCACTCAGGTGGATTTTAGGCTTGATTGCTTCCGGAGTGATATAAATGAAAACCGGCCAAGTGCGAGTCGGACTCGCACACGAAGGGTTCCGTACCGTTATTTATAAAAACGGCAAAAATATCAGTTTTTTAGTATTTGTTGTTATAGCGGCAACAGAAATACATCATCTGTGAAAATTTCAAGTATCTAACTATCACGGTTCACGAGATACAGCCTGGTGGCAGACGGACAGACAGACAGCGGAGCCTCAGTAATAGGGTCCCGTTTTAGTTAAAAAGTAATAGAAGCGCATAAAGAGTTTGATCTTGGATGAGATTCCTAATAAAGTTTGATATCTTTTTAGGTTCACCGCGGCAATTTAGAAGAACTAGTCAAATCTATCCTCGCAATGCCGCCTCCCAAGAAAGCCGAAGCTAAGAAAGCAGTTACTCCAGTCATCGCCCAAGATGACCCAAAGCCGAAACCACAAATCGAACCCAAAGACGAAGACCGTATCGACTTCGTCAATGTTAAAGACTTGATCAAAGGCATGGAAGGGAAAAAGGAAAAGGAAACTAATGGTTTTCACAAGAATTTAGACAACGGTCATGATGAAAACGAAGAAGACAGAGAGAAGGTTCTAGAAAAGGCGGAGAGTACGGATTCAGAGCTAAGTCTCTCTAGAAGCAGCAGCTATGTCAATGGGACTCTAGTGCAGGCACCGAAGCCATTGCCCAGGTCTTCTATTTCGGAGCCCGGGGCCGCTGAAGACCAGGAGGCGCCGAAGCCCAAACCTAGGACCACGGCGGTACCCGTTTCTGTTTACAAGGTACAAGTACAAGGTATAAGTTTGTGGTGTGTAATGATATAATAACATTTGATATGTGGTAACGTTTGATATTAATTCTCTTTTTTTAACTGACTTAAAAAAAGGAAGGGGTTTTATTTATTCGTATGGCATGGGTACATTTCTTTTCAAACTTATATTAAGACCATCGTGGTTTAGAACTGTATTGTCGCTGCGAGGCTATTAGAATAAGCAGTGCAGCAGCCAGAAGTTGATTACTCTTTAGCACCACCCGGGGGACACGTGCAGGAAAACTGAGGTAAACATCTTTTATTCGGAACTTGAGGAGGGCAAGCGAAAGCATGGCGGACAACTCCTCAGGTACAAAGATGTGCTTAAGCGTCACATGAAAAATTGTGAAATTGACCCATTGCAGTGGGAGAACCAGGCAGCCAACCGCCAGAAATGGAGATCTTCAGTTAAAATCAAAACATCCACCTTTGAATCCCGTCGACGTATGGCTCTTGATTTCAAACGGGACGAGCTGAAAGCCCGACCACCTGCGGCGGTCAGCTATAACTTTGTGAATGGTGTGCTCACGTGACCGTTGTGTACTTGGGTCTTCGTAAATAAGATCGGCTATGTGAGTCACACCAGAGCACATGAACGACATCAACGCTAGAGTTGAGGCAGTCGCCGAGGCCGAAACCGGTCAGGAGAGATTATTATTATTATATATTTAACCTCCGACGCAAAAAAGGGGTGTTATAAGTTTGACGTATCTGTGTGTCTGTGTGAGTCTGTCTGTGGCATTGTAGCTCCTAAACGAATGGACCGATTTGAATGTGTTTTTTCTTATTCGAAAGCTGATGTGATCGAGATGGTTCTTAGCTACGTTTCAACAAAATGTTAAGCGCGAAGAGGCAACAGACACACTTACGCATTTATAATATTAGTATGGATCTAATGTTACATTATATTAACCGTTGCGTTTATACCAAATTATTATATTATATGTACGTAATGAGACGCACCCATTTGATTGGTTGTTTCTGTTTTATTTTGGATTATTTACGTAGGTAGTTGTTATAACTTTTTGGTTTGTGTTTTATTGTTTCTACCTGTATGCTTGTTCAGACTAAAGTTGCTCTATTATATGCAATGGGTAAACCCAAATGGACATGGATTGAGGAGTGGGGGCGTTTGGTCGCCAATGGGGAAGCCGGTGAAGGATTTATACAACTTCCCAAAGAATCACTGATAGGCCCAAGGTCCAAAGGTTGCCAACCTTGGGCCTACCAGTGATGAAGCACAGGGCAGCTCAAAACAATTTTTTACAGACTAGAAATAGCGAAAAAGTCTTCCTTGGGAAATTGTATAAAATTCTACAATAAAATTCCAAAACACATTACCGAACTTCATCATAATCTGCTGGACATAGGCCTCCCCTAAGGAGTGCCAAAGTGACCGGTCCTGCGCCACCCGCATCCAGCGGACGCCCGCGACCTTTACCAGGTCATCAGTCCAACTTGCTGACTCTAAATTCAAATATGTCGTAAAACAGACACTTATATCGAAAGCATATATCGTCGGGAGACAAGCAAAACTCACACTCACAAAAGTAACAAATACCTACTTAAATCAAAGGTCGTATCTCGATATCGACTACGTACCGAGATACGAGGTTTTGAAGAGCAGTGACAGTTTTGGTAGTGACTTTTGCATGTCACCCGACGAATTATAAGATAAACGATTACATCATGGATATTTGGCAGTGATAAAGTCCTGAACTAGAAATCTATCGCAAATTAAGTAAATAGGCTTTCTACTGTAGCAATGTATTTTTATGATGTAATTTTATAATACTCTGATACTGAAAATATGTATTGTATACTGTCTTGAAAAAATGATACCTCGCCGAGTTTTTTACGCCGGTTCTTCTCGAGACAGAGGTTGTTTTTCCGAACCGGTGGTAGTTTATATTATAAGGTGCATGTAATAGGTACTTATGGCTAAATTGAAGAATAAATCTGAGACGATCCAAGCGAAGCGCAAGGGCAGGCACTACCTACCTTTTCTCGAATCACTTTTACTTTTAAAGCTAATTGTAGATGGCGCTCTTCTAGATTCCATACGAAGAGAGATAGAGACACAAGATCGATGGTAGTGATCAGGGACTGCATAACCGAAAAATACCGGTATTCTATTTTAACGGTATGACGTCATATCGGTTGTCAAATAGCGGTTTCGGTAGCGGAACCTTTATATTTCGCTACCGAGATATAATGGTACCTTTATTTTTTCCGGTACCGTAACCGCTTTTTAAAGGTACCGATATATCGACTTTGGCCTAGCGTTATTGCAAAACCGCCGGCAAAGGCATTGCCGCTTTGTCTTTTTGTCTTTAAATGTTTAGTAGCCTATGCTTCCTCTGTAGAGTGCCAGCTCGCTTACTTTTCTCGATAACCTTTATAATACCGGTATTATAAAGGTTACGGTATCGTTTAAATTTGATACCGCTAACCGTTATTTCAAAACGGTTACGGTACCGTTATGTTTGCGCGGCGCGCATAACCTTTACGACATAACGGTACCGTAATGGAATACCGATTTCATACCGGTATAACCGTAACCGAAATCAGTCCCTGGTAGTGATGGTACCTAACTATGTACGGAAACCATATACAGTTCTTAGGCAAAAATCTTCTCTATAGTTTTAATCCACAACCTTTTTCGGAATACGGTGGATTCCCACTTCGGAGCAATTCGGGACGAAACAAAATCATTTACGCAAAAATAAATAAAAACTACTTCCCGCCATACAAATTTAGCTTTTTCAAGTAGGTACCATTATTGGTGCTGTCAGTTTGACAGTTCTTTGCCTTCCCCATTGAACGATTTGTAATGAACAACGAAACGTGCAAGACCTTAGTAGAGCTAAAAGTTTGTGTTTTTAATATTATATCTTTGTGTTGGTTCTGTGTTTTATTTTTTGATTTTGTTTTAAGTTGCTTAGTTGTTTTTTCAGCATCACTCATAATGAGTCGGAATTATTGTATTCACTCTGAAATGTTAGGGTGGGTTGCGCCTAACTGTATGTAGTCGGAAGCGGTTTTCGTAATAGTACATTACTGCAGACGCCGGGAAAGAAGGGCTTGCCGGGTGAATAGGTATAGACGACCGTAGGGAGGCAGCCCTTTTCACGGCCAGGCAAGTATAGTGCTTTTCTCAAACATACAATGAAATAAATAAATAAACTCCTTGGAGTTTTTTGAAATCTACGATTTCTTGAAATCAAACAAATTTTCATGGCTGCTGTGCCACAAATTGTGGAATGAAAATTAAAAAAAAATACTTCCCGGCCTAGGCCTTCAATTTCGTAAGAAATTCCTTTACAGTTCTCTCGAGTTGTTCCGCTCGAAATGTGATACTTTGAAGCCTGTCCTAACGCACGTAATGACGACATTTCATTGCTTGTTTGAGAAATAGGACATTACTTACCTAGGGCGGTAAAACAAAGAATGCCTCAGATCGCAGGTACATATTTGCGATCTGAAGCTTTCTTTAGTACCGCCCGTGGTGAATACAAAAATAATATATTTTTTAGGAAAGTAGTTAGTTGTCTTATCTTATGAATGACGTTTACAGCCTCGCCTGGGCCCGAAGCCGTTCTCCGCGTCGTCGGGCAGCGAGGAGTTCTCCTTCGACAAGGTGTTCTCCGTGCCCGTCGTGCCCGGCGTGCCCGGCGTGCCCGGCGTGCCCGGCGTGCCCGGCGTGCCCGGCGTGCCCAAGTCCGACTCAGGTATACTACATTTTTGTCCAGGGTTGGAATTGAAAGCAGTAGCTCTAGTATAAGTTTTATCGATACATATACGTTTTAGTTTCAATTTGTATGGCATCGCGAACAGCGCCTCTGGTGGTAACTATTAGGAACTACGCGTTGCCATACAAATTTAAACTAAACGCAAACGCGTTCGAAAAAATGTATGTATCGATAAAACTTATACTAGAGCCTCTGCGTACATGTACTATCTCACTATGTATTTATGTGTACTCAATATGTTTCTCTCTCGCCTTTCACAATTATATAGTTGTGTAATTATAATTGTATGACGTTTCCGTGAGTCACCAACGGTGTCTGACTGACACCTCATCCGGTTCGAAGGACCACTTGTTCGGGAGTGGTAATTTGCAATTAAACCGCACGTTTTTCTGATATGTATTTATTGGCGATTATTAAGGACGGAGCGCGTGTGCGCTCGACAAAGTGGTTGACAGAAGAGAGTGTTGCCAGTTTTGGCTTAAATAAGCTACCACAGTAACTAATGTTAATGTTGCCAAAACAATAATCCTGAGCCAGTGTCCGGTTCACTGCCGTAGAGACACACTTGTTACATATTTTTTACTGTTATTTTTTTTTTGTTTTATATGTGTGTCCTGTGTGTTAGTGAATAAATGTATCTTTCTGTCTTTCTCTGGTTACTTGTTTACCGAAATGGTTTTCGATTTAAGCATTAAATAATTTGAAATGTTGTCAATTGTTCTTTAGCCACCTCCCCTCTGACGCAAGCGGCGTCCACGCCCGTGGGCGCGCCCGGTAAAGACGAAGAGAAGGACAAATCGCTGTCACCCACCAGCGACGTTGAGATTGCACCCAAAGGTAATTAGCACATGGTGTATCGAGAGTCATAATCATAAGGGCTCGACCACATCGAGGGTGCGGTATATTCAAGTGAGAGCGAGAGGCCGCGCTCCGACCTCTTGCTCCATGTATCAGGGTTCGAAAAGATATTTAGCATGATAATAACAGATGTATAATTATCGATTGATAATAACAAAAAATTGCGCTCGTGAAAGTGAACTGTATTCGCAGTATTCGAACGTGTATTTTCGCACTTGCGTCTATCCGAACGCACGAAGTGTCATAGTGTCAACGTAATGCCGCGCCGCGTGGGGATTCCCCTTAAAAGAAAAATTATCGAAAAATATTTCTTATACTGGTCATAATTATCCGATAGTTATCAAGAAGCGTAATTATCTTGATAATTTCGAACCCTGCCATGTATCGCGTACCACTCCGCTGCTCGAAGCCTTGACTTGACTAAGGAAAGATTTGTAAAAGAGGATATTAGTAGTAGACCGGACATTTTATCAGGAAGACTTCTTCTTTATACGTTTTTCATTCACTTGCTCTTATACCCTTAAATACATGATTTTTCGTAAAATTCGCCGTGACCAGAGTAGGGACTTAAGCGCCAAAGATTTAAATTATGACACTACAAAAAAAAAAATTGTGAATGCGTTCAGAATCTAACATTTAATAAAAAAACCGGCCAAGTGCGAGTTGGACTTGCGCACGAAGGGTTCCGTACCATTATCAATACAAATATTTATTTTATTCTGTTTTTAGTATTTGTTGTTATAGCGGCAACATCTGTGAAAATTTCAACTTGAACTATCACGGTATCAGTGAGATACAGCCTGGTGACAGACAGACGGACGGACAGCGGATTCTTAGTAATAGGGTCCCGTTTTACTCTTTGAGTACGGAACGCTAAAAAAGTAATAAGCGGGCGATGGTGCGTCAGGCATGTTTGCAGATGCGCACACAGACGATTTTTTTGCGTTGATGCGTAACAAAGTCGCCTCGTTATTACGCCTCGTGAGGGGAAGCCCCAACAGTCTCCTGCAGGTCGTGGCGGGAAGGCAGGACAGCGCCTTGCTCGGCAGGTGAACATGGGCTGCACGCTCCTAGTACGTGTGCACCTCGTTGAGGCTGCCAAGTCTGGCTTTTAAATTATAAACAAAATAATGTTTTGCTCTACTAACATAGGTCATTAAGTATTTTACGTCATACCTGGCCATAAAGTAGGAATTACCGCACGCTATGCGTGCGGAAAACCCTACTTCCTGGCCAGATAGAGACGTAAAATGTTGTACTCACCACGGGCGGTAATAAAGAAAGCCTCAGAGCGCATATTTATCGCCCTTGCCTTCGGCTCGGGCGTCAAATACCTGCGATCTGAGACATTCTTTGTTTAACCGCCCTAGGTAAGTAATGTACTATTTCAACACACCTGCTCGTAAAGTAGGTCTTATTACAGCGTATTTACACTGATAATGCAGAATATTACCCATGCCGTGCCTTTTACATTACATTATCGCACTAGTGCCTTTTCATTACATATCTTTTTAAATATTAGCAAAATAATGCAGAATATTACCCATGCCGTGACTTTTACATTACATTATCGCACTAGTGCCTTTTCATTACATATCTTTTAACATTTTCATTTTTTTTTTTTTTTTTTTTTCTCGCAAATGTGTTGAAAAACGTCGTATGAAACACGTGAGCATTGGTCATTACACTTCTCGTCTCCATTAAGCCTTCGCCTTCGGCTCAGGCTTAAAAACCGACTCGAGTGTAATGACCAACTTAGCACACTTGTATCATAATGTACTATTTTTTTTCCTTTTGCTTACTAACAATCTATGGACCATGTTGTCTGAAAATAAAGATATTTTATTTATTTAATAAATGTAATTTTGAATACCTGCATATTGAGCCACGGGCCATCTAAATATACGATGTAGATCTTCATCATAATGCATTTAAGGGTTAATACTTCAATACCCTCTCTATCATTCGTCACCACGTGACTCACGCAGTCCAGTCACCTTTATCTACCTCTTAACTTACAACCCTCTACATTCACACCCTTCTTGTCACATCCAGGAGGAACTGCATAACATTTCCATGCCACCATAGGCGTCCCAACATTATTTTCTAGGGACGGGTACCTATAGTTGACCAAGGCACACGGAAAGTTAATATTTTATGCGTCACACCTAGCCATAAAGTGTCTATTACCGCCTGCTACGCGTGCGGAAAATCCCACTTCCTGCCCAGAGGGCCTACCGCGAAAGGCATTCGAAGTTTCCCCTCTCTGTCATACTTACGAGTTCGTACGTAAGTGCGACAGAGAGGGAAAACTTCGAATGCCGTTCGCGGTAGGCCCTCAGAGGTAGATTTTCGAAAGACAATTTCGTACTTGCAACCGGCGGTAATAAGGGAATTCTCTGGTCGCATATTTATATTGCCTTCGGTTCGGGCGTCAACTATTTGCGATCTGTAGCTCTAGTATAAGTTTTATCGATACAATACGTTTTCGAACGCGTTTGCGTTTAGTTTCAATTTGTATGGCAACGCGTAGTTCCTTATAGTTACCACCAGAGGATCTGTTCGCGTTGCCATACAACTTGAAACAAAACGCAAACGCGTTCGAAAACGTATTGTATCGATAAAACTTATACTACAGAAGGTCTAGTATAAGTTTTATCGATACATATACGTTTTCGAACGCGTTTGCGTTTAGTTTCAATTTGTATGGCAAAGCGTAGTTCCTAATAGATAGCACCAGAGGCGCTGTTCGTGTTGCCATACAAACTGAAACTAAACGCAAACGCGTTCGAAAACGTATTGTATTGATAAAACTTATACTAGAGCCTCAGCTACTGAGATATAATGGGGAACTTGCATGGGACTTCAATTTCGAATAAATTGCACTCAATCGATGCGGATATACGTAGAGATATCATACAAAAGAAAAAAAAACGATTCTATTAGTTTTATCTCACGTTAAAATGACGAAATTTTTATTTTTAGTTTTTCGATAAAACAACAACAGTTACACAGAATATTAAATTAGAAATGACATTTTGTATGACAAGTATAGACTTAAACGCACATTTTGTGGAGATAATTGCAAATGAATGACTTACTCCATAGTAAACGCGCCGAGAATGTATGGTGTGACGTCATAGCATAAGCCCGATTAATATAGAGCGTTTTCGGGGGGTGCCGGCGCGTGCAGATTTCAAATGCATATAACATCAGAAAAATAAATAATCAGAACGTTTTAATGCTACAGTTGTTTTAATACTGGATTATACTTTTGATTTTCGTAATAAAATGAAAAGATGCAAGTTCCCTATTTGTTTACTGAGTAATGTACAGTTATTTCCACAGAAGAGTACACGAACGGCAAATCCGATACGAGCTTGGAAGAGGACGTGAACTCTTCGGACTCGGGCTACAGGCCCAAGACTCCAAGCACGGCTGAGAGGAGGAAACTGTTTGAAACCACAGAGTAAGTATATAAGGTTCACTTTCTTATTCGCCAGATACATACTTTTAAGAAACAATTATATGTAATGCTTCAATATTTTCCTGATCATTTGTAGACTTAATGTCAGTGTGAATAATGTAAATAATACCAATGTATGTTACTGTTCGAGTTTATATGTTTTCATCAATGTACATGTCATACGCCTTCTGTGCAACGACATTGTTCGGTTCGTCTGTGATGAATATATTGTTACATAGAAAATTCTTATTTTTTATCGCAAAGCACAGCAAAAACGGGAAAAAAATATTTGACTTAAATTTAATAAAGTATAGGTACATATATTACGCACGCCGTGCATTACGTGGTCGCTTACAATGGGCCTCATAAGAAGTCACCCAAAAAGCAATGGAGAGAGCTATGTTGCGTGATCGCATCAGAAATGAGGCTATCCGCAGCAGAACCAAGGTTACCGATATCTTATTGCTAAACTTAAGTGGTAGTGGGCGGGGCACATTGCACGTTGAACCGATGGCCGTTGGGGCGGAAAGGTTCTCGAGTGGCGACTACGTATCGGAAGGCGCGGCGTGGGTAGGCCCCCCACAAGGTGGACTGATGACCTGGTAAAGGTCGCGGGAGGCCGCTGGATGCGGGTGGCGCAGGACCAGCCATTGTGGCACTCTTTGGGGGAGGCCTATGTCCAGCAGTGGACGTCTTTCAGCTGATATGATGATGAGTTGATGACATACATTACATTTTCACTGTGTCTGTAGCATTGTAGCTCCGATTCGAGTGCGGTTTTTCATCAACAGTGTTGTGTGTCGACTTAGCTATGTTTGACGTGTCTGAGGTGGTGTTTTGGTTATTGATGTGTTGGAAGTCGGTTGGTTATGTTATGTTATGTTATGTTATGTTATGTTCGTCCACTGTTGTGTAGCGGCAACCAGTCGATAGCGGACCGCCGGCGCGCCTACGAGTGCCGCTCGGTCAGTGTCGCCGTGGAGTCGGACACGCCACCTTCGCCCGCCCCACTCAGGTAACCTACCATAAACACCGGCCAAGTGCAACTCGGACTCGCGCACGAAGGGTTCCATACCATCACTATATACTAATGTAGAGCCACATCATCCATAAAAATTACAAGCGGGCAGAATCACTTAGCTTATCCTGGCACAACATTTCAGTCAAATTATTTGTTGAATAAGATTCTGCCAAAAAAATAATTTTTGGTACAAGTCTTTATTGCCGACTGTATACCGTCATCAACTACTCATTGAGACGATGGAACATTTTATTAAGTATCATGTATTAAATAGTAGACAATTTGGTTTTCAGAAAAACATAGGTACAACTGATGCAATAGAGCAACTTATTGATGATGTCATTTTGCAACTTAATAACAGGAAACGGGCAGCAGGAGTATTTCTAGATCTCAGTTCCGCCTTTGATATGGTCGACCATAATATTTTAATTGAAAAACTTATGTACTACGGTGTTCGGGGAAAAGAAATAGGTCTGCTGAAAAATTATTTGAATAACCGTCAACAATTTGTTGAAATTAAAAACATTCATCAAGAAGTAGAAACAACTATTAAATCAAAATTGGTGAAAGTGACAAGAGGAGTTCCGCAAGGGTCAGTGCTGGGTCCTTTGCTCTTTATAATTTTTACTAATGATTTAGTTAAGTTCATGTTTAGGAATGTTCCGGATATTAAAATAGTTTATTTTGCCGATGACACAAATGCTATTGTATCAGCAGACAACATTTCCGATCTCAATTCTAAAATCAATGTTGCACTTCTAGCTTTTCTCTCTTGGTTTGACGTAAATAATCTGAAGCTCAATATGGAAAAAACAAACGTGCTGCTTTTTAAAACAAACTCGAAGACAATAGACAACCTGTCGGCGAATATAAATGGGACTGAAATTACTCGAGTAGAAGTCGTTAAGTTCTTGGGGATACGCATAGACTCACAGCTTAATTGGAAACATGAGCTGCAGGACATAGAAAATAGTATTAGCTCAGCTTGCTTTGCAATCCGGAGTCTAAGAGATGTACTCAATACGGATCACCTCAAAATGGTATATTTCGCACTAGTAGAGTCAACATTAAGATATAGCATTAGGTTTTGGGGCAACAGCTATAAATACAATATAAATAGAGCATTTATCTTACAAAAGCGAGCGATAAGAACCATGTTGCGTATTCCCCAATGGGTTTCTTGCAAAGAGCATTTTTCTAAACTGGGAATTCTTACCCTTCCATGTCTTTATGTGCACGTACTGCTTACTTGCTTTGTAAAAAATCTAAACGAAACGGAGGAGGCTAATCAGGCTCGCCTGGCAACACGTAAAAAGAGATTTGTTGACAACTTCTGTCCCAAGTTGCAAGTGGCTAAACACTGCGTACGTTACCAAGCAGTAAGCTTATTTAACAGACTGCCAAGCGAACTAAGATTAATGCGAGATCACCGTAAATTCAAAGAATCTCTCAAAGCTCTACTGTTGGAAGGATGTTTCTATGATATTAACGATATATTTCAAAACCTATAAATAATCTTGTTATAATATATAAATAAGTATCCTTATGTTTAAGTAATTCGATAATTTTGTGATTTCATTTGTACGAGTAGAACTGTAAATTATTTGACATTCTCTCCTTTTAATTCATAAAATGTGTTATATTTTCAAATGTATTCTTACCTATGATAAGATAATGACGAGCATTACTTGCTATGTGAAATTGTACCATTTTGCCACACCCGCTCGGGTTCATGTATCGTACTATCACACAAGTACGATACATGAATGCAAATAATAAAAAAAAAAAATTGTAACGAGCCCAAACTCGACGGGGTTACGTCGGTTAAGTACTGAATTCCCATGGCCTCCTTCTGTCTCCATCATCAGATCAGCTCGATGGCACCATAATATTGAATTGTCATCCAAACTATACCTTTAACCGAAATTTCAGCTCAATCGGTTGAAGATATCTGCTTCAAAACTGAGTTGCGAGATTTGACCCGAACAAACATAGTGACAGACATACCTACATACTATGAGTATAATAATTACATATAATAATTACATACTACGAGTATAATATAAAGATTCTGCCCCTGCCTTGTTTACTCATATACCAGGTCTCAGTATTCACACACGAGAACTTGGATATGTTCAAGCGCAGAGGCATTAACACTAACTACAACCTGCGCAGTAATAGACACCATAACAGACTGATCGCCGAATCGCACAGACTTGCCAAGTCAGAGCGATCCGCGTATTATCTGGGCCCCTCTATTTACAATCGCCTGCCAGACTCTGTAAGAGATGCAACTTCCATCGCAGCATTCAAGGTTAGGCTGAAAAAGTGGTTGACGCAGGAGTCATTCTATTCATATGAAGAATTCTTTAGTTTACCAATAATTATTTAAAGGTATAAAATTATAGTGCGACATATTGTATATTGTTCATCAATATTTGTATATTGTTAGATAATTTAATAATAAAAGTTAAGACAATTGACATATAATAAGAAATACTGTAATTAATCATATATTTAAATACAACTGAAAGCCATATGGCTTATATATGTATACAGGGTATATACCCTGTATACATATATACCTTGACTTGTAACTATTGTTATTAAAATATTTCTTTCTTTCTTTCTTTCTTTCTTACATAGTTAGTTACATACATCGCAAGTTAATAGAAAGCTTGTAAAAAGTGCCAATATCATTTCCTCCCCTTAACAATATTCCCAACAAATTTGTGATTCCTCTGGGTTTAATGGCGTCCTTAGGCTGCAGACTCTTCTTACGATCAGGCTTTCCGTATGGCTGTTTGCCGCCGTCGCAGTATAAAAAAAATATATTGATATGTTAATGTACAAAAATTAAGACGATGTTTTGATTGCAATTTTGGTCCAGGCGGCGAGATTCACTGAAATCCCGCAAGAGTCCAGATCGCGAAGAAAAGGATAAGCGTGCGTCCGTACCGAATGTCGCCACCAAGAGGACATCTACTGTCTTTGGTGAGTATTTGTCTCTTTCTGACAAGTATGTGTGTGAGGGAGACGAGTGGACAACTTTTTAAGAGCCCATTAACGTGCTCACTAGCGCCACTGGCCATGAAACAATGACAATGGAATTATTTTAGTTATTATTATACTGGACTTTGTTATTATGTTGAATATTATTGAATTGTAAATGTTGTAATGCATGTGACGATTTTCTTTAAATATTTGCACGCCATCAGCCGGCAGAATTGTGCTGGACTATAAAATTGAAATGTAACACTTATAATGACCATGATTCAAGCAAATAAACGATCTATCTATCTATCTGGTAAATAATTGTGATTATGTAGATTTTACGATACATATTTAAAATAAAACCGGCCAAGTGCGAGTCGGACTCGCGCACGAATGTTTCCGTACCATTATCTATAAAAAAAGGTTTTATTCTGTGTTTTTAGTATTTGTTGTTATAGCGGCAACAGAAATACATATACATATACATACATATACATACATCTGTGAAAATTTCAGCTGGAACTATCACGGTATCAGTGAGATACAGCCTGGTGACAGACAGACGGACAGCGGAGTCTTAGTAATAGGGTCCCGTTTTACTCTTTCAGTACGGAACCCTAAAAATAAGTAGTAAACGATGGAGATTACACTATGACAACTAACACTCTGACAAGATTGTATACGACCGAGAAGAATAAGAAAATTTAATGTGAAAGAGACGGATGAATTATTTATTTAAATTGTTTTCTGTCACAGATTTTTAAATGTTTTGTTTATTGGGGTTCCTTAGGAAAAGTATCCAAATTCCGGCATCTCAAGGGTACGCCGGGTCACAAATCGACGCACGTGGAAAATATCAAGAATGTCAGTCGACAGATTTCGGGAGAGTGCAACGGATTTTACGGTGAGTTATGTTAATGGGTGTTATATTTATGAACGAAAATAAAAGGGGTATATTAATTGTATGTGATAACATTTCTTAATCGTTATTGTTTTCTTGTGCTTGGGATAAAGGCGGTTTCATAAGTAACACATTAAATTAACTAATACAACAATTAACTAACACGTTAATTTTTTTTTTATTTGTAATGTATGGATTTTTGTTATCTGCAATAAATGATTGATTGATAAGTGTTTTTTTTTCAATAGGTACACGAAAAGATAGTAACAATTCTGTAGATCCTTAACACACATTTGGTTATGTATGCAATTTTAAGACTAATACAAAAAAAAACTAGAAAATAAATATTTTTTTAGTTTATCAACTGGTCGCAAACGAGCTGATGACCTAATAAAGGTCGCGGGTGTCCGCCGGATACGGGTGGCGCAGGACCGGCTATTGTGGCATTCTTTGGGGGAGGCCTATGTCCAGCAGTGGACGTCTTTCGGCTGATATGATGATGATGATGAAACGAGCACATTAGATTTGGTAGTCGCTTACTGGCGCACTGAGCCTACGTGTTTATTAGCAGAAGGTACTATAGTGGGGCAGTTCCACGTGATAATGTGGACACGCTGGACAAAGCAGCAATTTTTTTCATGTTCTAGTTTGGTAGATAGCTTTAAGATTTGATAGGAACAAACTTCTTCATCGGTCACCTTTTTTTTAGTTGCATTCCTTGACTCCAAATATGTATATTTAGACACCAATTTTGTGATTCTAAGTGATTTTGAACTCGAGATATTAATTCAAAATAACAGCCATGAAAAAAAGATGGATGACGGAGGAGCTGGTGCCTATCAAAAACTTAAAACTATGTACCTAACTAGTACCTGAACAAAAATTGGTGCTTTGTTCCGGCAATCTGCCCCACGACTAATGATGTTCCTCACAGCGAACGGCGTCCGCTGCGCCGTGCCGGTGTCCGGCGGGGGCGGACGTGTCGCCATCGTGGAGCTGCCCGTGGGGGCCACGCCCATCGCGCGCGCTCCGCCCACACACCCCTCAGGGTTACATCCCCCGGCGCTGCTGCATCCTGCCGTGCTGCAGGACTGGGCGTGGGACCCGTTCCGAGATGACAGGCTGCTGGTGGCCTGCGATGACGGGATGGTACGGGAGTGGATCATTCCTGAGGGAGGTGAGCTATACTTATTTTTTTCGCGTTTTGTATGATAGGTTGTTTTTATATGCGTCACAGTGTCATTCTCACGAAAAATGGACCTTATTGTCGTTTGCGCAGCAACAAGCATGCGGAGGTTTGCAGACTCGACTAAAGGCGTGTCTTGATATACAAACTATCAAACTATCGGCTTATCGGCTGCCGCGGTTCCGGTATCCATTGCGCGCGGCTGCTGCGCTAGACAACCCTACTCCCTTACCCTTTACCAGGCCGGTAGTTGAACAGTGACAATCTAATGTCAGTCTTATTTATAAGATACATGTTTGACAGTCTGTATGTGGTCGATATAACGCCTATGCCTACAAAAGGTTTAACGATGCGCTGATACAAATGCCACGATTCATAACGTAACAACGGCAAAAGCGCCAACGATAATAAGTTTAAGGTTTCACTGAAAACACATTTTTATGGCTGTAGCTCATATTTCCCACCCTGATGGCACCTCCCTGCCCTGGGCCAGAGACAGCTTACTGGACGACTTAAGAAGCAAGTTGACAAGCGAAATATTTTATAGATATCAACTATTGAGAGTTCCTCACAAACCATAGAGAAGATTGCATGACAATGGCTAAACTATCCATCTACAACATTCAATAAGAATCACCAGTGTTTATTTAACGAGCTAGCCATTAAAACCAGTACTTTTTTACAAGCTTTATATTAACTTGCACTGTTCGTATGTAAGTTGTCCGTCAAAATTTGCAATCCATTTTTCAGTCACTTTTCGTTATCCAATTGAGCTGAAATTTTGCAAGCATATGTATATCGCAAGACAATGCAATATTATAATGACTTGGAGCTGCGCAATAGGAACTCCGCAATAAAACGACACAACCCCATCGAGTTTGGGCTCGTTAGAATCGTCTCAATGAGTACTTGATGATGGTATGCAGAAAAGTACAGACGACAGTAAAAGCTTGTACCAAAAATTAAATTTTTGACATAAACTTATTCATACAAAATTTATCCCCTAAATATATTTATTTTAATATTTTAAAACAGGCCTCCAAGAATCCTCCAACACCCCAAACCGCATGTTCTCCGCGCACCCCGACAAGATCTACATCGTGCGCTTCCATCCCACCGCGGCAGACCTGCTGGCCACCGCGGCCCACGACCTCACCATCAAGATCTGGGACCTCAGTCCAGAAGTTCCAGAGGCAGCCATTACACTAACCGGCCATACTGAACAGATATTCGCCTTGGACTGGTCGCCGAGTGGCGAGTATCTGGCCACTGTGTGCAAGGATGGACTTGTCAGGGTAAGTTGTCTCACCACCAATATATGGGACTTCTGATGCGGGTATTACAGTAACGGGACATACTAAATAAATAAACGCTCTCCACTGGTCAGGTTGGCCACAGAGTGGACGGTAGTTGTAATATAACCCAGTATCAAGATATGAAATTGTTGTGACTCAGCTAGCTACTAGGTCAGAATGACTGACTTCTTATCTAAGTATTAGATAGGTAGGACGCCATTTTGGATGGCTCAATTCTGGTAAAGGTTTCGCATTGGACGTTGTCGAATTTCGCTGGGTTAAAGGAAACACCCGACAACAATATAACACTGTTTCATCATCATCATCATTATATCAGCCGAAAGACGTGCACTGCTGGACATAGGCCTCTCCCAAAGAGTGCCAAAGTGACCGGTCCTGCGCCACCCGTATTCAGCGGACTCCCGCGACCTTTACCAGATCATCAGTCCAACTTGTGGGGGGCCTACCCACGCCGCGCCTTCTGGTACGTGGTCGCCACTCGAGAACCTTTCCGTCCGAACGGCCATCGGTCGGTAACACTCTTTATTGCTCATCAATAAAACAACAGGTACACAAATTAAGCTTAATCTAGATATGAACTATATGCGGGTTTATCGCTAAAGAGTGGATTATTTTCCAACTACAAAGTGAGATGAACAAAAAGGAGTGAATGTCATAATGTGGTTTTGGTCCAGATCTTCAAGCCCCGGTGTTCGACGGAGGCGCTCCGCAGCGGGCCCGGGCCGGCCGGCAGTCGCGGCGCCAGAATAGTGTGGGCCCTCAACGAGACACATCTAGTCGTCACCGGGTTTGACAAGTAAGTGTTTAAGCCCCGGTGTTCGACGGAGGCGCTCCGCAGCGGGCCCGGGCCGGCCGGCAGTCGCGGCGCCAGAATAGTGTGGGCCCTCAACGAGACACATCTAGTCGTCACCGGGTTTGACAAGTAAGTGTTTAAGCCCCGGTGTTCGACGGAGGCGCTCCGCAGCGGGCCCGGGCCGGCCGGCAGTCGCGGCGCCAGAATAGTGTGGGCCCTCAACGAGACACATCTAGTCGTCACCGGGTTTGACAAGTAAGTGTTTAAGCCCCGGTGTTCGACGGAGGCGCTCCGCAGCGGGCCCGGGCCGGCCGGCAGTCGCGGCGCCAGAATAGTGTGGGCCCTCAACGAGACACATCTAGTCGTCACCGGGTTTGACAAGTAAGTGTTTAAGCCCCGGTGTTCGACGGAGGCGCTCCGCAGCGGGCCCGGGCCGGCCGGCAGTCGCGGCGCCAGAATAGTGTGGGCCCTCAACGAGACACATCTAGTCGTCACCGGGTTTGACAAGTAAGTGTTTAAGCCCCGGTGTTCGACGGAGGCGCTCCGCAGCGGGCCCGGGCCGGCCGGCAGTCGCGGCGCCAGAATAGTGTGGGCCCTCAACGAGACACATCTAGTCGTCACCGGGTTTGACAAGTAAGTGTTTAAGCCCCGGTGTTCGACGGAGGCGCTCCGCAGCGGGCCCGGGCCGGCCGGCAGTCGCGGCGCCAGAATAGTGTGGGCCCTCAACGAGACACATCTAGTCGTCACCGGGTTTGACAAGTAAGTGTTTAAGCCCCGGTGTTCGACGGAGGCGCTCCGCAGCGGGCCCGGGCCGGCCGGCAGTCGCGGCGCCAGAATAGTGTGGGCCCTCAACGAGACACATCTAGTCGTCACCGGGTTTGACAAGTAAGTGTTTAAGCCCCGGTGTTCGACGGAGGCGCTCCGCAGCGGGCCCGGGCCGGCCGGCAGTCGCGGCGCCAGAATAGTGTGGGCCCTCAACGAGACACATCTAGTCGTCACCGGGTTTGACAAGTAAGTGTTTAAGCCCCGGTGTTCGACGGAGGCGCTCCGCAGCGGGCCCGGGCCGGCCGGCAGTCGCGGCGCCAGAATAGTGTGGGCCCTCAACGAGACACATCTAGTCGTCACCGGGTTTGACAAGTAAGTGTTTAAGCCCCGGTGTTCGACGGAGGCGCTCCGCAGCGGGCCCGGGCCGGCCGGCAGTCGCGGCGCCAGAATAGTGTGGGCCCTCAACGAGACACATCTAGTCGTCACCGGGTTTGACAAGTAAGTGTTTAAGCCCCGGTGTTCGACGGAGGCGCTCCGCAGCGGGCCCGGGCCGGCCGGCAGTCGCGGCGCCAGAATAGTGTGGGCCCTCAACGAGACACATCTAGTCGTCACCGGGTTTGACAAGTAAGTGTTTAAGCCCCGGTGTTCGACGGAGGCGCTCCGCAGCGGGCCCGGGCCGGCCGGCAGTCGCGGCGCCAGAATAGTGTGGGCCCTCAACGAGACACATCTAGTCGTCACCGGGTTTGACAAGTAAGTGTTTAAGCCCCGGTGTTCGACGGAGGCGCTCCGCAGCGGGCCCGGGCCGGCCGGCAGTCGCGGCGCCAGAATAGTGTGGGCCCTCAACGAGACACATCTAGTCGTCACCGGGTTTGACAAGTAAGTGTTTAAGCCCCGGTGTTCGACGGAGGCGCTCCGCAGCGGGCCCGGGCCGGCCGGCAGTCGCGGCGCCAGAATAGTGTGGGCCCTCAACGAGACACATCTAGTCGTCACCGGGTTTGACAAGTAAGTGTTTAAGCCCCGGTGTTCGACGGAGGCGCTCCGCAGCGGGCCCGGGCCGGCCGGCAGTCGCGGCGCCAGAATAGTGTGGGCCCTCAACGAGACACATCTAGTCGTCACCGGGTTTGACAAGTAAGTGTTTAAGAACTGCGATTGCCTACTTTCCTAAAAAAATATTAAGTTCGTCAGTTAGATTATCAAAAAGTATTGTACACGTTTTTTGTTGTTATTTGTTGTTCTTTTAGCAAAACCCGTAGGTCACGTTTAGGGTCTCTATGGTTATTCCTACGGACGTAGAACAACAACGACCTCCCACACTTCCTCATGAAGCACTGTTATTTCGCAGAGTATCGGAGCGTCAGATCTACCTGTACAGCGCGAGTGACCTGAGCGCGCCCGTGTGCACCGTGGGCCTCGACGTGTCGCCCGCGATACTGCAGACACACATCGACCACGACTCCGCTACCATCTTCCTTACAGGACGGGTGAGTTATAGTCAGATCTACCTGTACAGCGCGAGTGACCTGAGCGCGCCCGTGTGCACCGTGGGCCTCGACGTGTCGCCCGCGATACTGCAGACACACATCGACCACGACTCCGCTACCATCTTCCTTACAGGACGGGTGAGTTATAGTCAGATCTACCTGTACAGCGCGAGTGACCTGAGCGCGCCCGTGTGCACCGTGGGCCTCGACGTGTCGCCCGCGATACTGCAGACACACATCGACCACGACTCCGCTACCATCTTCCTTACAGGACGGGTGAGTTATAGTCAGATCTACCTGTACAGCGCGAGTGACCTGAGCGCGCCCGTGTGCACCGTGGGCCTCGACGTGTCGCCCGCGATACTGCAGACACACATCGACCACGACTCCGCTACCATCTTCCTTACAGGACGGGTGAGTTATAGTCAGATCTACCTGTACAGCGCGAGTGACCTGAGCGCGCCCGTGTGCACCGTGGGCCTCGACGTGTCGCCCGCGATACTGCAGACACACATCGACCACGACTCCGCTACCATCTTCCTTACAGGACGGGTGAGTTATAGTCAGATCTACCTGTACAGCGCGAGTGACCTGAGCGCGCCCGTGTGCACCGTGGGCCTCGACGTGTCGCCCGCGATACTGCAGACACACATCGACCACGACTCCGCTACCATCTTCCTTACAGGACGGGTGAGTTATAGTCAGATCTACCTGTACAGCGCGAGTGACCTGAGCGCGCCCGTGTGCACCGTGGGCCTCGACGTGTCGCCCGCGATACTGCAGACACACATCGACCACGACTCCGCTACCATCTTCCTTACAGGACGGGTGAGTTATAGTCAGATCTACCTGTACAGCGCGAGTGACCTGAGCGCGCCCGTGTGCACCGTGGGCCTCGACGTGTCGCCCGCGATACTGCAGACACACATCGACCACGACTCCGCTACCATCTTCCTTACAGGACGGGTGAGTTATAGTCAGATCTACCTGTACAGCGCGAGTGACCTGAGCGCGCCCGTGTGCACCGTGGGCCTCGACGTGTCGCCCGCGATACTGCAGACACACATCGACCACGACTCCGCTACCATCTTCCTTACAGGACGGGTGAGTTATAGTCAGATCTACCTGTACAGCGCGAGTGACCTGAGCGCGCCCGTGTGCACCGTGGGCCTCGACGTGTCGCCCGCGATACTGCAGACACACATCGACCACGACTCCGCTACCATCTTCCTTACAGGACGGGTGAGTTATAGTCAGATCTACCTGTACAGCGCGAGTGACCTGAGCGCGCCCGTGTGCACCGTGGGCCTCGACGTGTCGCCCGCGATACTGCAGACACACATCGACCACGACTCCGCTACCATCTTCCTTACAGGACGGGTGAGTTATAGTCAGATCTACCTGTACAGCGCGAGTGACCTGAGCGCGCCCGTGTGCACCGTGGGCCTCGACGTGTCGCCCGCGATACTGCAGACACACATCGACCACGACTCCGCTACCATCTTCCTTACAGGACGGGTGAGTTATAGTCAGATCTACCTGTACAGCGCGAGTGACCTGAGCGCGCCCGTGTGCACTGTGGGCCTCGACGTGTCGCCCGCGATACTGCAGACACACATCGACCACGACTCCGCTACCATCTTCCTTACAGGACGGGTGAGTTATAGTCAGATCTACCTGTACAGCGCGAGTGACCTGAGCGCGCCCGTGTGCACCGTGGGCCTCGACGTGTCGCCCGCGATACTGCAGACACACATCGACCACGACTCCGCTACCATCTTACTTACAGGACGGGTGAGTTATAGTCAGATCTACCTGTACAGCGCGAGTGACATATCCCATGACAATGCAATATTATGATGACATGGAGCTGATCTGATGCTGGAGCTGGAAGGTGGCCATATGAACTCCGCAATAAAACGACACAACCCCATCGAGTTTGGGCTCGTTAGAATCGTCTCAATGAGTAGTTTATGATGGTATGCTGAAAAGTACAGTCGGCAATAAAAGCTTGTACCAAAATGAAATTTATGACAGAAAGTTGTTCTGTTTAGTTTGAATTGATTAGTTAGTGCTTGTGTGTTCCAGGGCGACTCTACGATCTACTGCTACGAGGTGACTCCCGAGCCGCCGTACTTGTGCGCTCTCTCTCACCACCGCGCGCCCACGCTGCAGCAGGGCATCTCCTTCCTGAACAAGAGGTTACTCACCGTAGAGAAGGTTGGTCCGGTTAACACGTTCACCACCAACTATTGGGAATGAGTGAACATTATACAAGTATTTTTGGTGATACGAATAACCTTCCTTAGCACCAGAAAAAAGTTACTGACTTTTCAGCTGCGTCTATTATTTTTGAAAAATATAAACAGTTTCTCACTTACGTTTTGGGTTTAGGACGGCGAATGTGACACTTTGCATGACCCGTCTCATATTACAAAAAATATCTTAAAAATCCGTAGTAAACTGACACTGGCAATGATATTGACAGCTGCAGCAGCTATATTTGTCATTGCCAGAGTCAGATATTTATAATATTTTTTACGTCATACCTGGCCATAAAGTAGTAACCCCACTTCCTGGCCAGATAGAGACGTAAAATGTTGTACTTACCACGGGCGGTAATAAAGAAAGCCTCAGAGCGCATATTTATCGCCCTTGCCTTCGACTCGGGCGTCAAATACCTGCGATCTGAGACATTCTTTGTTTAACCGCCCTAGGTAAGTGATGTACTATTGTAATATGTGGCGGATCAAGGAAAGTGTCACATTCGCCGTCCTAAACCCAAAACGTAAGTGAGAAACTGTTTATATTTTTCAAAAATAATTGACGCAGCTGAAAAGTCTGCATCTTTTTTCTGGTGCTAAGTAAAGTTATTCCTATCACCAAAAAAATAATCAGGCATCTCTGAAATTTTCATCCGTTCCCCTTTTCGTAGCGCCACGCTGGTAGTATCTTACATTTATAAAAATACTAGACATACATACGTAGCTGTATGTATTTACGGGTTGATTTTTCATTTCAGGTGGAATTCGCGAGGGCGCTTCGATTGACCAACGGCAATATCGAGCCTCTGTCCTTCACTGTGCCTAGAATAAAGGTAAGTTAACATATTGTGACAACAGATTAAATTAGATTACATTAACATGCGGAATAATTACATTACAGTTTCACTACTGGTTGTAAACTACATCGGTGTTACAAGGGCAGGGTCAAATCTCATCGTAGAAATTCGTTCGTTTTCGCCTGGACTTCTATTGCTTTTTATACATGCGTGATGTGTGTTCTGAACACACCCAAATCCTCCAGCCTCTAAGGTCTTGTGGAGGTTTCCAGACTAACTCAGGGGTACTACGAGGGGTTCATGGGTATATTAAACAAGTAAGGATCTCACGCCCGTTTATTTACAATAACCACAGGTTAAGCTCTAGTGCTGCTATTATAGTATACGGGTTGACGCGGTCGCGGTCCTATCCTTAAGGTCTACGGGATATTAGTTGGATGCGTTAATCGGGAAGCTCAAGGCTGGCGAGGACGTGCTGTAGGAACCTGGAACCCCTGGCTCGTGAGGACGTGCCACTATTGGCACCTAACATCTATTGTACAGAACCTATTGAAATAGTTAGCCGTATGCATTATTGATTGTAGTTATAGAATAGGAATTTAAACCGACACATAAAATTAGGTGGTTGCTAACCGGCGTAATGACCCTACCACCGCCTGGGGGATGACCTAGTCCAATGCTGGTGAGGGTGTGCTAATACCACCGCCTCGAGGATTAGGGTATTCGGGAACGAGTCAAAGCCGCCACCTCAAAGACACAAGGGAGAAGGGAGGAGCAGTGCTATCCGAAGCGGACTCCGGAGAACACTGGCGCGTTGATCGTCATCGTGAGTCTTCACACACACTATTTAAAGTGTGGCGGGGGCCAGGTCAGGTTTCGTGCCTCTCGCTGATAAACGGGGCACTTGGTGTCATTGGCGGTGTGCCCGCCGGCGCAGTTCGAGCAGGTTGGCTGCTCGTCCCGGGGTCTCCTGCAGTCTCTAGCCGCGTGGGGGCCCGCACAGCGCACGCATCTCCGCGGGCGGTGGCAGCCCTGTGAGTGGTGCCGAAACCCTTGGCACCTGTGGCATTGCAGTGCTGTATCTTCACGTCCGGAACACACAGGAGCTGCCTCAGCCCGTAGATCCCGACGTTGTCTTTCGGTCGTCCCGCCAGTTGGAGGAAGTAAATGCATCTCCACCTCGACTGGGTGGCCGAGCGCCAAGCAATGTCCTAGCGATGTCTTCGGTAGGCGTGTTGGCGGGGAGTCCGCGGAGTGACACCTTCATCTTCTTCTCCCTGTCCAGTTGATAGATGTGCCACTCTACGGCTTCTCCTGCCTTCTCGAGGTCATCAAGGCGGCGCTCCACCATGCGGTACTCCCTCTCGCTCCGCGGGGTGAAGCGCAGGCCGCTGCCCATCGCCTTGCAGGCGGGGGCCTCCCCCAGCTCTTCGGCTATGCCTGCCACGACCTTGACCCAGTTCGACAGTACTGGGGCCACGATCGTGGGATATCGGGGCTGCGGCGTTTTCTTCGGCTGTGTCACGGCGGCTGTCCTCTTATGGGCAGTTGCGGCGGCGGTGGCTGCGGCAAAGGAGCCGTTTCCGGCAGCATTACTGGGCGGCTCTTGTGCCCGGTTCGTTGATGGGCGGGCGGGCGGCACGACGGCGGTAGACGTCGGCTGGGCAGCAGTGCAGTGCAGTGCGGCGTTGAATGCGCGCTCGCGACGACTGACTATCTCACAAACCCCCTAGGGGGCTCGGTGAAGCCGTGCGGTGTGGCGGGATCGGGCGCCGTCCGCGACTACGGCTGGGGTGGGCGTAACGCCCGGCTGGTCCGGTGGGGTCATCTGCTTCGTCCGTCGGTGCGATCGAGCCCTGCCGGGTGGGACTCCCGAGGGAGAAGCCCAGCGAACGACCTGCGGACCGACGGCACTACAGGAACGTCCGTGTTCGTTAATTTTGATACAAGTCGGCCAGTCCTCTCAAGATTATGGGGACTGGGTTTGTACCTTGCTGCAGGGCGCCGAGCACGTCCTGCAGGATCTTGATACATTGCGCTGTCGTCCTCTTCCTACTGCCTTCTTGGCTTGTCTATAGGGGAGGGGGCGCAATGTGGCGGGGGGGCCTAGTCGGCGCTGCGATGTTGGGGGCGGGAGCGGCCGTTTGCGGCCTGCTCTGGGCGGTAGTCTGGGTGGTCTGGGCGGGGGCCTGGGCGGTGGCTGCGGCAGTTTGCGTGAGGGCGGCAGCGGTCTGGGTGTCCGAGTGCAGCGGCGGCGGGGCCGGACTGTCCCCTGCCCCGTCTGCCTCTTCCTCGGCGGCGGCGGCGTGGTGCCGTCTCATTTGCTCTCGCCATCAGCGAGTTGGGAGCGTTTTCTGAGGGCTGCACGGAGCGCTGCTGGGGCACAACTTGCCCGCGACGGTTGTGCGGGGAGCTGTGCCCGCCCTCTTGATGTCGCTCGCGCTTTATATACCCGCGCTGCGACCGGTCAGCGTGACGTCACCGCTCTGCTCGAAGCGTCGCGCCGGCCGCTGTCATTATCCACGGCGCGCAGCCGCGGTATGCCGCAGGCATCTTCACACATAACTAATTTGTTTCCAGAGCGAGCTGTTCCAAGATGACCTGTTCCCGCCAACCCTGGTGACGTGGGAGCCGTGGCAGCCGGCCGCCGCCTGGCTGCAGAACCGCCGCGTGGCTCCGCGCACAGCCAGCTTACAGCCGCCGGGCATGCAGCCGTGTGAGTCTATTGCACATTTACTGAATGGATCTTCCCCAAACCTATAATAGCTTGTGGCGAGCTGACGACGAGTGGCGACACTGCGGACTCCTCACCTCCAGAGGGCCCGAGTGATCTGGCCCGAGCCTCTGTGTTTGTCAACCGGCCGACCAGAGTGGGGTCGCAAAAGCGGAGCCTGTGCCCCGCGCTGTGGTGGTTGGAAGTGTAAAATGTCATAACTCCAGCGGCCTTTGATCGGATTACTGGGACGTGGCGCACCGCAGACTCGTCTCTCGACCACCTCACAGCCGCTCAGACGTGTTGCCCCATATATGGTCGCACTGTGCGTGCGACTGTTTCGTGGGGCCCACTTAGCGAGTTGGCGAGTCACCGCCTGCCTTTTTACAATTTTGAGTCTGATTGTCACGGCAGGTGTCCGCTAGTCTCCTCCCTTAACCCGGACCCATGACCTTAGTTTCCATCGCAGTCCCAATGCTGCACTGCAATAGTCTTTGCACCTGGCGGGGACCATCACCGCTTGTATCATGTTGTGTGCTTGGAGATGGTATCCGCTATGTGCATCCCTCGCTTTAGATTTTTTTTTTTTTATTATTTACTGGCTTCGGCCCCACGCAAACCTCCCAAAATTTCAGGTCTCTAGATATGGAAAAAAAACATACATAATAATCATCATCATATCAGCCGAAGGACCTCCACTGCTGGACATAGGCCTCCCCCAAAGAGTGCCAAAATGCGCCACCCGCATCCAGCGGACTCCCGCGACCAGGTCATCAGTTCACGCCTCGCTTTCCGGTACGTGGTCGCCACTCGAGGACCTTTCCGCCCCAACGGCCATCGGTTCTACGTGCAATTTGCCCCACCCACTGCCACTTAAGTTAGGGCTATATCGATTACCTTGGTTCTGCTGCGGATAGCCGCATTTCTGATGCGATCCACGCAGAGAAACTCCCAACATTGCCCTCTCCATTGCATTTTGGTATTGCTTAAGTATGATTTCCCATGTCTTGCCAGTGTCAGCGCACACGCCGCCCGCCGCCCGCGAGCCGGCGCGGCCTCCGCAGAAACCCAAACCGGACCTGATCAAGTCCCACGTGCCGCTGGATCCTAAGGAGAAACAGGACAGTGTAAGTTCTTAAACAAAATACTAAGGCCCGTGCGGCTCCGCCCTCGTATCGCAAAGAACATCAGCGAAGACGCAGGAATAGTACATTACATTAAAGGCCGGGAAAACACGGATTCCCGGCCAAGTAGGTTTAGAGATACGAGGCCGGGAATCTGTTTTCACGCCGAGGCATGTATAGCGCTTTTCTCAAACATGCAATTAACTAAATAAATAAAGATCCTCAAATCAAACTCATTTTCATAGCTGATGCTGTGCCACAAATAGTGGAATGAAAATATAAAAAAAAATTCTTCCCGGCCTAGGCCTTCAATTTCGTATGAAATTCCTTTACAGTTCTCTCGAGTTGATCCGCCCGAAACGATACAACCCACGTAATGACGACATTACGTGGGTTATATCAGGATAAAGAAAAGAATCTTCAAAGTGCCTACTCCTTTACTTAAAACTAAATTTGCTTTGCGTTTTCATACATTTCTACTTCCGCCCGCACATCTATAACACATTTGCTAAACGTATTGACCTAAGAAGAAGCAGTGTCCTAGAGGCAAAAATTAAAATCCAATCTCTATTGTTACCTTGGAACTACGAGCAATCGGAAACAATCATTAATGTAATATCATAACATACACTCACATACATTACATACATACACTACACACTACACATACACATACATCACCAGACAAGCACCCTAATATAATTAATTAATTGTTCGTTTATAATTGTATTTTTTTCTCTTTTTACTTTGTCTTGTTTTCATGCTAAGCCGCATGGACAGTTTTTTTATTTTTTTTTTTATTTAGGTAAACAGTTAATTAGTATTTGTCTTGGTCTCCACGGGACAGGCCTAGCCTAGTGTGGGACCACAGTTATGTTCCTGAATGTCTGTCTGTATACGTTAATAATAAATATTATCATTTCATTGCATGTTTGAGAAAAAAATATTTTGACAGGAAAAATATTGTCACTTTATCTGCATTGTCAACAGATAATGAAGTCGATGAGTGCGAAGGTTGCGGTGAACCTGAAGTTAGAGCAGGACAACATGGAGGGAGTGGACGAGGCCGAGTGGGACCAGTGAGAGGCCACGACGACGCTTCTTACCCGCACACCAAAACACACCCTAACGCGCACACAGCAGGACTCAGAATAGCTTGCACCTGCCAGGGGACAACCAGAATAACTATCTGTCGTCATCCATTTATTCTAGGCCCGAAAACCACTACAGTGTTTGTCAAACGGTTTGGGGACACTAATCGTTTTTTGTGACGCTTTGGACAATTTCTAAATTTATAAAAGAGGGTATAATTTGTACCGTTTAAAAAACACTGTAGATAGACATAAAACTGTATCCACTAGAGGTAAGTCTCAGAAGTTATTGCTCTCGCCTTCGGCTCGTGCCAGCGACCTGGGCTACTATTTGGCCACGGTGTGTAATGGACTATAAACCATCTACTGCGTTATAATTTAACACAAGACTGTATTACATGTGTGTAAGAAGTTATGACGCTTTAAGTAGGACAAGTTCCAATTTTTGTATATCCTAGTGATAGCTTAGCGATATAGACATGATTTTACTCCTCGGATATGTAATGGCTACGATTCGTAGCCCTGTTTGTAACGGTATTTATTTTATATTCGTGAACTTTATACAATGTTCAAAATAATATTTTAACAAGTGAACACAGAGTTTGTTTTATAATTGTCATATAGATGAAATTATTGAAATAATATATATTAGTTATTACTTCATATACGCTTGCTTTAAATACCTAAATTCGATGAATTTATAGGAACAATGAAATAAATTTGTCTCTCTTCGGGAATCCAACTTATACAATCAATGCTCGCTACTTACAGCCAAAGAAATATTGACATGAAAGTGAAAAAATACCTTTTCAAACAGGTCTATGTAATACCACGTATACATTAATATGTTAGCGGTTGGCCGTCATGTGACAAATATATGACAACAGTATAATAATTAGGTCACTATGGTAACAAACATGGCCAAGGCCTCTGCAAAGTTGTATATACAATTATACATGTCCAACGTGTCAGTGTAAATGATACATAGAACTATACTTTATCCAATATACGAAGTCCCCGTATAACTCCCGACCCGTACGCATGGACACCTTGATATTTTATACAACTTTTTTCCGAAATAGCGAAGCTTCCCAGTAATAGTAAGCTAGCGATACTAAGTATTGTATTTGAAGTATTATTCCTAACGTGGAATGTTTTCAGAGAAACAGTTAAAATATGAGTTGCTTTAGTTAATCTGCAAATTATTTTACGTCATACCTGGCCATAAAGTAGGAATTACCGCACGCTATGCGTGCGGAAAACCCCACTTCCTGGCCAGATAGAGACGTAAAATTTTGTACTCACCACGGGCGGTAATAAAGAAAGCCTCAGAGCGCATATTTATATAACAAAAATACCTGCGATCTGAGACATTCTTTGTTTAACCGCCCTAGGTAAGTAATGTACTATTATTTGGCACTAACGAAGACTTGGATAATAGTATAGTGAGATGTTTCTAATATGTAGGAATTGTCATAAACAGCTTATGTTTAGAACAATGCTTATGTTAACAAAGGGAACAAAAGCATCGTTCTAAAGATAAGCTGTTTATGACCATTCGGACATCTTAAAAACATCTCACTCTATTCTGACTTACTTTTCAGTTTTCACTGTATCTGAGGTAAACATTTCACGGATCGTACATTAAATGGTGCGTGTTGTTATGGGATTCCGTTGAACAAATACTTCACTTTCGGATACCGGCGCCATATTTTAGTATGTTGTTAGGCATGTCCCCAGGATTCCAAAACTGCCAGGAGACAATCTCTAAGGAGTCGGTCTCCCCTGTAATGACGTCATCAAAAACGCCGCGGCCGCGCTTGGAAAAGTGTAAATTACACCCAAACTATGCAACGTACATACACATGTGGGGTACCAAATGAAAGCTGAATAAATTGTCAATAGTTTATTTCTACATTATATTTGAATATATACGCTAGTTTAAGTAAAAGAATAAAAAAATCAAGGAAAAATCGAAGGACTTTCAGATTTTGCGGCAAAACTAGAAAAGATACACGAATGTATAAACGTGTATTATATCACGTAAAAGCTAAACAAATATGCTATAATTCTTGCCATCATTGTGATTCCATATATCCATACATTTAAGAGGTATTTGCAAAATTGTAGAGAAGAAAAGTGAAAAGCCTGCTATTAGATTTTCGGCAATCGAAATTGCTCTGAAACGTATCAATATATTGAATTACAATAGTACATAGTTTTGGTTTAATATAGACGTTTCAAAAAGCGGGAGCGGGGGGCTTTTCACTTTTCTTCTCTACAATTTTGCTACATTAAGTTTTTGATGACGTCATTACAGGGGAGACCGACTCCTTAGAGATGGTCTCCCGGCAGTTTTGGATTCCAGGGGACATGCCTAACAACATACTAAAATATGGCGCCGGTATCCGAAAGTGAAGTATTTTCCTCTTACAACATGCACTAACCCACGTACGGAAAACCGAATCGTGTATTTATTTGATCTCACGTTCGACCAAACTCTGACTGTGACACAATGCTCATTAAGGCTCACTATATACATATACAATTCAATTCCCGAAGTGTTGTGGCGAAGTGATATACTAGATAATCTAATCACTAAGAAACTGAATTAATTTTTAATCTGACTCGCACATATTCCAATGATCATTTCACTCGAGAGATTTTATGTCAATCATCTTCGAGTAACTTTTGAACCCGAAAGGTAAAATGTTAGGGCTTGTTCACACGAGAGATTATCCAAAGCGCGTTAAAAAAGCGTAAGTATGCAGCTATCTGTAGGAGTGATATCTCTGTCTGGCATATAGCGTTTCTATCACTGTTTTTAACGCGCGTTGGATAAACGATTCTGTGAATTAATGTTAGGCCCCCATACACTATTGTCCTGTGACAGATAGTGATGACTGAATTATTCTGAATTTAATTAGGCTACCTATAAAAAGTTTCCAAACTCGAAGATGTTTTTTACACAAGAATCCTTAACTCCGAAGCGTAACATCCCTACGTTTGCCATATGAAATGCATTTATTAATACTTACTTTATGTATTTTAATATTGTTACTATATAAATTGTAACGCGTATATATAGATAAGGAAATATAGGGTACTTCTACTTTAGGGAATTGACGATTGTTTTTTTTTCTAAGTATTGCTACGGTTATTAGGGTTATAGTCCACTGATAGCATTAGATCGTCGGTGGATGAAACCGGATGTAACCGGATTTATTTATATTGTATACAAAATCATATGTATTATATTGATAACGCGTTTAGTATAGCTAGTTGATGCCATACATCACACATTTTGCTCAAGCAGCCAAAGACTTCTCTCTTTGACATTTATTTACTAATGTTGATTATGTACTCGGTTCCTATATGCTCCATATAGCTGTATGTTTGAACAATCATAATAGATTTTTGTTATACAATATGTAAATGGCTCAATTGCTACAAATATATAATATTATAATGTACTAGTTAATCGCGCGGCTTCGCCCACATATTGCAAAAAACGCAGCCAACCCCATGGGATAAAATATAGCTTGTATCTATCCCGAAGTTATATTTTATATGCTGGTTGAAGGATTTTTTTAATCGGATAAAAAAATTCGGAGGTGGGCTACATATAAAGTTACAAAGCTACATACATTTCACAGACATTCAGGGTTAGATGCCTCCAGACATTTCCGGACTGAAACGTTCGGAATAAAACCTGTTTTGATATATGAAAATCGCCAAAAGTATGAACGAATATGCTCAATTTATTAGCTTAAAGGAACCGAGGTAGACTACTATTCCTTAAACCCAAGCACTTTTTAACGGGACGGCATTTAAATCTACTGACGCTCTAGTATAAGTTGTATCTATATAGGGTGGGCCATACATTTTTGTAAATGGCAACTCTAAATATCTTGTATGATAATAAATTATATAGTTTTTGAGTGTAGGGATATTTGACATTACTTTATGCAGTTTTATTTGCAATGAAGCGTTTTACTGATCAGCAACGAGCTTTTTGTGTAAAACAGTTTTATAAAAGCAACAATTTGTATGTAACAGTTCACCGCCTATTTAGGAGGAAGCCCGGATCTCACTCCGGCCGATTTTTTCGTGCGAGGATATTTATAAAGTCAAGCAAAATCTGCGTTTTCGTTTGCAGGAGTGCCAGCGAAGAGATGGGGGTCATTTCAAATATGTTATTTTCAAAAAATAAATTTCATTAGATGTTAGTCACAAAAATGAAATGATCAGGAAATTAACTTTCATGGTTTTATTTTCATCAAAGTTTCAAAAGTAAAAAAAATATTGGCTCACCCTGCCATACGTATTGAAACTAAACGCAAACGCGTTCGAAAACGTATATATGTATCGATAAAACTTAAACTAGAGCTACTGACTACATTTAAGTTTACTGTTGTAAACACGAAATTAAACCTTACGTGAATGGATTTAAGTAGCAACTTGCACGGTTCGTCTCAACGAAATAATCCTTATAAAACAAATGTTAAAAAAAAAGGTTTAATGAGCAGTAGTCCTAAATTTCATCTTATTGTGCCGCTATTTGAACGGAAATTAAATTAATTGGTTATTCATATGAATGAATTTAATGTAAGTATATGGAAAGCCGTTAATTTGATTTCCATTGTGATCGCGAAATAATACCTGTCACGGGTAAAAACTATGTGATTTGGTCTTTTTGATTATGTACTCTATATTTTATATGTAGGCATCATTACATGTCCTATTAAAGAATCTCATACCGACATTATTTAATATAATTTATAATTGTAAGTTTTGTTAAGGATTATTCGGTAAATGCATTGACAGTGCGTTTTGACTGAGCGAGCGAGAAGATCTATCTCTTATACATTTATTATAAAATACTTGGATTAGAGGGAAATTGCGCGATTCAGCATTTTCGAATTGCAATATCGGTTGATTTTTGCCGACGTGTCACAACTGAAAAGACGTGTCACAGTGGAACTGACTCAAAAGCGCGCGAGTTAATCAATTTGCGGCGTTTGTGTCACAATATCCGACGTGACACATCTAGTTAACACGTGGCCAACATTTTATTTCAGTTAGTCATTTTATTATTCGTAAGTCTCGCAATGAATTTTTGTAAATTAATAAAATAACGTGGACTTTGCTCCTCATATCCATCTCGCTCTAATTAAACGCTTACGAGCGAGACAATAGGAGGTACGTACGCTTTCGTATTACTTAAATATGAATAGAGTAGTTGTAATTTTATTACTAGTCAAAAAGCTATTCCTTGTGGATTCACGCGTATTTCTTTAATATTAATTTATGATTATGAGTAAAGAGTATTTTCCTTTAAATTAAGTCTGTCACTTTGGTGAAACTACATGCAGTAGTTACTGCTGAAAGAAAGAAAGAAAGAAAATACGTTTATCACGCAGCGCTGTTTGTCGTATCCATTTTTAAAACTTTTTTTAACTGTTATATATATCGCGGCTGTGGCAGTAGATATTGAATGGAGTTATTGCCAAGTGACGTTTGCACATATTCATAACATGGCGAAAAGCCATGTCACCAATATAAGGCTAATACGCACCTTTGGTATACCTATTTTCAACTCGTTTATACAACCTTCGGCATTCATCATTGTAACTAATAACTATAGTGTTTTTCAAAAACATAAGAATGACAAAAGTTATACTAAACGAATATAAATTGTAATTCACTCATTCGTATGACTTAATTTCAATATTTAATCGCATAAAATATCATAGACCACATGACCTTTATAATCGAATCCTGCAGTGGTGTGAAAAATGACAAGTTTTGTGAGACTTTTAATGTCTTACCTTTTTAAACTAAAAACTATCTCATTGGTTCCTGTTAACTCGTTCATTACCAGGAATCTCTCGCTCTGGCCCCTATTGCACCAACTTGACAATTGTCACCTGACAACGACAATTCTCCATACATTGCTGGTTCCACAAATAACCTAGCGACTACCTTAACTTCTAGAACAAGCAATGTATGGCGAATTGTCAGTGTCAGGTGACAATTGTCAAGTTGGTGAAATAGGGGCCTGGTCGTAGGAGCTTTTCTCTACATACGGCGTTCCCCATATTGTCGGCTGTTCTTGGCATTGAATGTGTCGAACTTCACTAGGAGGTCGATTTTTTTCGCTTACCATCTCAGTCGCATTTCAATATATTTCGCGGCGATGTAACATGTCAGAACGAGCGACCAAAACATATTGCAATACAATCGATTGTACGGGAAGTTTGACAGTTCCCTGCGGCAGTGTTTTTCAACCTGTGGGTCGCGACCCTTCGGGGGGTCGCCAAGCTTCTTGAAGGGGGTCGCCGCTACTTGGGTTTTGTAAGTTGAAACATGTAGGGATGAAATAATACTCGTATTTGTAAATTGAAAATAAATAATTCAAGACAGTGCAGAGTCCCCCCTCTGCACTGTCTTAAATTATTCGACCCCCCTACATTGAAATCGCGCCATGAAAAAGGTTGAAAAACACTGTTCTGCGGGATGACAGCTGCCGGCGCCTTATTTAGTCGCAAGGACGCTCGAATCTTCATACAAACGTAGTTTCGTTCGTATTTTAAAACAACATGCTAGAATAACATTAAAATTTGTATACCCAATGGGATCCGACATAACTAGGTTCTGTTGATAGAAATTAAAATAGAAAAAAAAACTGGCCAAGTGCGAGTCGGACTCGCGCACGAATGGTTCCGTACCATTTATCTATAAATATTTATTCAATTCTGTTTTTAGTATTTGTAGTTATAGCGGCAACAGATATAAATCATCTGTGAAAATTTCAACTGTCTAACTATCACTGTTGATGAGAGAGACAGCCTGGTGACAGACGGACTGACAGGCAGACAGACAGCGGAGTCATAGTAATAGGGTCCCGTTTTACTCTTAGAGTACGGAACTCTAAAAATTGAGCGAGAAGAACGTTTTACATACAACGTCTAATCGCTTAAGGCGCCGTAGGTTCAGCTAAGTTAAGCGAACAGAGTTTTCGAAACAATATATTGCGTCTGTTTATAATAATATGCCTTCAAAAAAAATACGAATAGTGAGGCTTTTCTGCAGGGAAATCAGTGATTAGAAACATGATTAAACAATTTTCGCTCAATACAAAAAAACACGAACATAGGTCTGAAATACACTTAAAACATTCGTAACAAATTATGCATAAAAGCTAAACATATTAAAATTGGTTCCAAAAATCGGCAATATCATGTTTGAGAGAAGTTAGTGATTACTTTTTTATTAATTTAAACGCACAAAACTTAAATTAAAAAACATGATATCCGCGCTTTAGAACACGCACTTCCATCTCGCTCACGCTTATGCTCAGTTAGAAGGAGAGAAGACCATGAACCAAGGGGGCTTTAATTTTTTTCTATTGTATTTATACAGGGTGACTGGTAATTCGACCTATTCCTTGAAAGGGGTTATACTAGAGCTAATTTGCAACAATTTATGTCCAGTCAACCAGGGGTCGAAACACGATTTTTTTTTAATTTTTCGAGTTTTTAGTTTGTTTGAAAAAAAATCGACTTGCAGCCTTAGTGCTGATTGTGACAAAAATGTTTTTTTACCATCCAAATGGAAGTACTTTTGTCACAATCACCAGCTTAAGGCTGCAAGGAGAATTTTTTTCATACAAACTAAAAACTAGAATATCTCGGAAACCAGCGAGTTTCGACCCCTGGTTGACTGGACATAAAGTGTTGCAAATTAGCTCTAGTATAACTCCTTTCAAGGAATAGGTCGAATTACCAGACTACCAGTCAACCTGTATTATAATTTAAAGCAATATAAACTAGTTTTCGATCTAAATATGACATATCCCATTGTGTAATCAAAGTTTCATGTTTTCTAGCATGTTGTTTTAATATGGGCACCAAACTACGGTCGAATGGACAGTCCACAAATACGCAGTACGTACGTACGTACGTATCTACGCAGACTAGATATTTTTCACACCACAAACTTTACTCCATCTTAATTATAAGACTGTATTGATGTTTTGTAACGAGTTGTCATACGAAATGCTTTTGCACAATATCCTGTTCCGTACCAAAGTTGTGAAATGACAATAATTGGTTTCGATACGAGATATCTTCCAAATTGCATTATTTTCTTTTTCTAAACTGTCCTCCGTTTGACACATATTTTATCTGGAAAATGGTTGTCACACATATTTAATTGATCAAGTAAATTTCTCTGTCTTACATTTGTATGGAGAATCGAGCTTACGCGGACTCTTAACCTCCTAAGGCTCACCATACGATACAAAAATGGTATTGAAATTCCAATCTATGCTATAGATTCCGCAATAAAAAAATTCTTTTGTTTCAAAAGACCAAAACGAAACAAATGCAACTCTACTTAAATTGATAGTATTTTTCACAATCGTGTTATAATAGAGAGCTTTTTAGTCGAGTACCGTGTTTAGGCCACGAAGCTTGCTGAGTGGCCTAAGTAAGGTACGAGATTAAAAAGCTTGATTATAACACTATTGTGAACAATACTTTTTGTACGAGTTCATTAAAATTAATTTTCTACGAGTCAACTGAACTAATTAAACAAACTCGATACTGTTGAAACGAAGTGCAGCTCATCGCTCGTACGCTCGTTGATATTTTAAAAGACATCAACGAGCGTACGACATCAAAGCGATTCTATTGGTCCAATTCATTACAGTTCAGTAAAGCAGCCACGTGATTGGTCGAATTTATTTTAGTTGTCTGGAGCGTATCGAAAAGTAGTTATTTCGATTGTTTCGACAGTAACATGGACTACAACTATGAAAAGAGTGACGTTGCAGTATTCTCTATGAAATCTTAATACACATATTTTAATCGTCGAGTACAAAAAAATTATTTAAATTCCATTAAGGCGACGTGAGCTCCGAAAACGGATTAAAAACAATCGTAACTCTTGTTTGGATTATAATACGACTGCCCTAAATTAGCAATATTGAGGCCTTTCTCGAGGGACAACAGCTATTCGAGTCCTCAGTTTTTGACTTTCGCTCGATAGAAAAAAATCACGAACATATGTAGGCACAAGAGACAAGACATTAAAATTAAAAAAACATGATATCCGCGCTTGCGAACACGCGCTTCCATCTCGCTTACGCTTATGCTCAGTGAGAGGGAGAGAAGACCACGAGCCTACGTCCCCTTAAGATAATACTTCCTATGAGGCTAAGCCGGACCTATAATTTAAAAGTTTACATTTATTAACTGCAAGGATAAAATGCTGGCAATTTAGTCCTCAAAGCTTACACTTTAAGGTAGATTATTGACTGTCAGAAACACGTGTTACTACCATTTTCCAAGATCATACTGTATCTAGAAGTATAATTTGACATTTATTTAAAATTTCGAATGTTTTAGTAGTCATTTCTTATGAACGCAGATCATATTATTCAGGTAGGTAGGTAAGTTACGGAAGTTTGTTCTCACTTACTAGTCTTATATAAAAATGCAAAATTTACAAGTTAATACGTATTATTTTCAAATGAATTGGAACGTCAAGTGTGATTGCTACAATTTTGGATAAACCAGTGCCAATGTGTTTTTTTTTTTAATTTTGTATAAAGATTGGCTAATACGTGCACCCTTATCAACCAACATTTTCATTGTATATTGGTAATACAAATGAAGCTATTGCTTTAAGATACGGTTGATTTTTCAGTGTGTCGTATCGAATGATTTTGGTTGGTAAGGATTGATAGCAGACATTAGCGAATGTGTGTATTTTTCATACTTTTTGATGTATCCCCTACAGATATCCTAGTGTTAAGGCAATATTTGGAAATATTTTTATTATTTTGCATTTTTTTATTAAACTCTTGCTAAATAAATTATGTGTTTTATTTATAAATGAGTGGTTTTCTTTAATATCACGTCCAAGCTTTATGGAATATTTGCGCCTCGGCAACGAATGGGCTACAAAGTATGTTCAAACTGAAGGTTCATTCTCTTTCTGAAAAAAATAATTAAGGGGAGTAGTTTCGGAGATTACCTTCTAGGTACATACAAACGTACATTTTACAGGCATTTTATTATTAATAGTTCATAAATGTAGAATGATTCATAAATGTAGAAGCTACGGTAGCCTAGTGGTTCAGGCGTGTGGCTGTCAAGAGGCGGTCGTGGGTTCGAATCCCGGCTCGTACCAATGAGTTTTTCGAAACTTATGTACGGAATAGGTAGAGGAACCAAAAGATGAACACCACCCAATAGTTGAACGTTTTGTCGTAAAATTGAAATAAAAAAATCGCGACACATTTTACGCCTTCGGGATATTTTTTTCCTAACGCATCATCCCTTTGCCGAGGCTGGCATTTAAACTCCCATACAGTTCCCACACACACTCGGCTGTGAGCGGTTGTCGCGTCGAGGTCTCGCGCCAAAATCACCGTTTGTATGGAGATTTACTTAAGGAAAGCGCTCTTAAATTTAAGCTCTAAATTATGTATAAAATTGAATAAAACGTCTACATGGATTGTTTTGCGTGATATAGATTCTTGATTAATGCCTTTAATGGATTATCTATCACAAATTGCGTATTTATTGTTAATTTAAGAGATATTAAGCGGCTACGGGACTGTTCGCCCCCGGATGTAGTGCGCTTGGTCTACCATGCGTTGTGCCAGTCGATCATGCAATATTGCATTGGAGTCTGGGGCAGCGCTGGTAAGACGATACTGCTTGGACTTGAGCGCGCGCAGCGTGCAGTCATTAAGGTTATGCTGAAGAAGTCTTTTCGATTCCCAACAGACACGCTATACAGAGAAACAGGATACCTTAGAGTTAGGCAGTTAGGTATTCATCCTCAGCGCAGCTGTTAGAGTTCACCGCAGTATTGCGAAGTCTTCTTTGGAAGATCACGTAATAAACAAACGAATATATAGGATACCAGTGCCCCTCGTTAAGTCCGCACACGCTAAACGTATTGCATTTCACTCACATCCGTTTATCTACAATGCCGTCTGCAAAGCCTGTAATCTAAAAGAATGCACAGTTTACAAATTTAAATCCACTATCAAGCAATGGTTTACTACCCTGTCATATGCTGACACTGAAAGTCTCCTACAACCATGTATCTAGGAGTCTCACACTTATTTAGTAGGTATGTTACTCGCTCTAATATCCATACACTTATACACACATACACACACATACACGCACAATCACACAGAAACTCGCTTGCCTACCTGTTTTACAAATAAATTACCTACTAGGAACTTTTAAAATTTTGAGTACAAATATATTTATTAAGTTTTCGGTTTAATACTTTAAAATAATGTTTGTCACAGTTTATAAACTTTCTTTTTTATAACACAACTTCGCTCTTGTGGCTCATTACTCATTATAATTATAGATAACAGATGTAACTGATAACTCCATGAGTTCCAAGATACAGGCTCAGCCTAGTTTGGGACTCACCAGATATCGCTTTCCTATTATGTAACAGTGTCTTTTTGTGTAATAAAGTTATTATTATTATTATTTAGCGTTCAACTAACGGTTCCAACTTTTTGTACCTGAGCCAATAGATGAACGGTGTTCATCTACTGGGCAAGGTATAGTTTTTTCAAATGCTTATATAAATTCTTATTGAAAAGGTACATAAAACTTTTATGGCTCAAATGAATCGTTTTTTAACTGTTGATTTTTGAACCAAAAGTTGAACGTGAGTATCCATTCGCAACACGGTTATTTTGGGCTTTGTTTTACTATGAAAAGCACGATTGTTCAACAAAGAACCGCTGCCCAGAAGATGAACGAATAAAATTAGTTCGTTCAACTTTTGGCTTCGATTCCAATAAGTGAACGCTCTGTTAAATTTAGTCCGTTCATTCCTTTGCCATCGTGCCCAATACATGAACGAACAAAATGTATTCGTTCAAGTTTTAGGCAAGGGTTAGTACAATGAACATCTTAATAACAAATATACGTAATCTGACTTATACATATAAAACCCAACAATTTATCTATTTTAATCTAATGATAAATTAATAAAAAAATGTTTTAATGATTAATATGTAAATAAAACTAGTGCCTATGCCAAATCCTGGGATTAGGTGTTAAAGCGGAGCCCGGGCTCCTTTAGGGGCACAACCGGGAATAACGCTAAGAGGATGATTCATAAATGTAAACTTTCGTGAGTCATATTTAAAATTATACTAATATAACACTTAAAATCGTGTATTAATTTCACCACGGGCGACATGCTACGAATCCGACGGGAGTTCTTTGGGATGAGTTTTCTTGACGCCACAGAGCAAGTAGCAGTGTTTTTATGTTTACGGTTTTCTATAAGGTGGAGTGGAGTGTATCCAAAACGCAAGACTGCGTCAATTAGGGTTGCCATATGGAAGAATTAAATGTCCTGACAAAAATCCGGACATCACCCTATAAATCCTGACATTTCTTGTAACAGAGATTTGGCGTAGCTTGAACGACGCACCGGCGGCGCGCTGCGCTCTGCGGTGTACTGTATAGTGGATATATCCTTCTCTTTCCCTCCGCCCGACCCCGTAGCCCCCTCCCTGCGCACGCGTGACCTGCGCCCGCGCGCGAAGCACGCATCGTATCGCAGCTGCTCGCGTAGTTTAGTCGCCTCGTATGTTTCGCGTTGATTCTTTCCTAAAAATCCGGACACTTGCCAAGTCCGGCCGCAATCCGGACAAAGGGTTAAAAATCCTGACATGTCCGGACAAATCCGGACGTATGGCAACCCTAGCGTCAATCGACTTGACATTGTCTTGGCCTTCGTATCGTTTGCCGCATCCAATCAACGCCCTATTTATCCTTTGTAAAATGTCAACAATGTCAACACTGCGTTAAACCTGCCCATTAAACAATAATATGAACTACTAAAAAACAGAATTAAATAAATATTTCAAGATAATGGTACGGAACCCTTCGTGCGCGAGCCCGACTCGCACTTGGCCGGTTTTATTTTTTTCTTCGTGGGGTATCCCGCGTGGCTGGGGAACCACACGGGTATGACGGCCCCCGGAGACCGCCAGGACTAAGAAAGATAGAAAATTATTTTTAGCGCAAAGAATAATAGGTAAATGTTTAAGCAAAATTAACGTCATAAAATCTAAAAAAAAAGAAAAAACCGGCCAAGTGCGAGTCGGAAATACATCATCAGTGAACATTTCAACTGGAACTATAATCGACGTTCAAACCCCCCCCCCCCCCCCCCTCAATTGGTACAAATAATGATTGTGAGAAAAAAAACAGCGGCGAGGCGCGCTGCGACGTGGTTACCACGTTCGTTCGCCCCCTAACCCCCTCCATAATAAGTACAACTTGGAAAAGTTGAAAAACACCCGACATTTTCCAATATCTCAAAAACGGCTGAACCGATTTTGTTGAAACGTAAGTTAAGTTAACTCGATCACATCAGCTTATGATCAACTTGTGTGGGCGACAGAATGTAGTTTGTGAAATGTAGGACCTACGGGTCACGAAGAGAAAGGGTGTTGTATAGTATGTGAACGATAAGGCCTACGGGCCACGAAGAGAGAGGATGTGTAATTATAATTCCTTCACATAAGGACGGCAATTGTGCCCAGATTAAGCTCCTAAAGCAAACGGCTCATATAAGAAGCGCGCAATTTATTTAGGACCTAAGTACAATAGGTACAGACGAAGAAAATAGCTTAAAGTAAAGATAAAGGTACCAGGTACCTCCAGTAATTATTTCATAAAGATCGATAGGGGGAGAGCCCCTGATAAATGAGGGAGAGATAGCCAAATTATTTGTAAAGAAACCAACTTGAGACTATATCCAGATCTAGTCCGTCAACAAGGGACATCGGTAACTAGAGTTACGAAAAATGTGAAATAAAAATGTACACTACGTATGCATAGAGTTTTATTGCATATTATGGTGCAAGAATGGTCAAGGTTCAGGTTGATTTCTCGTTGATTTCTCTGATTGGCTAAAAAGACGGGAGCAAAGTCAAACTTATGCTACCACGTTAATGTAAATGTGAAAATTGACGGTCTCACCCGGCCATATCTTCGTAACCAGATAAGGTACGAAATCAATTAAGATATCATTAGAAAGGTAAGGTAAATGCCCTTACGTATGTATACTCACTTTTGATAATCAATGTTAATTAAAGCCACTAGGGCCTGGCAAAGCCATTTCATGTTACCAAACTTAATAATTTTACGTAAATATCGATTTTCCCAATTTAAACGGGAAAAGTAGGAAAACTAATAGACATTGTAATGTATAGCCCACAAATAGTTCTTTTAAAGGAAAATGTGTAAAAACCCTTAAGGTTCCCCTGAAAATCAGGAAAACATAAAAACTAGCTTTTCCATAGTGAAAGTGGGCGAGGTCTTTAAAATTGTATCCCCACCACTTTTGATGTCTTAGGGGTATAAAAGAGGCTATAATCGCCGGATAAAATTGTCACAACAAACACAACATTCTGCCCGCCGCTGCCGAGTCGAGCGCACGCGCTCCTCGTGCCTTGTCCGCATTTCGCTCTCGCGACCGCGCTGCCCCGTGCGCGCCCCTGCCCCTCGGCCCTCGCCCGCGTTCGCTTCGCGACGCGTGGCTTCACCGCTCCAGCGCAGCGGGGCTAGCACATCTTACCGCGAGTCACGCGCGAGTAGACAAATCGGCGCGACTTGGAGCTTTGTCGCGCATCGGTAGCATAACTCGCGCGAGAAAAGAGATATACTCGCGGACAAATGTCATTGCGAAAAATTGACAGCGGCTCGCGACTTTGAACTGAATTTCGTAGCACAACTGCCCATTTCGCGACAAAATTATCTCTCGTCTTTACATTAAGCGGCGAGATAAAGTCGCCTAGCATAGAGCCCGCGACTTGCCCGCGACTCGTACTCGCATGTTGTTTTTTGTTGATTTAATGCAAATATCACAAGGAAATTGAAAAGTAAGTGAAAATTAAATAGGTATTAAATACATTACAGATTTCATACTTGAGAATGAGATGAGTCCCCCATTTAAAAAAAAAGGTACGTTGCAAAAGGTGGTGTATAAGATTTTATTTTTTTATATCGTTTATACCGACAAAATCGAGCATATATCAAAAATGGTTACACTAGATATCTCGGGACAACATTTGGCAGCTACAAATCCTCGATATTTTGGGACTTTTTTTTGTTTTTCACTCGTAGCTTCTTCTATACGGTGTATCGTAGCGAAAAGTTATTGACTAGGAAATTAAAGAACATGAAATTATGCGTCTTATGAGTGCATAATTGGTTCAAGCGATATAACCACCTTTTGCAACAAAGAAATTACTCTACTGACTGGCGTAATAGATGTACCTAAAATCATAAAATAAAAGCACATTCATATTAAAATGTCTGAGGTTTGTGCCTCTAACTAAATTATTGATATATTAGGTTTTTGTAAGTGTTCGACGAGCTATTCTGTTTTATTACATTGTCTTTTAACAATAACTATTTTTTTTAAATTGACTTGTGTTTTAAGCAGTTAGAAGATATTTACCACTTTAGTCCATTTTAGATTTTTTCAAATTTTATTATGTTGATTAGACTGCCAAATACACGTTAACAATGAAGACTGATTATCAAAGAAAATTATAAGAATAAAACAAATTAATATGTAAAACTCATTACGGTCAATTTAATTTACCATCAAACCTTAAGGACCCCGTCTTACCCCTCTCTGAGTCTCTCCCATACACGCCATGAACAATTTTCAAGATGGAAAGTTGGAAAGCATATACCTAATTGTCATACAAGTACAAGAATATTTTCTCACAAGTCATAAGATAGTATATTAAATAAAAGATGATTGAAATGACACACATAATGTTTAATTCAGGTGTTGCCCATAGAAGTGTTAGTAAGTTACAAAAACATAAAACTATTGTTAGTTAGTACATTGTGGATAGTAATTCTATGAATTAATTAATAACAATATAAAAAGATAGGTATTTGGCATGACAATCTTTAATATCAAAACTAAAAGTCAAGCTCAAAATTACATTTCAATTAATTAATAACAATATAATATAATAATAAAATAGTAGGGATTCGGCATGTCAAATCATTAATATCAATATTAAATAAATGGGTTTCTAACAGTCAAAATTTACAAAGGTAGAGTGCATACAAGTCCATCTTTGGAACATCAGCGAGTCCCACCTCTCTCAGACTCCCCTTCAACCTGCTGAGCAGGGAGGCACAGCGCTTTCTCAAAATAGAATGAGTCAACTCCGGCCTCTGCATACATGCCTGATGCACTGCATCTCCGATGAACCACCTTGAAGGTGATGTTGTATTGCACTCGCAAAGAGCTATACATCCTCTGCAAGTGATTGACCCATAGGTTGCATGTACAATACACTGGCAGTATGCCCTAAATAGCCTCTTTCGCCCTGCAAACCTACGGGTCAACATATGACAGCAGACGGGCAGTGCCCTGCATTCCCTATCCAAATCCATATTATCACAGGTCTTCGGTGACCCAGATACTTGAAATACTTTACTCTATTTAAATATGTTCCACACAAGGCTATAGGCGGCACCTCCTCATGAGTCTTCGCACCAGCCTTGAAGAGAAGAACTTATAGTGTGTGGTATCAGTGAGATAACTAAGTTTTAAATTAAAAACACTTGGCCAGCGTCAACTCCAATTTGAGCTCCGGTTCCTTAATGATTCCCGTGGAGCATTTTCACCAATATTCAAGTAGTATATTATTATAACCATTTTCTTTTTGTATTCTTTTGCCATGGTAAGGGACGAGTACTAGGTACTTTTGCGTCGACTCTTTGGGTAAGGCTGGCCTTAGTCTGAAAAATAATTAAAATCCACATATATCTGAAACGCTGAACATATATAATGTACCATCTTGTATTTACCTATGAAAGCAATAAAGATACTGATTACTGATAAAAAGGGTGTGAAGAAAGATTTAACTTTTTATTTACAAAACAAGTACAACCTAAATGTTACATCGTCGATGTGAGATTGTGAGACATAATTTGTTGGAAAAACGAAAATAGTGAAACAAGGCTGTAAAGTTATTGCAAATATTAAAATATAAGTACTATACTTACATGTTTTGTGTTAAAATGAGACAATTTAATAGAATTGAAAGTTCCTAGAACGCTGACGACGTTGACTTTATTTGCACAGACTACTAAGAATATATATATTTTTTTTTATTTTTTTTTTTTTTTTTTTTTTAATGGACTTTCGGGCGTGTGCCCATAGCCATTCTCAAGTGAATAAAGGGAAGGAAATAATATCTAGTTCGGAACGGATATCGGATTATCGGAATTTGGAAAGGATGATCAAGGCAGAAAAAATGGAATGGAAATATACATAAATATAAATTATATTATAGTTTGATATTATTTTCACAGATAAACTTAGCCAGAATATTATAAATATCTAGGTTAATAAGCAAAGAGGAAATGTCAGTGGGAAAGGGAACATGTTTAGATTGAAGGGCTTCCCAGAAAACAGTACGATCGTATAACGGGCAAGACAACATAATATGATTGACGTCAGCTTCCTGAGCACCACAGTCACATTTAGGCTCACTTATAATATTAAATTTAGCCAGATGAGAAGGAGCACACGTGTGGCCCAATCTCATACGAGATAAGCACGATATTTCACGTCTATTGAAAGTTTTTTGATTAAAAAACCAAGGCTTCAAGGGGATATCACTTTGGATCCTATGGTAATAGGCCCCTGTTTCCAGGCTGCTCCAAAACCAGAAAAACTCCCATGACAACTGAAGATACCTTTTGGGAAGTAAGAGCAGATCATGGCAGTAATTTTTATATGGTGATACATCGCCAGAAACAACAGCATCCACAGCCAAACTATCAGCCCTTTCGTTACCAGAGATGCCACAATGGCTTGGCAACCAGACAAAATTCACAATGAACCCCTTTAATTTACATTGTAACAACATGGCTCGGATCTCATATAATAATGGACAATTATTAGTCATTCTAAAAGGTGATTTAATTAAAAGTTGCAGACTGCTTTTAGAATCTGAAAAAATTACAGAGTTTTTTAAATTGAACATATAAACATATTCCACCGCTTTGAAAATGCCAAATAATTCCCCAGTAAAGACTGAAGACTCTGGAGGGAGTTTAATTTTAAGTACAGCATTAAACTGTTGGTGGAATACACCAACTCCAACACAGCTCAATGCTGAACTTTTAGATGCATCTGAATATATGTGATGCCAATCAGACCAATTTTCACCAACCAAATTGTTAAATACTGGCTTTGCGCTTACTCTGTCTTTAACGACACCAGAATCCAGAAAAACTTGCGGAGCAATGGTCAATGCATCAAAATCTTTTTCATAGATGGGAAGAGAGAGATATGTGACAGTAGGTGAAGTTAAACTCTGGTACTTAAGGTAGCTATTTATTATGCAAGGAGGACTTCTATTACGCCAATACGAAGATGTCTGTATGTGATTGTGAAGTAAAGATAATTTACTGATTAGAGGGTGATTAGAGAATTGCATGGACCTAAAAATAAATCTATCAGCTAGAAATTGACGTCTTAAGTGAATAGGCGGATCCACACACTCCACTTGCATTGCATTGGCAGGACTGGTCCTCATCGCACCAAGAACTGTCCTGAGAGCCTTGTTTTGGATAACATTTAACATGTTAAAGGCATCTTCAGTACCAGGAGTAAGAAGGAAAGAGCCATAATCTAAAACGCTCCTTATGACAGCATTATAAATTAGTTTTAAATAGAATGGGTGGCTCCCCCACCAAACACCAGCCAAGCATCTCAATATATTTAATGAACGTTCGCATCTGTTCCTCACGTAATTACAATGATCTTTGGCTGAAAGTTTGTAGTCTAAAACAATTCCCAAATATTTAACTTCCTTGCAGAAAGAAATTGTAGATCCATCGTACTTTAAATTGACATCTACGGATTTTCTTCTAGGAGAAAATAAAATTGCTGAAGATTTTGGAACTGACAGATCCAAGCCATTCTTATCCAAATACATTTTCAAATGTTGTAAATTGCAGTTCATAATCTCACAGGCATTATGAATAGATTTATTATTACAATATAATACTATATCATCAGCATATTGAATAACGGATATAGAATCAGTCAAATGAGGAAGTAAGTCGTACGTGTAAACGTTAAAAAGTAAAGGACTAAGGACAGACCCTTGCGGTAGCCCTTTCCAAACTGTTCTATATAAAACTTCGGAATCTAAATTTAATCTGATAAAGCGTTCAGAGAACATAGCGGAAATCAAAACACACAAGCGACTTGGAACTCCCAATAACAACAGCTTATTAACTAAAATTGAAATATTTACATTATCATAAGCCGAATTGATATCTACAAAACAAGCCACCACAGACTCATGTTCGGAGAATGCCAGAAGTACATCAGCTACTAACAAACTAACACAATCTAAAGTGCTTCTGGACTTCCGAAAGCCATATTGAATATTTGGTAATAAGCGTTTACTTTCAATAAACCACTCCAATCGATTTTTAACCAAGTGTTCCATGACTTTGATTAAAACCGATGACAAAGCAATAGGACGATAGGAATTTGGATCAGAACGGGATTTATTTGGTTTAACAAGTGGTAACACTAATTGTATTTTCCATTTGGCAGGAATATCACCTGTCAAAAAGACAACATTGATAAGGTCCAGATAATAACCTAAAACATTATCACTGGCATGTACCAAAAACGAATATGGAATACCGTCGCACCCCGGGGCGGAATCTACGACATACATGAGCACACTCTTCAACTCTAGCATTGAGAACGGACTGTTAAATCGCTGTATATCATTGTTATCAAAATCGGAAAAGTTAAAAAATTCGACACTTATAGGAAAAGGCAATGGTACAAAAGGAGGAGCTAATTTATTTAAGAATTGTTCAGCTACGGAAGGATCAATTTGGCCACTTGTTTCAACAAAGGCCCCCCTAAACATCCGAATCTTTTTCCAAACTTCGGAAGGGTGAGTACTAGGGCATATAGATGCACAAAATGACCGCCAACCCTCAAGCTTCTTTTTCTTTAAAAATTGTTTTGTTTCCTTCATGACAGCTAATAGGCTATTAAAATTTTCCTCATTCATATTATCATTATACAATAACTCACTCAGTTTTCTTTTTTTAACAGCTTCTGTACATTCAGAATCCCACCAAGGCGGGCTGAGGATATCAAACTGAGAGGACTTCTTTCTAGACGGAAATACTTCATCTGCTACTTCAATCAGAAGCTTAGCAAAAGCATCAGATGATTGCAAAACTTGATTTTGGGACACCTCGGGCAAATGTGCCAACTTTTCATCCAAATGTTCTCTAAAATGTTGCCATTTGTCTTCCTGGAGCTTATAACCCAAAAGCGGTGATCTTTTAATCAGTGGTTTGTTTTTGAAAGGGAAAGAGATTAAGATCGGAAAATGATCGCTACCATAAGAAAATGGAAGGACCTCCCAAAATACTGAGACTGCAATTGATGCACTACAAATTGACAAATCTATGGCACTAGGATTCTCATTTGGAGCAGATCGACGCGTGGGGGCTCCAGAGTTTAAGATACACAAATTAAAATGATGAACCATATCAATTATTTCTTCTCCTAAATTACTCGAATTGATGCATCCCCATGTAGGATGATGGCAATTAAAATCACCTAAAATTATGAAAGGGGAAGGAAGGGATGATATTATGCTTCTAATTTCTCTAAGAATGACTAATGAAGGATGAGGAATATACACTGAAACTATGCAGATGTTATTTACAATGGCTGAAATAATGGAATAATCATTACTATGTGATAATGAATGATATGAAAAATTAAATGATTTTTTAATAAGAATGGCTACACCACCATATCCATCCGATCTATCTTCACGGAGACATGAATAGCCAGGAATTCTGAAACATGACTCAGATCGGAGCCACGTTTCTGAAAGTGTAATAACAAATGGATCATATTTCCTAATTAAATGAAGTAAATCTGATTTCTTATTATTGATACTATGACAATTCCACTGGAGAACTTTGGATTTGTTCGCCATTATTGAAATTGAAGACTTTAGATAATAAACTAATTAACTGTGCAATGATGTTCGGTTCTGAATTCATATTACTATTACTATTGGAAAATATCTTAAGGATTTCTAGAATGATATCCTTAGTAGATTGTTCTTTTGGTTGACTTAATAATGCACTACCATTCCCTGAAGCTGATTGCATATTGTAGTCTTTTGACAAATTATGATGTGCCTGAGAGTCATAACCCTTTTGAGGCTTAGGTATATTTCTAGGTTTGAGAAAAACTGTCTTTTTATAAGACTGTGAAGCTGTGTGTGTCTGTGTGTGAGATGGACTATTTATTACAGTCTGGAAGGATGGAGGAGTAGCCATGACTACATCAGCATAAGGTTTAGTTACTGAAGGATGTAATTTTGATGCTTCTGCATAAGATATTGCACTTTGGGCCATAGTTAGTTTAATATTCTTTTGGCGTTCAAACTCGGGACAGTGTTTATTTATTGCAAAATGAAGACCAGAGCACAAGCAACAAGATGCACAATCCTCCTCAATGTTACATGAAGAGCCAGTGTGCCCTTGCCCACATTTATAACAGCGCGGCTTTGATCTGCATTGCATCTGCGTGTGTCCAAAACGGCAGCAATTGAAACATTGGATGGTGGGAAAGACATATAAATCTACAAGGAGAGAATTGTAACACATAAATATACGTTTTGGGAGAACCTGTCCATCAAATGTAAGAACTACAGATTGAGATGGCTTCCACACGGGGGAACCATCCACCATGACTTTATAATTAAGTCTTCTCAACTTTATAACATCACCACAACCGACAGGTACACTGATGTTTTCTTTAACCTCGTCTAAAGACCACTCTGCTGGTACGCCCTTTATTACTCCCATTCTTATCACATGAAATGATGGAATAAACGATTTGTATTTGTTGTCAGTAAGTCTTTTGTCATTGAGAAAATCGTTTGCATCCTGGTATTTCGTAAATGAAAGGGTGACTCTATTCCGTCCAATGCGTTTGACACTGCCATTAACAATGTTTTTAAAGTTAAGTTTTTTTAGTAGGTTCCCAAAAGCCATGGAGTGAATAGAAGCGCCATCATTGGGCGACTCTTGCTGTTTCTGGATATGAATTACATAAGGAGAACAATCCGAAGGAATGAACTGCTTCCTAAACATGTCTGTGGGCTGGGAAACTGTGTCTGTACCTGTAACTGGGAGCTGAGCCTGTACTGATGAAACTGGAGCTGACGCTGGAGGAGGGAGAGGGACTTGAATTTGAATGCTTTCCGGTTTAATGGAAGAATCCTGACAATTACAATCATCTCGGAGCGAATCTCTATCTCTATTTGTTTCTGCATTTTTGCTACGCTTCTTTTTATTACAATGACGGCATATTTTTCTAGTTACTGACTTACGTTTCCTAAAGCCAGAAGATTTGGAACTAGCATCAGTGTCCATACCATCAGATTTCTTATCATGGTCACTATAAATAGTGACCGTATGTGAAACATCAGGGACCAAGTGGCCTCCCCCTGGGTCAACAGGGGGATCCATGGTGAAAATATATACAAAAACTTACCAAATCTATGAAGTTATATACACAAATACATAAAAACTAACTACTGATAATATTTACAAATGAATTATCCTGCGTTGACCACTATAAATATAAAAAAATTTGTAACTCGAGAAAAACACGCGCGTTCACCTCGAAGTTTCCCGCCCTTTTTTTTCTACTAAGAATATAGTTATTTGTGACAGAAAAACTGAAGCATAGACAACATTTTAACATTTTTAACCCTAAAAGAATGAATGAAATAGCGCAACCGTAGCGCAACCCTATCACCGATTCAGTGTTGTCATACGTAAATATCTTAATTTTTATACTTTGGAATCAGAAGGCAACACCGACGAGTCGCGGCGCGACTTTGAGTTCTCGCCGTGACTGACTCTGTCGCGGTGGCAAGTTGTGCTGCGGAAAGCGACATATTGACAGCTTCGAGATACTCATCTCGAGTCGCGATCCGAGTCGCGGGTGTAAGTTATGCTAGCCCCGCTGGGGTTTTCCCCGAGCGCACATTCCGTCCATTGTGTTACCACAGCGGGGCTAGCATAACTTACACCCGCGACTCGGATCGCGACTCGAGATGAGTATCTCGAAGCTGTCAATATGTCGCTTTCCGCAGCACAACTTGCCACCGCGACAGAGTCAGTCACGGCGAGAACTCAAAGTCGCGCCGCGACTCGTCGGTGTTGCCTTCTGATTCCAAAGTGTAAAAATTAAGATATTTACGTATGACAACACTGAATCGATAATAGGGTTGCGCTACGGTTGCGCTATTTCATTCATTCTTTTAGGGTTAAAATTTTTAAAATGTTGTCTATGCTTCAGTTTTTCTGTCACAAATAACTATATTCTTAGTAGTCTAGTCTGTGCAAATAAAGCAAAAATAAAGTCAACGTCGTCAGCGTTCTAGGAACTTTCAATTCTATTAAATTAAATTGTCTCATTAACACAAAACATGTAAGTATAGTACTTATATTTTAATATTTGCAATAACTTTACAGCCTTGTTTCACTATTTTCGTTATTCCAACAAATTATGTCTCACAATCTCACATCGACGATTTTGGATTTCGGTTGTACTTGTTTTGTAAATAAAAAGTTAAATCTTTCTTCACACCCTTTTTTGTTAGCGTTTCAGATATATGTGGATTTTAATTATTTTTCAGACTAAGGCCAGCCTTACCCAAAGAGTCGACGCAAAAGTACCTAGTGCTCGTCCCTTACCATGGCAAAAGAATACAAAAAGAAAATGGTTATAATAATATACTACTTGAATATTGGTGAAAATGCTCCACGGGAATCATTAAGGAACCGGAGCTCAAATTGGAGTTGACGCTGACCAAGTGTTTTTAATTTAAAACTTAGGTATCTCACTGATACCACACACTATAAGTTTTTCTCTTCAAGGCTGGTGCGAAGACTCATGAGGAGGTGCCGCCTATAGCCTTGTGTGGAACATTTACATAGAGTAAAGTATTTCAAGTATCTGGGTCACCGAAGACCTGTGATAATATGGATTTGGATAGGGAATGCAGGGCACTGCCCGTCTGCTGTCATATGTTGACCCGTAGGTTTGCAGGGTGCTCGAAAGAGGCTATTTAGGGCATACTGCCAGTGTATTGTACATGCAACCTATGGGTCAATCACATGCAGAGGATGTATAGCTCTCTACGAGTGCAATACAACATCGCCTTCAAGGTGGTTCATCGGAGATGCAGTGCGTCAGGCATGTACGCAGAGGCCGGAGTTGACTCATTCTATTTTGAGAAAGCGCTGTGCCTCCCTGCTCAGCAGGTTGAAGGGGAGTCTGAGAGAGGTGGGACTCGCTGATGTTCCAAAGATGGACTTGTATGCACTCTACCTTTGTAAATTTTGACTGTTAGAAACCCATTTATTTAATATTGATATTAATCATTTGACATGCCGAATCCCTACTATTTTATTATTATTTTATATTGGTATTAATTAATTGAAATGTAATTTTGTGCTTGACTTTTAGTTTTGATATTAAAGATTGTCATGCCGAATACCTATCATTTTATATTGTTATTAATTAATTCATTGAATTACTATCCACAATGTACTAACTAACAATAGTTTTATGTTTTTGTAACTTACTAACACTTCTATGGGCAACACCTGAATTAAATATTATGTGTGTCATTTCAATCATCTTTTATTTAATATACTATCTTATGACTTGTGAGAAAATATTATTGTACTTGTATGACAATTAGGTATATGCTTTCCATCTTGAAAATTGTTCATGGTGTGTACGGGAGAGAGGGGTAAGACGGGGTCCTTAAGGTTTGATGGTAAATTAAATTGACCGTAATGTGGTTTACATATTAATTTGTTTTATTCTTATAATCTTCTTTGATAATCAGTCTTCATTGTTAACGTGTATTTGGCAGTCTAGTCAACATAATAAAATTTGAAAAAATCTAAAATGGACTAAAGTGGTAAATATCTTCTAACTGCTTAAAACAGAAGTCAATTTAAAAAAAATAGTTATTGTGAAAAGACAATGTAATTAAACAGAATAGCTCGTCGAACACTTACAAAAACCTAATATATCAATAATTTAGTTAGAGGCACAAACCTCAGACATTTTAATATGAATGTGCTTTTATTTATTACGGCAGTCAGTAGAGTAATTTCTTTGTTGCAAAAGGTGGTTATATAGCTTGAACCAATTATGCACTCATAAGACGCATAATTTCATGTTCTTTAATTTCCTAGTCAATAACTTTTCGCTACGATACACCGTATAGAAGAAGCTACGAGTGAAAAACAAAAAAAGTCCCAAAATTTCGAGGATTTGTAGCTGCCAAATGTTGTCCCGAGATATCTAGTGTAACCATTTTTGATATTTGCTCGGTTTTGTCGGTATACACGATATACAAAAATAAAATCTTATACACCACCTTTTGCAACGTACCTTTTTTTTAAATGGGGGACTCATCTCAACTGTAATGTATTTAATACCTATTTAATTTTCACTTACTTTTCAATTTCCTTGTGATATTTGCATTATATCAACAAAAAACAACATGCGAGTACGAGTCGCGGGCTCGATGCTAGGCGACTTTATCTCGCCGCTTAATGTAAAGACGAGAGATAATTTTGTCGCGAAATGGGCAGTTGTGCTACGAAATTCAGTTCAAAGTCGCGAGCCGCTGTCAATTTTTCGCAATGACATTTGTCCGCGAGTATATCTCTTTTCTCGCGCGAGTTATGCTACCGATGCGCGACAAAGCTCCAAGTCGCGCCGATTTGTCTACTCGCGCGTGACTCGCGGTAAGATGTGCTAGCCCCGCAGGTGTGCCTAGCCGTGGTAATTTCCGTCGCGTCATGCGCGCATCAGTGAGAAATAGACTCGATTAGTTAAGTTAAAAACTCTAAGTGCATTTGTTTTAAAACCCTCCTGGGTTTTAGCTATTTAAGTGTTTGTGTACTGTGTATACTGCGAATCTTAAAATGGAGAAAGAACTCCGCCATGTACAAATTGAACGCGATGAGCTCATAGAGTTCATTCAACGTGCTCATCCCCAGGCGTGGGATGATTACTACCAAAAAGCCGACAGTGGGGCTCTACCACCGTCAGCGCTCTCAGTTATGTACGGAGACAAACGCAGGATATGTGCTCCACGCCGCAAGCCCTCAGGTGAGTCAGTGCCTCCACACAGTGCGACCCCTTATGTTTCTGCCACTACGGCTACCACACAAACTTCAACATACACTGTCACGACTTCAATCACCAGAATGTCCCCATCTGTAGCCCCCAAATACACTCAGCCCTCTATTGGGCAAGCCCGAGCTAGATCAGGGTCTCAGTACCCGGACACTCAACTCACTCTTGGCCAGCAGACCCCTGCAGAGCCCCTCCCTGACAATGACAATGACGACTTTTATACCGACTCAGACTCTGACACTGGGTCGGTTGCCACCGTTAAAAAGATGGACACCGACTTCACTCCTATCACAGACACTAATAGAGGCTTCCAGACTGTTACCTCCAAAAAATCGAAGCGAAAGCTCACAGCCTCCCCCCCCACCCTGCCAGCCCAGGCACTCTCTCTGACCCCCCTGACAGTCCCCACCCACAACTCATTTGATGCCCTTCCGGCAGGGCCCTCCACAGAGGAGGCCGAGGTTCCCCCATCCGCCAATTTCAATAAACGACCAAACAGACAGACATCGCCCACCCAGTCCATCCAGGGTGACAAGACAAAATCAAATCTCCCTAAAAACCCTCCGAAGCCCCCTCTGCTGCTTCTCAGGGACGTATCCAGATGGCCCGGTCTCAAAATTGAGGCCGAGCGTCTAGGCATCGCCGTAGCTGAACCCCGTTTAATCGGCGGTGACGCAGGAGGCCTAGCCATCTACGCTCCCACTGAGGAGATCTATTTCAAATGGAAAGACCTATTAGTAAGTGGTTACTACACACACGACGCCGACTCTGAGAAGCAGCACAGAGTTATCATTAGAAATGTCCCGAAAGAATTCTCTACCGACCTCATACTAATGGACATTCGCCAGCAGGGCTACCCTGCTAGTGAAGTCCACCGACTATACCGTCCCCACCTTAGGCCCAAAGTCCCTTATGACATTATTGCGGTTATGCTGGACAGGAGTGACGCTGGCAGGTCCATACAGAACATTACACACATCGTAGGAGTAGGAGGTGTGAAAGTGCAGGCTCCCAACAAAAGACTGAATACTGTGCAATGTAAAAGATGCCAACTTTTCGGCCACGCCGAAAAAAATTGCACTCTAGACCCGATTTGCCACAAATGCGCGGGGCCTCATCACTGGAAGGAGTGCCCCCGCGACCCAGAAAAGGATGGGCCCCCCCTCTGCATTAATTGCAAGGGCCCCCATGTGACCAGCTTTAGGGGATGCCCCAAAGCCCCGCCACCCCGTCAACCCAAGACGCGGAACTCCCGTACCGGGAATACTCGTCCACCCCCCACCCAGTCCAAACCCTTCCCCCAAATCCCCCCTGGCTTCAATGCCTGGGTTAGTAGGCAGCCCAATCCCCCTGAATCTCCCTCGCAAACTGCGTTCCCCCCACTCCGTCAAAAATTCCCTCCCCCGCCCCCGCCCGCACCCACACCTAGCCCGGCTCAGGGCCCCTACCAGACCCCCCCACTGCCGATTTCGACTGACCCCCCGCGCATTACGGAGCCGCAGCGAGCCGCCCATGCGCACTCTCACATCCCTCCTCCTACACCTACACTACACACTCACCACTCACAACCCTACCACGGCCCCCTAGCCCCGCCGGAGGGCTTTGCTAACTCCGACCCGAGCGTCCCCTCAGCCATGGCTGATCTGGAGCTAGTCACGGACCTTGCTTGTGTTTTCGACATGGACGAGGTCTGTGACTTGGCTGCCGGATTCCGGGCGGCCCGGGGGGGAGCGGCAAAGCTCCACCTGATGGTTCAACATAGACACCTACTCACAGCCATTAAAGACTTCACACTCAGACACCCGTAATAATACACATTCTTACTTTCTCGCACTGTTTGTAACACTGACTCCCTCTTCTTTTTCTTCTCTTTTCTTTTCTCAAACTCTTAGCAGGCTTCCCCTGCAGCAAGGTGGCGCCCCACTATCGCCGCCGCACCCCACCCTCCATTGTATTGTATCAATAACTACATTGTCCTGTCACAGGGGTAGTGGCATCCCTGTCCCCACTCTGGGGATGAAAAGACCCGTTAGCCACAAGGCTAACGGGCACTTTCTATTGTTTAATTAGTATTTAAGCAAAAGGGAAAGACCCACTAACCACTAAGGCTAGTGGGCACTTTTTCAATTGTTAACTAGTTTTTAGTCTTAATTTTTAAGTTTAGTATGTAAAAAAATTTTTGCTGTGTTGGCCCCAAGGCCAACATACGCTATCCGCACTGAGCAAAAGGGCCCTGTTGTGGCCCGGCTCGTAGAAACCATGCTCAAAAAAAAAAAGAAAAAAAAAAAAAAAAAAAAAAAAAAAAAAAAAAAAAAAAAAAAAAAAAGGATAAAATTGTGTTCGCTCAGCCCCACCAGTGGGAGCTCCCAGGAAGAAGAAGAAAGGAAGAAGTAGGGAAATTGTGATAGGAAGTAGGAAATTGTGATAGGGAAAGTTTAATCAGTAGTTTGTGTCTCATTATTTTATTATACCGTTTCATTTATATTTCGCCAAGTATTATTTTATCGTCACCCCCACCCCATTCTTCAACAGTGCAGCTCAGTCTGCGGGATTAGTGCTCCCCTAGAGCACCTGCGCTATCAAAGCGCGTTACGGCCGTTTAAAAACACGCTGAGCGGTTCAACCGCCGCGGTTCACCCGCCGCGGTTGAAACGCGCGGTTCGCCCGCCGCGGTTTTTAAACGCCCTTGTTAGGTGACTGTGAGGTCGCGAAGGTCAAACCCAGGCCTGTCGCACATCGACCACGTCGGCGCCACGCGTCGTCCACAGTCGTTTTGGTCCTTCGAACCGGATCTGGAGATCCAAAAAAGTGAAAGTTATAAAAAGTGATAGTACGTGTGGGTACTCAAAGAAAGTCGTTTGGGGGGTATAAAAACAACGACGATAGTAAAAACAGTGTATCTTGAAATTTGTCGCCGTGTCGCGACCAAAAGTGGTGAAAAATTAGAAATTGTGAATGCATGTATGTCACTACGGTGTGACAGCATAAACTGTATACAATACGTGCGGTGTATTGAGTAAAAGCCCTTTCATGCCTGTAGTGTAGGTTGCCCAGAGCGCAACCGCAGGCATTCGAATAGAAGAGTTCTAGTAGAAGTACTTATTCGGTCACTACGGTGTGACAACAGTGTTATTAAGTGCGCGTGCACTGAAAAGCCACAATGAGAGTGGTATAAATAGGCAGAATTAAGCCAACATTATGAACGGAACGATTCCAATGAGGCCAGTCGGGAGCGAGCGGACACCGTATCACAAATACAGCCCTAGAACATGGCTCGCCGAGCCAGCGGCGTACGGCGCACACACTGCGCACGCCGCACGGGTTGCCAGGAAAAAGCAACCGGAAAAAGATGCCCGAGACGCGGTCTGGGAGCAATGGCTGAGGAGAAGAATGCCAGCCCCTATGAGTATCGACGATACTAGAAGAGCCGACACCCAAAGAGGGGCGGCCCCCGCAGTTTTATCAAACATGGACGTGACAGAGTCCCCATATGAGAAAGCGGATATTTCGTGGCGCATAAAAGCAGAGAACCGGCTGCAGCGGCAGTACGAATATGAGAGCATACCCCTTGGAACTTACCAGAGAGGGATCCTCAAATACCCCCTGACGGGGGGAGCGCAGGTCGGCAAGATGAGAAAGAGAGTCACGTTCGCGGAACCACTGACGACATGCCGGCCGGAATCACAACAGTCAACCGAAAGTCGGTTATCGGCGACACGCCAGCAGGAGCTCGAACGAGAAGAGAGCGAGCAACTAGCCAATTTACGGCAAAAAGAAATGCTGCAACAAGCAGCACACCAGGAAGAAATAAGGAAAATAGACGCCGGCCTTAAACAAGAGTTACGAAAAATGGAACAAGAATCCATAAATAGGCAAGCCCTATTAAAGAGGGCACAGCAAGAGGAACACGAGTGCTGGCTAAGAAATGCCAACGAGAGGCTTATGGCCACTGCGGAGCGTCACCGACGCAATACCGCATCAAAGTCGGAGCCCGCCCAGCAGACAGAGCCGCGGCGGCACGACGAGTTGCCGGAAGTCGTTGACTTCGGCACATCTAGGGAGCCCCAGCAAGGGGGGCCCCCCACGGCTGACAATCAGTCATACGGGCACCTACAGACCGCTGGTTGCGGTGCCCCACCGTCCGGACCACCACCGGAAACCTACATCGCGCTCGCCATGGCTGAGAAACATCGCCAACGCGACGCAACACCCACGCCAGAGCCCGCCCGGCTGACAGAGCCGCGGCAGGGCGACGCCTTGCCGAAAGTCGCTCACTTCGGCATAGCTACAAGGCCCCAACGAGAGGGAGCCTACTTGGATGACAGCCAGTCGTCCGGGCACCCGCAGACCGCCGGTCGCGGTGCCCCACCATTGGAAATTATAAATACGAGCTCAGAGGCAGCGCTCGCCGTACCGATCAACACAGAGGACAATACAGTGTCCATAACCACAGCGCCAGGGGGCGCTATGGCTCACCTCACCGCTGAACCGACCCACGGTCGCCCGGGGTTGGTTGCAGCTCACGCCGACATCACTCAACCGACCCGCGGTCGCCCGGGGTCGGTCACGGCCACTCTTAACATATCGGCCCCTGGAATAGCGGGGTCGATCTCCACCGCGACGCACGAGAGTGCCGCGGTCGCCAGTTGCGGAAGGGCGAGCCAGCTCGCCATCACACGCACTGCACACAGCGGAACATCGTCGGCGGCACAGCGCAAACGGCGCCCCGCCGACCCGCCAACCTTCGCGACGCGAGAGGCAGCGACTAGTAGTGTCGCTTACATGAAGAAGAGCCGCCGGGACGCGCAGTTGACACTGCGTACCGGCAATAGTGGACAACCCCCGGCTCCACCGGAGCCACCGGATGACGCAGCGCCTACAAGGCCTGCTCAAAACAAAAAGAAGAAGGTAAAGATTAAGATCGGCGATTGCAGGGTCATCGCCGACCCCGCCGACCCACCACGCGATACCGGCTAAGTGAAAGTGTGTTACCAGTGGTGGCCGCTCAAGGGCCACATAAGGTAATGAAAGTGAAAGTGTCTATTCCGGTAAGAGGGGCAGGCAGCAACAAGGAAAATGCGCCCCCCCCAACCCGTACGGAATCCATCACCAAACCGCAGCGGCGGCTGGTGGTAGTAAAGAAAAGTAAGTAGTAAAGACAGTGAATGAACATGAAAGTGAAAGTAATTAAAAGTGTTATTAATGACGAATAGTACCGTAAGACTTTAATGTAGACTGTCGCTTACCCTTGCAACCCAGTATGTATCTGCGATACATACCGGCGGGGGCATTGTGGGCGACAGAATGTAGTTTGTGAAATGTAGGACCTACGGGTCACGAAGAGAAAGGGTGTTGTATAGTATGTGAACGATAAGGCCTACGGGCCACGAAGAGAGAGGATGTGTAATTATAATTCCTTCACATAAGGACGGCAATTGTGCCCAGATTAAGCTCCTAAAGCAAACGGCTCATATAAGAAGCGCGCAATTTATTTAGGACCTAAGTACAATAGGTACAGACGAAGAAAATAGCTTAAAGTAAAGATAAAGGTACCAGGTACCTCCAGTAATTATTTCATAAAGATCGATAGGGGGAGAGCCCCTGATAAATGAGGGAGAGATAGCCAAATTATTTGTAAAGAAACCAACTTGAGACTATATCCAGATCTAGTCCGTCAACAAGGGACATCGGTAACTAGAGTTACGAAAAATGTGAAATAAAAATGTACACTACGTATGCATAGAGTTTTATTGCATATTATGGTGCAAGAATGGTCAAGGTTCAGGTTGATTTCTCTGATTGGCTAAAAATACGGGAGCAAAGTCAAACTTATGCTACCACGTTAATGTAAATGTGAAAATTGACGGTCTCACCCGGCCATATCTTCGTAACCAGATAAGGTACGAAATCAATTAAGATATCATTAGAAAGGTAAGGTAAATGCCCTTACGTATGTATACTCACTTTTGATAATCAATGTTAATTAAAGCCACTAGGGCCTGGCAAAGCCATTTCATGTTACCAAACTTAATAATTTTACGTAAATATCGATTTTCCCAATTTAAACGGGAAAAGTAGGAAAACTAATAGACATTGTAATGTATAGCCCACAAATAGTTCTTTTAAAGGAAAATGTGTAAAAACCCTTAAGGTTCCCCTGAAAATCAGGAAAACATAAAAACTAGCTTTTCCATAGTGAAAGTGGGCGAGGTCTTTAAAATTGTATCCCCACCACTTTTGATGTCTTAGGGGTATAAAAGAGGCTATAATCGCCGGATAAAATTGTGTTCGCTCAGCCCCACCAGTGGGAGCTCCCAGGAAGAAGAAGAAAGGAAGAAGTAGGGAAATTGTGATAGGAAGTAGGAAATTGTGATAGGGAAAGTTTAATCAGTAGTTTGTGTCTCATTATTTTATTATACCGTTTCATTTATATTTCGCCAAGTATTATTTTATCGTCACCCCCACCCCATTCTTCAACAGTGCAGCTCAGTCTGCGGGATTAGTGCTCCCCTAGAGCACCTGCGCTATCAAAGCGCGTTACGGCCGTTTAAAAACACGCTGAGCGGTTCAACCGCCGCGGTTCACCCGCCGCGGTTGAAACGCGCGGTTCGCCCGCCGCGGTTTTTAAACGCCCCTTGTTAGGTGACTGTGAGGTCGCGAAGGTCAAACCCAGGCCTGTCGCACATCGACCACGTCGGCGCCACGCGTCGTCCACAACTTGGATATTAAAATACACACACACACACACACACAGACACCTCAAACTCATAACACCCCTCTTTTTGCGTCGGGGGTTAAAAAACATAGCTATGCCCTTGCACCAAGGTATCGAATATATTTAAACAGGTCATCTTCGTAAGTAAGTACATCTTTTTTCGGATATTCACTTTAATGCTGGGCTAAGTAACGCGAGCTTTAGAAATTGCATAATTTAATACTTGGATATTAACTAGGGATGTAATGTATTTAAATGTCGACAAAATAAAATATTATACTAAGCTAAGAAAAGTATATAATTTAATTACATTTCGTATTAATTTAATAATTTTTAGTAGATACTTAAATGTCGCCTTTACCTAAAACAACGAAATACATCTTAATAATATCTTAAGTAGTTACCTACTCACTCATTACTCTAATCAAAAACCCCCAACTTCCGCAGTAATCATCATCATCATATCAGCCGGAAGACGTCCACTGCTGGACATACCTCCTCCCCCAAAGATTGCCAAAGTGATCGGTCCTGCGCCACCCGCATCCAGCGGACGCCCGCGACCTTTACCAGGTCATCAGTCCACCTTGTACTGGTCTATCCACGCTGCGTCTTCCGGTATGTGGTCGCCACTCGAGAACCTTTCCGCCGACGGTTCTGCGTGCTATGTGCCCCGCCCACTGCCACTTAAGGTTAGCGATTCGGAGGGCTATACCCTTAGTTCTGCTGCGGATAGCCTCATTTCCGATGCGATCACAGAGAAACTCCCAGCATAGCCCTCTCCATCAGAGACTTTGTTCTGATCAATTTTGAGTGCTTCATGCCAAGCTTGGTTTAACGGATAAAGGATGACTCACGCTAGAACGGGCCGTGTCCGGCCCGGGCCCTTTTACAAGAAAAACGTCGGCGTTTTTGTGCAGCCGAGCCATACCGAAGCCCGGCCGAGCCGAGCCTTGCCGGGCTTGCGTATAGCTCGACCGCGCAAAAACGCCGTCGTTTTCTTAGAAAACGGCCCGGGTCGGACACGGCCCGTTCTAGCGTGAGTCATCCTTAACTAAGATCACTCGCTTTCTGTCTGTCATATGCAGTTTATTCTTGCGCAGAGAAACTCCCAGCATAGCCCTCTCCATTGCCCTTTGGGTGACTTTAAGCCTTCTTATGAGGCCCATAGTAAGCGACCACGTTTCAGTCAAAAACTCTCATCTTGAGACACTATTGTAAATATAGAATATTGGACGAAAAGACGTGGCCGTAGCTTCCCGAACTACTTAGGTATAGAGGCTAAATATTATCTCTGCTACATAATATAAATACCATAAACGGACCCTGAACCTACTACTCAAACTTCATGCTCATAAATCTCTCAACGTCTCGACCATAGCCAGGGTCAATATGAGACGTTCGCTTCGCATGACAAATTGCTACCTATTTCAAACGCAATGTACCTATATTGTTTTTTGAATATAGATATGATATGATATGATATGTAATATAATGTGAAGTTTGTACAGCACTGCAGCATTGCAGAAGACCGATGATAACACAACTGCTGCCTCTGTAGGTGAGTGGCGTTGTGTTGCTGGTGGTTAGTAAGGTCGCCAGAGCTACTCTGGATGCGCCCTGTTGAGATTAGTTGAGAGTGCTTTTGTCTCTATCTGTCGACACAAACGAATCCTCAAATCAACGAGCAACGAGCTTGTGGCTCCACTTTGCTATTTTTGCCATCCTCTTTTTTATAACGTGTCAGAACGCGTGAAACACATTAATATCAATTTAAAATGCAAAACGCACGTATCAGATTGGCCCCTAGCTTTACGACGGGTATCCAATTACGGCAGCAACGGAATTGCGTGCGATATCAATGTCGCTCGGACTTTAGTTGGACCCCATCAATTTTCATAGAGTCGCGTATCGATTTCGGTCAACCTTGGCTTTGAAATTTCAGCGCCGGTAAAATGGAATCAATGTTCAGTGTATGTCGTCATCCTCCTAGCGTTATTCCCGGTTGTGTCCTAAAGGAGCCCGGGGTCCGCTTTGACATCTAATCCTAAGATTTGGCATAGGCACTAGTTTTACGAATGCGACTACTAGACCTTATAAGTATTCATTCACTGATGTCCTACGGTACCCTCCTTTGGGGTAACTCCACCAATGCGCAAAGAGTTCTTGTCATGCAAAAACGTGCAGTTCGGGTACTTGTAGGAGTCAAGCATCGGCACCCCTGTCGGAAGTTATTCTCAACGCAACGCATAATGACACTCTACTCACAACATCTGTTTGAGCTTCTCTTATTTGTAAGAAAAAACATTTCCCAGTTTGAACGTGTGAATGTACCAGGCAAACAGCTTCGTTCAACTGGGCGCCTAAGGACAGTTCCTCGTCGCATGGCGCTTTCAGAGAAAAATCCCCGGGTTATAGGGCCTACTTATTTCGAGCACCTACCCGCCGATATAAGAAACGAACCTTGTGACGAAACATTTAGGCGTAGACTGAGAAATCTTTTGTTGGATAACCCTCTGTACTCTGTTCATGAGTTCATGGACATGGTTTTTTAAGAGTTTATTTGATTTATTGTCCTGTTGTCCATCCTGTAATGACAATCCGTAATTGGAGCTACGATTTCCACTTTGTGTATTTACATTTTGAATATTTTTAAATTTTATTTCTTATGTTAGCCAATTATATTTAATTTTAATAAGTTACTCTGTTGATTTCCGTTTACTGTTTTAGCCGGTAACGTTACAATCATAAAAGCGGTAGTTTGACATTTTATTGATGCATTGTTCGATTGGATTTTGTATGAAGTGCAGCTCGAGGAATAAATACGTTGTTTATCACCAAAGTGTTTTTATTAAGGATATCAGTTCAGAACAGGGATCGAGTACTAACGCCACAGGTAATCAAACTGTTGAAATTTTATATTGAATTGGCTTTCTTGACGTTAATTACATTAAAATCGGTTACAATATTTGAACTAAGTATGAAAAACTAAATGTGAATATAGGTTAGTAAATATAAAATTTTACTTATTTTACGTAAAACGTGAAGTGAAGAAATAACTGTTTCACAAATGTTTGTTGATTTCTTTATTCTGGTTTTATTATATCAAAGCTTGTTTTGCGTAAGCGTTAAAAGTGATTGAATTTCTAGCAATATTACTATCAAGGTAAGAAGTAAATTAGTTAGTATAATTCTGTAGTTTCTTTATTATGTTTTTCAATACTATAGTACGTTGTCCATGCCATGCTTAATGCTAGCTACTACTAATGCAGTAATTAGTAGGGCAATGAAATTTAAGAACAGTTACGCTTGTGTAAACCTTTTTATTTCAGTATGGATGAACATGATAGTCGTGTTTTCTTCCACCTGACGATTCTGATGGAAGTCGAGCGATGACACCGCCAGCTTCAAGCAGGGACAGCAGAGTTCGCGACCGCGAGATGAAAAGGCGTAGTCGCACGAAGAGGAGCCGATCCAGACGCAGCCGCAGGAGAAGCAGCCGCATCAACTCCAACGGGTCGAAGGATAGCCAGCATCGCCGCAACCGATCGCAATCGGGCTGCAGCTGGTCCCGTTCGCGCGGCCGCCGCTCGCGCCGCAGCCCGTCAGGTTCGCAGAGCAGCCACCCGCGCCGCAGCCGGTCACGCGTGCGCCACAGCTGGAGCCACTCGCGTTCACGTCAGAATTGTCGAAGTCAAACGAGGTATAGTGATACACGCAATAATTACTTATTAGATACATTGAAGGATTTGTTTAAATCTGTTAGATCAGATAATAATGATTATGTTGAAAGATTTCCTGTAATGAATGTATTGCCTGAATACAATACGGCAAATCGGAGTCAAACAATGGACGTATGGTTGACCAAGGTGAACGAGACAGCTAGTATATAGGTACAATTGGACTGAGCGTCAAATTATCCACTATTATGCACTTCCTAAATTAGCAGGAGTAGCTCAAAAATGGTATCAGGGTTTGTCGAGTTTAAAGTACACATAGCCCGAGTGGCAAGCTAAATTGAAAACCGCGTTTCCCAGCAAAGAAAATTATGGTTTGTTGTTAACAAAAATGCTTGAAAAGCGCTCTTAATATGGGGCTTCTTTGGAAGACAATTTTTATGATAAGGATTTTTTGCGCATTAGGTGTAAGATAACGGGTACTGATGCTGTTGATTGCATCTTATTAGGAATTGATGACAGAGCTGTAAAAACAAGTGCTGAAGCAGCTCAGTTTACAGAACCCGACAAGCTGCTTGTTTGTTTACGCGGCGAAAAGGTTAATATTAAACCTAAGATATCGTCTCGACCGTTGAATAACAATTCCAGCATTGACAATAAGCAAGCTAACCGGGGACATAAGCCAGACAATAGATTAGTCAAATGTTTTAATTGCGGTAAAGAAGGGCATCCTCATTTCAGATGTAAACAACCAATTAGGAAATGCGAATCTAGCTCTAGAATCGGCCATGTGTCCTCTAAGTGTAATATTAAAAGGAACTTAGATGTAAGAGCAGTTAGTTTACCGTGTTTTATAGACTTTGGAAGTCAATGCACGCTCATGAGATAATGCGATGCTAATAATATTTTTGACAATTTGGTCAAAAGATAATTTACCTATTTTTAAGGGCTTTGGTAACTCCGCCGTTCAAACAATAGGTAAAGATATGACGAATATTATGATCGATTCCGTTGACGTATATAATGTGCCCGATGATTATTTGAGCACACCCTTATTAATAGGACAAAGTTATACGAACAGGACCACGTAGTAACGCTTAAAACTAACTAATTGCTAACTAACTGCTTAAATAGCTTGACTTTTACTAATACATCTACGAGCGATGAGTGCAAATCTATTTCGTTGATTGTTAATAATAAAACCACCATAAATAATGTCACTGAAGTAGAGTTTTATACTAAACCTATTTTAAATGTAAGCATATATGTAGAATACGGTTTGAATCTGCAACCTGGAAGGGAATATGAACCATTGCCAGGTGAGAAAAAGATCTAAGCCGTCAAATACTTTCCTCGGCCTACTGATTAACACAAGACTAGACAATTTATAGGTTTAGCCAGTTTCTTCCGGCGTCTTGTGAGGCATTTTTCAATAATTGCCAAACCTCTAACACAGCTTTTAAAACAGGATACTTACTAAATACTTGCGGGGATCAAGAAGAAAACGCGTTTATTCAACTTAAAAATAGTTGACGAACAGAACTATTCTCGTTTTCCTCAATCCTTTATATGATACAGAATTACAGACGGATGCGTCTAAATTGGGATTAGCTGGTATTTTATTACAGATAAAAGATAAAGACTAACCGTTTCAGGCTGTTGCGTACTACAGTCGACAAACGTCGCCTGATGAGATGCACTTGCATTGCGACTTAGAGACGTTAGATGTAGAGTTTAGTAGTCATTAGAACGGTTAAGGGTTTACTTAATAGGCATACATTTCACCATCGTCACTGATTTCAATTCTTTGAGAGCGATATTTGAGAAAAAAATACATAATATCTAGAGTTGCACGATGCTGGAATGTAATTCAAGAGTACGACTTTGAGATCAACTATAAGCCCGGTAAATCAATGACTCATGTGGACGCATTGAGTCGCCATCTAGCGTAGAGAAGTTGTTTTAGAAGTTAATACCATTACAATAGATTGGGTCGTCACAGTTCAGCAAAATGATTCCGAAATTCAGCGTACTGTAAATATACTTAAGGACAAAGAGACAAATAATATAATCGAGATATCCAAAAACTTTGTTGTCAAAAGGGGATTGTTATATAGGATCACTAATGATGGAAATCGATGGGTTGTCCCTAAGGGTGTTAGATGGCAAATCATGCAAGCCAATCATGATGATATAGGAGGATTCAGCTTTGATAAAACCTTTGACAGAATTAAATGCACTTACTTGTTTCCCAAAATGAGAAGATTTATTAAGAAGTATGTAGAGTCATGTTTTGAGTGTGCTCACGCTAAGGTTCCGGTTGCTAATAAGGCACCAGCCAGTTGCATCCTACAGAGAAAATAGCAGAACCCTTTCATACGGTCCATATTGACCATTTAGGTCTGTTTGTTAAGAGCAAGCATAAGAATACTCACTTTTCTATTAATAAAGGAAAAACACCGGCTCAGGAATTATTTGGTACAAATCTATCGGGGATGTCAGATGCGTTATTACGTTTAGGGATATCCCTAGAGGAAGACACAGTATAAATATATGTTATTAGGTAGGAAATGACGGAGCTTGATGAGCAAAAACAAAAGGATAGATAAGACAGGAACAGAAAACATGTCAGTTATAAAGTTGGTGATTTAGTCAGAGTTGAAAGGGAAGTGCAGTCGACTGGGCAAAGTAAGAAGTTGATTCCGAAAATTAGAGGTCCATATCGCATAACACGAGTAATGGGACACGATAGGTATGAGGTAGAGGATACACCATTGTCCAGGAAGGGTAATAGACCATTAAAGAGCTTATTTGCAGTCGATAAAATTCACCCTTGGTTAGTAAGTATTTAATAGACCTGATTGTCAAGATAAAGATGAAAATGATGTTAGTGGTGACTATCCTAATGCGGAACCTGAAATGTCTGAATAATTTGATAAAATTAAAGATTGATTATTAACGCATTTATATATATTACGTACCGAAACAGGTATGAGGTTTTGGTACATCTACAAATATTATACTTATATGGGAGATGCGAAGGAGGCTTCCATATGTAATGTTATATTTTATTTAAATTATACACGGAAGATATGAATGAGGCTTCCTTTTATTAAGGTAGAATGTTGTCGATAGGCTTCAATGTTCACAAATGAAATGACGTGAAATTTATATTGATACTTAGGTAGGAATGTTGAAGATATGTATGAGGCTTCAATGTTCACAAATGAAATGACGTTAAATTTATATTGATACTTAGGTAGGAATGTTGAAGATATGTATGAGGCTTCAATGTTCACAAATGAAATGACTTTAAATTTATATTGATACTTAGGTAGGAATGTTGAAGATATGTATGAGGCTTCAATGTTCACAAATGAAATGATGTTAAATTTATATTGATACTAAAGATAGAATGTTGAAGATATGTATGAGACTTCAAAGTTCACAAATGAAATGACGTAAAATTTATATTGATACTTAGGTAGGAATGTTGAAGATATGTATGAGGCTTCAATGTTCACAAATAAAATGACGTTAAATTTATATTGATACTTAGGTAGGAATGTTGAAGATATGTATGAGGCTTCAATGTTCACAAATGAAATGACGTTAAATTTATATTGATACTTAGGTAGGAATGTTGAAGATATGTATGAGGCTTCAATGTTCACAAATAAAATGACGTTAAATTTATATTGATACTTAGGTAGGAATGTTGAAGATATGGATGAGGCTTCAATGTTCACAAATGAAATGACGTTAAATTTATATTGATACTTAGGTAGGAATGTTGAAGATATGTATGAGGCTTCAATGTTCACAAATGAAATGACGTTAAATTTATATTGATACTCAGGTAGGAATGTTGAAGATATGTATGAGGCTTCAATGTTCACAAATGAAATGACGTTAAATTTATATTGATACTAAGGTAGAATGTTGAAGATATGTATGAGACTTCAAAGTTCACAAGTGAAACGACGTTAAATTATATTGATACTACGGTAGAATATTGAAGACATATATGAGGATTCAATGTTCACAAATGAAATTAAGTTAAATTTATATTGATACTAAGGTAGAGTATTGAATGTGGGCTTAAATGTTCACAAATGAAATGACATAATATGTTATAAGAATTAGTTAAAATTTGACAAGTGTTGATTTGTGCTGATACAGAAACAGTAGGTAGTCAATTATGTTTAATTAATTTTATTAAAAGTTTAAAGAAAATGCTTACGTGCATCATTATTTTAGTAGATAATATTAATTATTATTACCATTAGTTTTAAATAGAAGATATTCCTATACTGTTAGAATGACCAGTTGTGCATTCATGTATTTTGATTTAACACAGTTGATCTTTTGTTTTATTTCAAGCGAAATGTGATTATGAATAATCTTTAAAGAATATTGCAGTATGTATTGTATTAGAATCAAGTAGCCACAAAACATTAAATACATCATTATTTTCTAAATAAATGTAATATTTAATTGGTTAATTTTTAGGCGTACTGATGATTAATCACTTTTACTGGCAATTAAATTGTATAAATTCCCGGGACGGGAATAAATTCAGGACGGCCGAATGTTAGCCAATTATATTTAATTTTAATAAGTTACTCTGTTGATTTCCGTTTACTGTTTTAGCCGGTAACGTTACAATCATAAAAGCGGTAGTTTGACATTTTATTGATGCATTGTTCGATTGGATTTTGTATGAAGTGCAGCTCGAGGAATAAATACGTTGTTTATCACCAAAGTGTTTTTATTAAGGATATCACTTATTATTGACGATCGTGATAAGGATTCTTATAATTTTGACATTGTATGCAAACCTATATTGTAATTTTTATCTCGAAATAAATAAATCTAAATCTAAAATCTATTAGGTATTGGGATTGACTCGGACTGCATTGTATTGTGCCTGAAGAATAAATAAACTTGATTTGCAAGATCGTTGTCGGAGATGTGCAAAGAGTGCCTCAGGCACAGCACGCCTGGTCAATTTGACAATTGTCTTTTTCAGACGACAATTGTCAAGTTGGCAAAATAGGGGCTTGGTAGCGCTCGTTGGCTCTGAGATCGGTTACGAATGCTAAACGCTTCCGAGCCTCACCCGTGGCTCGCCCGGGCTTGGGTGAGGCTCGGCCGCGCAAAAACGCTGTCGTTTTTCTTAGAAAACGGCCCGGGCTGGACACGGCCTGTTTTAGCGTGAGTCATCCTTAAGGCGGGGCGCACCAACTTACGACTGATTACAGACCGATCTACGTTATATATGGCGCCCCGGTAGCTGTCATTCCATAAAACTTGTCAAACTTTCCATACATTCGTACCTTTATAACGAACAGCGCTTACAATTACAGACGGTTTGTTGCAACCACAGATGTATGAATATAAGGAGATCGGACATGCCGGCAGATTTGTATTGAGTACGCTTGTCGCAAGTTCATTAATCCACACAAAGCACAAGTAATTGACAAGACAAAGCACGCATCTGTATACCTACGCTCTTATTGGACAATACACGCGCATCATATCAGGCATTTTGGGAAGAAACGTAATATTCTCTGCGATCAGCACGCGTGCACACTCGGTAACAACGGACGGTGAACTAGCGGCAGAGTATGCCCATTGAGCTAACAACTGCGACGCGGCCGCCAGCGGCTTGTCCTCTCTCTAGTATTCTATGCTCTGAGGGTGTAACCCAACCCAACCCTGAGGGCGGGTTGCACCTACTTACGTTATAGACCAATCAACGTTAAATATGGCGGCGGCAGCTGTCATTCCACAGAATCTTGTCAAACGTCCAGTCGCCATCACATGCATTATACATAGGTACACTATAGGTGTTCAAAAATATCGGCACATGCACCCTAATGCCTTGAAAATAGAGGCGTGTTCCGATGTTTGTGACGTGCTTGTTTGCTCCGATGTATGTGATGGCCGTTGGGGCGGAAAGGTTCTCGAGTGGCGACCACGTACCGGAAGGCGCGGTGTTGGTAGGCCTCCCACAAGGTGGACTGATGACCTGGTAAAGGTCGCGTGAGACCGCTGGATGCGGGTGGCGCAGGACCGGTCACTTTGGAACTCTTTGGGGGAGGCCTATGTCCTGCAGTGGACGTCTTTCGGCTGATATGATGATGATGATGATGATGTGATGGCGACTGTCCATACATTCAGATTTTAACAAACACCGCTTACGATTACAGACCAGGGACTGCATAAAAATACCGGTATTCTGTTTTAACGGTATGACGTCATATCGGTTGTCAAATAGCGGTTTCGGTAGCGGAACCTTTATATTTCGCTACCGAAATATAAAGGTACCTTTATTTTTTCCGGTACCGTAACCGCTTTTTAAAGGTACCGATATATCGACTTTGGCCTGGCGTTGTTGCCAAACCGCCGGCAAAGGCACTGCCGCTTTGTCTTTTTGTCTTTAAATGTTTAGTAGCCAATGCTTCCTCTGTAGAGCGCCAGCTCGCTTATTTTTCTCGATAACCTTTATAATACCGGTATAATAAAGGTTACGGTATCGTTTAAAACTGATACCGCTAACCGTTATTTCAAAACGGTTACGGTACCGTTATGTTCGCGCGGCGCGCATAACCTTTACGACATAACGGTACCGTAATGGAATACCGGTTTTATACCGGTATAACCGTAACCGAAATCAGTCCCTGTACAGACAGTTTGGTCCAACCCACACTAAATATGACGCCGGCAGCTGTAATTGCATAGAAACTTGTCAAAATTTCCATATATTCAGATATCGGATAGGGAGGGTTGCACCGAGGTTGCACCAGACCATCTGTAACCGTAAACGGTGTTTAGACTATATAGGTATTGAATTTAAATCTGAATGTACTATCGACAAAATGTAATCCTGTAGGTCGATCACGTAACGCATTGTACGAACGTCGGGTAAGTCTAAATGTCACTGTTTATATGGAAAATTGTAATGACAGTTAAGTTGTACCGACGTGCGTTCGGAACGTTACGTGATTACCCCTCAGACCTGACCCAGCATGGAACCTTGTTGCAATTAACTGACGTATTAACGTCATATGATCGTGCGTATGTTCGTTTATTGTAACAAGGTTCTATGGTGGGCCATGATTCAGTTGGTTCGATTGTTAAACATTGTTGTTGGTTTGAAATTTGTGTTCGTAAGAAAGGGACAAAGCACATTTTATTTAGCAGAGGCATTTTCAGTTTCATTAATAAGGGTTTCAAGGTAAATGTCGAAGTCAATTTGATTCCCTTAACCGCAAGCCTTTAGCTCAATTCCCAAAATAGGTAAGTACAATTTGTCCAACCTCTTGCCCTTGAGCTATATTGTGTTGATGCACGTAACGCATAAGCACGTGTCCAGACACGTTTTAGACACGAAAAGCCACATGTTCCATTAAGTTCCATAACACCCTGCTTAGATAAAACATTTTCTAACGGCGTGGACTAATGCAAAGTGGACAGCACCTGAAATATGGACTAAGGACATACTATTTTAACCTCGGATAGGACTGTGATCGTCACTGAAATTTGAACTTTACTCGTATGTAATAGTCGATAAGATAGCTTATAATAATATAACGATGACGTTGAGCGGGGTAGGTCGGGAAAATATACCTAATCTTGTGATATGCTAGCAATCAGCTCTCTTTATTCCCATTTAATGCCACAAATTGGCACTATTCATCACGACATAGTTTATTTACGAGCCATACATTTCTTAACTTCAGTCTTTATGTTAGATCGTTATTTGTTACATTCTAGATTTAACTCATTATCGCACTATAGTACAGATTCCCATTTCATTTTGGCAATTTCTCAGATAACCGACCAAGTGCGAATCTCAAGGGACACCGAGGGTTCTGTACAAACTTAGTTTAAGTAGGTATAAAGGAGTTTTGATGTTCAATAAATATGTTTTTTATTTATTTAAACTTTAATGCACCCATATGTATACATAACCCACACAATATAACCCGTATATTGTATATTTACCTCTGTTTTTCTATTATGTACAAATTCTGGTGATTAATAAAGAATATTTGTATTGTATAACAAAAATTACAAATGGCGGGCTTAAAGCCATAATACATTCTCTACCAGTCAACCATCGGGCTAAACAGAAACATTTGGCGCTGGCATTTAAATTTGTAAAAGAATATGTAGGTATTAATGAAGAAAAAAACGACTATCCTCTAATTATAATTAGTACATATATAAATGGCTATAAATATTTCACACATATTTTTTTTATCAAGCGACATTGATTTTTTTAATTTAATTAATTATTGTTTGCGAAATCACTACTTATAATTAGAAATATCTTAATAAGATTTTAATTCCAATCACCTAGCCTAACCGTTTTGATTGTTCAGTTAAACATTAATTACAATATTTCCGATTAAATTAATTGTTAATTAGTACACCGAAAAGCATACATTTGATTAGCTTACTGATTATTTTTTAATAGGAACGTTAGAGACAGATAGTAAAGCTGCTTTTGCATCCATACGAGAACAATCCAGGCCAAGGTCTCATGAAATGTAATACAATTACTTTTTAGGGTTCCGTACTCAAAGAGTAAAACGGGACCCTATTACTAAGACTTCGCTGTCCGTCCGTCCGTCCGTCCGTCTGTCTGTCACCAGGCTGTATCTCAAGAACCGTGATAGCTAGAGAGTTGAAATTTTCACAGATTATGTATTTCTGTTGCCGCTATAACAACAAATACTAAAAACAAAATAAAATAATTTATGAAGGGGGGCACCCATACAAAAAACGTGATTTTTTTGCCGTTTTTATAGATAATCTGTCATCAGAATGTATCTCAAGAACCGTGATAGCTAGAGAGTTGAAATTTTCACAGATTATGTATTTCTGTTGCCGCTATAACAACAAATACTAAAAACTAAATAAAATATTTTTTTAAGGGGGGCTCCCATACAACAAACGTGTTTTTTTTGCCGTTTTTATAGATAATGGTACGGAACCCTTCGTGCGCGAGTCCAACTAGCACTTGGCCGGTTTTTTTTTTAAATAATACTACGACGGTGGCAAACAAGCTTACGGCCTGCCTGATGTTAAGCAGGTATCGTAGCCTATGGACACTTGTGACTCCAGAAGACACAAGCGCGTTGCCACTTTAGGATTCGCTGTGTTGGCAGATAGAGACATACAGGTCCCTCACTCCCAACACAACGCAAGGCACCACCAGGAACACAACACCACATGCTTCATAGCATGCAATAATATAGCAACACTACAAAGCAGTGGTGCTATTATGGCTGCGGTTTTCTGTAAGGTGGAGGTACTTCCCCAGTTGGGCTGCTCCATACACGAGCGAGATGACATTCTGCTGTGCCCTACCTCTCTAATGACTATAGACAGTTTAATATCATTAATGTTAGTCGTAGTTAAAGAGATTTAAAATTAAAAAAAGGAAACTAATTAAGTTTCTGAATTTCCGACATTCATTTGTTTTTAATGCGACTGCGTGTGGATATACACATAGGCTACCTACGAAAAAGTAATCAAATTTTTTGCGTTCCTCTAATTTCGACCTTGAGAGTTGGCATACGTATAATGGTACTTAATAAACTAGGTCAAGTAATAAACTGGAAACACAAGGGCTGTTTTACGACCCCATAAAAAATACGGAACCCTAACAAGGTGATACGACCAAATGGCTACTTAGTTAAATAATAGTAGAGACTGATTGACCATGTCACTCATCCATCAAGACCTGATGGGCTGTTATTCGATACGCGTTAATGCGGCTCACCGCCCGCTCACCCCGCCGGTCACCCGTTACGAAACTAGACCTCTACCTACGCTTAATTACTACGCAACGTATAATTGTGGATGAGCGTTGAGGTGAGCTTAAAACAAGTTACAGGGCTGTTATAAAAAAAAAAAAAAAAATTGTGAGTGAGCGTTGAGGTGAGCTTAAAACAAGTTACAGAATAGGGGGGCAGCTGTCTAGTTTCGTAACGGGTGACCGGGGTGACCGCCGGCACAAGATATATCTGTTTTGTGCCGGCGGGGTGAGCCGCATTAACGCGTAGCGAATAACATCCCTGTTAGGGTGCGTATCCACCAGTGCCGTGGGACGTTTCGAAGCGGTAAGTGAGGAAAAAACCCACCAATAGCGTGGCTGGACGCGCTCGCGCATCACTTCCCATTGGTCAATTTATTTATCACTCACCTCCTCGCAATCTTGCACAGCTTTTCATTTATTACATTAGACGATTTCAATCATCGACCGACCCCCTCCCTCTGTTTAATATTTATTACGTAAGAATCCAAAGGAAAAATTAACACACGTTTGGTTTGATTTATTTTTAGAATAAACAATTTTAATGCAAACTTTATCAAATTATCTACACTCGCGCGCGCTTTTTCAAAGTGTAAAAGCCCCCCAACCCCCCTTGTAAGAAAAAAAATAGACATGGTTGACCCCCCTCCAAATCGTCGTCACTACATCACTATCACTACATAATAAGGCACTTGTCCAACCGCCGGCGAGTAGCGAGTACTCTCATAGTAATTCTTACTCGCTTTTACTCGCGCGAGTAAGAATCACTATGAGAGTACTCGCCACTCGCCGGCGGTGGGACAAGTGCCTATAAAACAAAGTCTTCCCGCTGTCTGTCTGTCCCTATGTATGTAAGCCGGTGCGGGTCGCTAGTACGTAATAAATGAATGACGCCACAGTTGTAGTCGTCTGGTACTCAACCCTTACCCCTTGGCCACGACTTTGGCCTTAAGCGACCTGCGACCAGCGTTTTATCTGTTCATTGCGCGGTCGAGACACGCAACGCACTGTGGTTAGTTGGGATCACGCGCAATGAACAGATAAAACGCTGGTCGCAGGTCGCTTAAGACCAAAGTCGTGGCCAAGGGGTTAAGGTGCAACGACCGCTGGAAGTCACCATACAAACGTTTTGCGGACTCAATTACTTAATTAGAAAACATTTTGATTTAGTTAGCGATAGAGTTGATATTTTACTCTGCCACGTGCTGGCCTGATCGACACGGCACGGCTTTAATCGTGACGGATGATGTCACGTTAATCACGGCCGGCTCCGGGTGAGTGACTCGGCGACAAATGAACGGACGCTCACGTCGGAAGTCAGAGAGTCCATTTGTAACATACATTTTTATTACAATGGGTTCAGCGAGCTCCATCGCACCAAATACTACGGTTTGTAACTGGTTATATACCACGTTGGTGGCAATTAAGTCACGTAGCCTATGGACGCTTCCAGGGGGTTCTTGAAGAACCCCGTGATGGTGGTTCCACGCTAGACGAGCCGAGCACGAGCGGAGCCCTTGTGGGCGTCGTCGTTTGCGGCTCAAGTGTGGACTTACAGCGAACGTAACCACACTTGAGCCGCAAACGACGCCACCCACAAGGGCTCCACTCGTGGTCGGCTCGTCTACCTTAGTAACTCGGGAAAATCCTCGGCATGGAGCTCATTCCGCAACCTGGGCGTTCGTGGGGAGAAAAAATCTTCTGAAACCGTACCGTACGTAAATCTCTGTGACGTACTAAGAACATTGGAACCGTAGGTACTAGCCGTGGGCATAGGACCATTTTACGAGCAGCGGAGGTCAGTTCTTTAATTCGATTCGACGAATTCACATTACATACAGTTCGATTATTACGCTATCAAAAGATGGCTATACTAAAAATAAAACATTGGGGACTAACAGGCATGCAGTTCTGGTAAATCAGTTATCGGTGTTATCGCTTCGTTATAAAGGTTTGCATTGGGTTGGGTGCTCATTGTCGCGGGAGATACTGCATGGTGGAAGCACTTTTTAGTTGAGAACAAATCTGTATCCAAATTGATTCGAGTCAAGAGGCAGTGACGATGAAGGCTCAAGTGTTTGGCGGTTTTGTAGGTACGTTATTTATAATATTTTAATTTTGTTTTATTCATATTAAGTATGATAGGTTAATTGTGGGGCTCTCTGGTATTTAGTTTACATTTTCTCTCTTGCATACCTGCATGAATCAGAAAACGGGTTTGAGCCATTTTAAATATTTGAAGAAGGCTCCGTTGACCACTGTGGATGTTGAGAGATCATTCATTAATTGACCGAGCGAGCGAAGCGAAGGAAGTTCGCCGTTTCAGCTTGGACAAAAATTATTTCGTATGTCCGGAAGTCCCGCTGTCCGGCTGTTCTCCTCTACAGGCCGCATTTCTCCACCGATTCTCGTGAAATTTTGTGAGCAGGTTCACTCACTGTTATCACCTTTATCAATAGAATAAGTACTTAACTTATTATTGGAGGTGCCAACTGTAGAGATAGTGTCGGGACTTGGGCAGTGGGATATACCTTCATCATCATCATATCAGTAGAAAGACGTCCACCGCTGGACATAGACCTCCCCCAAAGAGTGCCACAATGGCCGGTCTTGCGCCACCCACATCCAGCGGACTCCCGCGACCTTTACCAGGTCATCAGTCTACCTTGTGGGGGGCTACCCACGCCGCGCCTAGCTACCTACCTACCTTATTTAATCAATAATCGATGACGCTGGTTATTTTCTATATATACAATAAGTTAACCAAAATGCATCCAAAAATGCAAATTAATGTATAGTGAGAATCATTTCTATAGAACGGATCTTATCCAACAAATCCCATTGTTTAGCCACGTGCCACAAGCACTTCGAAATGAAAAGGTCATGTTTAATAAATACTTTACTCTAGTAGTGACTCTACTGTTAAAGTAACAAGGTTCAAATTAAAACGAAAGGTATATTGGTACCTACTAAAGACTTTAATTAATAGTTGAAGAATACTTAGAGTGCAGCTCGTAGAACTATTAATAATCTGTAGTACAACGTAAATAATGAGCGGTTACACTTAGGTACCAATTAAATACAATGGCTATGTCTTCTCTTTGCGCCTACTACAAATAGAAATGAGTTTATTGTACAATAATTTACTTTACAAACAAAGTTTAAACCGACTTCAATTTAATACTTCGCCAAGCCACATAGGTACATGAAAATTTCCTTTCCAATCTAGCACATGAACTGCTCTCCGAGAGCAAATGTGTTGATTATTACAGAAAAACCCCAAGTTGCTATGTGTGGGCTGATAATATTTGAGGAGTTCCGTCGATTCCTCAAGGATCTCGGAATTAACACTTCATTAGGTGATACGTGATACCTACTTCAACGGAATCATGTCAGAATCTTTGACGTACTTTACATCTTTGAGGAGTTCCATAAATCATCTGTGGTCTTCATCATCAGTTCCATTTCACCAACGAGATGTAATAGAAAATACCGAAATCACTACACGCGTGCCTATAAAATTTGAGGGTTGCCCTAAATTTCCCTGGGATCCCATCATCAGATTCTGAATTAGTGACAATGGGACCACCTCGGGAGTATACTACTTACTTGCTTACTTACTCGAATAAAAAAAGAATTTTGGAAATCGGCCCACGTTAGACGGAGAAATCGGCGAACATACATAAAAAAAAATGTTTTTTTAATGTCTCTTTTTTTGAAGTCGGTTAAAAATGATTCGCACACTGGGTCGCATACAGAGTCGAAAAATAACGTCGTCGCTCCTGTGGTCTATAATTAACAAATAATTCGCAACATGGTTTGTGACACGCTTATTTCCGCCCCAGTGTCGAAGTTGGCTCAGTTTGGGTTACACAGAGTGGTTCCACAACACTTCGGGAGCTCAAATACCGCAAGCCATCCGGTGGCCTCTTGTATACTGCAACTATACACGTCATTGCTTTAACTAGTAAGAGTTGTGCTTTAAATCGCGTGCCAAAATAATGAAGAACAGTTCCTGCCCTAAACAGGAATCACTATTTAAGCAAAGTGTACAAGTCATCATCAACCTCATCACCATTCACCCTCCTAGCGTTACTCCCGGTTGGACCCTAAAGGAGCCTAGGGTCCGCTTCCAAAGTGAACAGTCAAGAATAACGTCAACATGCTACCCACTGACACTAACTTCATCTAACCACCACAACTTCTACTTCTAAAAATCAGTAAACACGAAAAAATTAATACCTACATTGAGAGAGTTCCCCAATAACCAGATCTTTTGAATTAAATTAACACACTCATTAAATACGCAAGTTGCTTTGTATGGCTACAATAGTTATAAGTCAGGCCTGTCGTCGATTCCTCAGGAATCGCATACTTAGCGCTGGTAATCAGTTCTATTTTAGCTTATATGAGTTTTTATAAATTTAATTTTACCTTTCCAGCCTTGTTTTATTTGTTGGCCCTACGAGCAACACTGGTCACCACCAAGCTCGTGCACGCTCCAACACGAAAATTGGGAGACATCACCATCCTCGACTCAGCCCCAGAAGAAGCGGAAGAATCTAGCAAGATCGACATGGCCCCAGAAGTGGAAGAGGCTAACAAGATCAAAGATGTATCCCTAAAGGAAAAGGATAAGGTCAAAGTAGATGGCATCTGTTACAACCGCGAGAAACTGTTCGAGTTGACCGCCCCCTTCGGAAACCCAGTCGTTATCAAGAAAATGGGTATCCTGAGGTCGAACGACGTCTTGTACTACAGCTTTGAACCGACATTCAATGATCCGGAGTATTCCAAAGTCGCTTACGTACCTCTAGGCTCCAGCATCTCGGTTCGTACTCGTATTATTCATGGCGAGCAAAAATTTAATTTTGCTGCCTTTGATATCAATCAAAGAGAGAACCTCATATATCTAGGTGGCTCAGACGGCATATGGGTTCTCAACCACGCTTATATCGCAACTCCTGTACCAAGATTTTATGCTGCTAAAGGTTATACGATTAACAATGTTATTTCAAAGGACTACGTGTATTTCTCTAAACAAAATTTACCAGGAATAATTAAAGTCAGGGATGGAATATATGATTTTATATTGGAGGATAACACGATACAGAATTTTGTTCTCGATGACGTTGTTGACTATAACGTGGTATACCTCAATGGTACTGGGTTGTACGCTTTTAATAGTATAACGTATGCCGAGGTAATGTTGTCGAGTAATAATCTCTTCAGAGGACTTACTGTTGATGTGGATGGAGTTGTTTATGCCTGGTACTTAAATGGGATATATAAAGTATATTTTGACGAAGTTTATTCACAATCCAACTTGACTCGAGTGTCCGATATTGAAGTAGGCGCTATGGCGTTTGATCATAAAAATAATATTATATATTCAAAAGAAAAGTCTTTGTACAAGCTGACTAATTTATACACCAAAAATTGTTAGGGTTCGCGATATTCATCACATTTGAGCTTAAGGCAGTACCTGCCTATGGCTTTTTCAATTCGTTTTGGCTTTAATTTGAAGGTATTGCTTTTTTTATATCTCTAAATATATCGTTATTCTTACCAAAAAATATATTTTTTGGTAAGAATACGAATCACTACTTATATACCAGGCATTTCTGGGTGAGCCTAATCCATCTAAGGCCTTTGTGTTAACTTTCCATCAGGTTAGACGAAGGTCAAACGCAATCCCATTATTAATTAAAAAAAAATGTCAGCGTATAGGGACTCCCAAAAGACGTAAACACTTCTCGACGGGAGCTCACGTTTCGATAGATACTCGTATGCCTAAAATGGTTTAATTACCTTTAAATCATCGCAGTACGGAACCCTCGTGCGCGAATCCAACTCGCACTTGTTCGATTTTTGTTTAGAATCTGGGATCATTTTTGTGTCCTGTTGTATTTGCCTGTCACTTTTGTTTAAAAATACTATAGTATCAATAATCGCTTGTTTAGTTCAATAAAATATATATTTTCCTTGAATACTGAAGTTGTTTCCTTTCATCATCATCATATGAGCCGAAAGACAGCCACTGCTGGACATAGGCCACCCCCAAAGAGTTATTTCCTTTACGAAAATATTTACTCTTTAGTTAGGTATATTATTTAAAATCCGATTTTACGAATTAAAAATATGTATTGACTTACTCTGACATAAAATATGCTTTAATTTCTTTTGATTGGTCGAGCTGATATTTTTAAGCTAAGTTTCTGTCACAAATTTCCCATTGGTACAAGCTTTTATTGCCAACTGTACTTTTCTGTATACCGTCATCAAATACTCGTTAAGACGATTCTAACGAGCCCAAACTCAACGAGGTCACGTCTGTTAAGTCCTGAATTCCCATGGCCACCTTCTGTCTCCATCATAAGATCAGCTCGATGGTACCATAATATTTAATCGTCATCCAAACTAAACTGAAACCCAAAATTACAGCTCAATCGGTTGAAGATATCTGCTTAAAAATTGAGTTTCAAGTTTTAATCGTGACGGATGACGTCACGTTAATCACGACCGGCTACCGGCTCTGGGTGAGCGACTCGGCGACAAATGAACGGACATTCACGTCGGAAGTCAGAGGTTCCATTTATAACATAGGTAATTTTAATTCGAATGGGTTCAGCGAGCTCCATCGCACCAAATAGTACGGTTTGTAACTGGTAATATACCACGTTGGTGGCAAACAAGTCTACAGCCCGTCTGAACGCCATCTAGCAACGCTAATGAACAATAGTAACTAACTCGGGTGACTAAGACGTAAGTTTCGATTACAGTTGGTTAATCGCATTTTGAGTTTCCCCTGTATCCGCTAGAGGTCACTATTTTTAAAAAACAGATTAGACTTCAATTATTCAAAGATGAATTCTACAACACCGAGTAAAACCAGTTGTGCGAAATGCAAAATAACTATAACCGACAGATGTTTGTTACACTGTTCAAAGTGTCAAGATGATTACTGCCTGCAATGCGCCAATGCGGAAAAGCGGTTCTTCAATACAATGTCTCCAAATAAAAAATCTAAGTGGGCTTGCGTTCCATGTAAAGTCAAACAATCCAAAGGCAATACAGCATCTGGCCGCCAGAACCTAACCCTAATGCAATCTAATGTAAACAATAAAAAAACTGACCGTGATCTGATAATCACAACCCGCAGCCAACAGAAACTAGCCAACAACCACAAGGCAAATGATGATAATGATGACAGTGATGTGAGCCAATTGGGAAACACAATGTGCACACCTAGGGATATGAGAGATAACGTAAATATGTGTACTATAGACCAAATAAGTCATCTTCTGGATACAAAACTTGAACAATACAAAACACTAATCATCTCTGAGTTGAAATGAAATGAAATGAAATGAAATGAAATGAAATATTTATTTGCGGAATACGGGTCACATTATGTTGGTACAGTCCGCCGTACTCTACTTAAATAAGCATGCAAAATAATAGCCTTTATTTTGCTGTCGGTTAAGAACAAGCAAAATAGAGGGATTACTTATTACTAGTTTTTATACTTAGAAATTCATTAACAGAGTAGACACATAGTTCGCATAGCCATATAAACAGTTTCTTCTTGAATTCTTTCAGGGGTAGGTCTTTTATGTCTCTAGGAAGCTTGTTGAATATTTTGATACACATATAATACGGGGTACGGCTGGTTTGTTTTAGACGAAACTTTGGTACGTAAAGTAGATTTCTTTGCCTTGAGATGTGGTTATTATATATTAGGACCTCGCTATTTTTTTTAAAGTATTGTTGGTTTTCACGAACAAATACAGCTATCTCGTATATGTACAGGGAAGGCAAAGACAATAGTTTGTTACGTTTAAAAATAGGTTTGCATGAGTCACGGGGTTTCAGGCAAAAAATGGCCCTGATGCACTTTTTTTGTTTTACAAACGCTTTTTGCATATCTGTGGAGTTTCCCCATATAACCAAACCATACCGAAGGGTAGACATTGTATAGCCATGATAAGTCACAAGGGCAGCTTCTTGAGATACAGTTTCTCTTAACTTTCGAAGCGGAAAAATAAACTGATTAACTTTGTTGCATACATATTCTACGTGTGATTTAAAATTGCAGAATTGATCTAAATGTATACCTAAGAATTTAGCATTATTGGTTTTGTCAACAGGATCTCCCATATAATTAATGTCTAATATTTTCTTGCTCCCTCTACAGGTAAGAAATTGAACTTGCTTAGTTTTACTAATATTTATTGATAGGTTGTTATTTTCTAGCCATTTAATAGTCCTACATAATACCAAGTTTATTTCATTTTCATACTTTTGCTCATCTGTACATGATATGATAATTGATGTATCGTCCGCAAACAGTACAGATGGGTAAGTTATTTCATTTGGGAGGTCATTTATGTAAAAAGAGAATAGCACTCCAAATTTATTGATTTTAAAGACTGATTTGTAATTGACTACGGTATTTCCTTCTTCTCTGACAATTTCTGTACATTGCGTTCTATTATTCAGATAAGATTCCAGCCAGCGATATACGTTTCCCCTTATTCCATATAACTCTAATTTATCCAAGAGCCTTTTATGGGGTACTACATCAAATGCCCTAGACATATCTAAAAAAAGTACACTCACAGGTTGTCCTTGGTTTATGCTTTTAAGCAATGAAAACGCAGCTGTTGAGGTCGATTTATTTTTTCTAATGAAATCCGAAATGAGATCCCTAATCCAGAATGAAATACATGATGACATCACATCCAATTTGAAACTGGAAATAAAGGAAAATATGAGTTGCTTAACATCCAAACAAAATGCCCTAAAATATGAAATAGACCAAATTACACAGCAAAATTACGAACATGGAGAATGAACAAAAAAAACTCAAAAACGAAATCCAGAACCTGCAAAACGGACATACTATGATTTCAGAAAAGCCAACTGAAGATACTTGCAAAAAAAAGTATTGTATGGATTGGATGAATCTCGCCGGGAAAATGAAGACGAATTGTATAGAAGAATCTCCTACATATTTCGTGATATTTTGAACGTAAACTTAGAAGGATACATACAAAAGAGGAAACCGCAGACCTATTGTTATTGACCTAATCAGCAAGCGGATGACGAAGTTCACCCTAGACAACTACCAGCGTTTCAAGGATACAGAGTTAGTTATTTCACGATATTTAGACGGTGAGGGCATAAACTGTTATGTATGTAGTTTCGAAGGTAGCTCGGTAATTCACAAGTACCGACAATTGCGTATAATAAACATCAGTCAGTCCTAATCGGTGTTTCATTGCTATCGAACATAATACTGGCGACGGGAGTGGTATTTTCGTGTAAAAAACCCATATATTCAAGTTTTTTCGTATAAACAGTGTACGTACAATGCCACTAGGTAGTGTGGAGTGTTTTCGTGTCGGGTCCGACTGGGATGCCTATGTGCGCCGTGTGAAACAATTCATTGCGTTGAATGCGATTGATGCAAAATTACACGTGGCGTCTCTGGTGACTTTAGTGGGCGCTGAGTGCTACGAGCTTATGTGTGATTTGTGTGCACCTGCTAAGCCCGAGGACAAAACATTCGATGACCTAGTTAAGTTGGTAAAAGAGCATTTGGAACCCGAGAGATCGGAAATAGCGGAAAGACACATCTTTCGTCAGAGAAAGCAGTTACACGGTGAAACTATACGGGAATACCTTCAAAACTTAAAGCATTTGGCTAAGACGTGTAACTTCGGCACTAGTCTCGAGGTTAACCTACGCGATCAATTCGTGTCGGGGCTGCTGAGCGATGAGATGAGGTCCAGGCTATTTGCCGTGAGGGCTATAGACTATAAACGCGCCATCGAGCTCGCCCTGGCGTTAGAGGCGGCGGAGCGGCACGCGGCGTCGGCGGGCGCGAGCACGGGCTCGGCGCCGCCGGACGACGGGCTGCACCGAGTCGGCACGGCGCGACGCCGCGGCGGCGGCGCGGGCCTGGCGGCGGCGGCGGGGGCCGCGCCGAGGGCGCCGTGCGCGCGCTGCGGCAAGACCGGTCACGCGGAAGGCAGATGTCGGTACAAAAATTTTTCGTGTGACGCTTGCGGAGAAAAGGGTCATTTAAAAGTGATGTGCAGAAAGGAGGTACCTAAGAAGTCATCTAAAGGTCAGTACTTTTTAGACGATTCCGATTCCAATGACAGTGACTGCCATTTTTACAAAATTGTAAGTGACGGGGACGGTCCCTATTACGCAACGCTTACCGTACAAAAAATTAAGTGCAAGTTTGAGGTGGATACCGGTAGCAAAATTTCGGCGATATCTAAAGACTATTATGATAGATATTTCTCTAATTTACCTTTGCAAAGTAAAATGATAACTTTAAAGTCATACACCGGAGATGTCATTGAGACACTTGGTTATGTGGATGTTGAAGTAATGTATGGTAATGATGTGGCCCAACTTAAATTATATGTAATCGAAAAAGGCGGTCCGCCTTTAATGGGCCGTACTTGGATCAAGCGATTGAAAATAACTGTACTCGATTGTTTTAATATAAAAGATGAAAGTCAGACTTCAGAATCTCTTAAACGAGAGTTCCCCGAAGTATTTGCTGAAGGCTTAGGCACATTCAAGTCGCGGCTGCAGCTCAGGCTGAAAGACGACACGCCGGTTTTTGTGAAGGCGCGGACGCTGCCGCTGGCGCTGCGCGAGCGCGTAGAACAGGAGCTCGACCGTTTGCAGCGGGAGGGGGTTATTTACAAAGTCGATCGATCTGAATATGGAACTCCTATAGTGCCCGTGGTTAAAGCTAATAGGGCCATTCGTATTTGTGGTGACTATAAAATAACAATTAATCCGCGATTAAAAGATTTTCACTACCCGCTGCCACGGATTGAGGACCTGTTTGCGTTATTGGGCGGGGGCGAACAGTACACAAAACTGGATCTGTCTAACGCCTTTCAGCAATGTGTTCTCGAAGACGAGTCACAGCCGATGACGGCCATTACCACACATGTAGGTACATTTATCTATAGGCGCGTCCCGTTCGGGATAAAATGTATTCCCGAAAACTTTCAAAAAATCATGGAGGAAACATTGAGTGGCTTGCCGTCAACGGCTGTGTTCGCGGATGACATCTGTGTAACAGGGAAAGACAAAGCGACGCATTTGGCAAACTTGAGAGCTGTTTTACAAAGATTAAAAGATAATGGTTTGCGCATTAATTTTGCAAAGTGTAAATTTTTCAAAGACAGTGTTAACTACCTTGGCTATAAGATAGATAAGTATGGTTTGCATACCGATGATAGGAAAGTAGTCGCTGTCGTCAATGCTCCGGCCCCCTCAAATGTAACGCAGCTCAAAAGTTTTATGGGCCTCGTTAATTTTTACGCGAAATTTTGTGCAAATATGAGCGACATTTTAAAACCCATGTACAATCTGTTAAAAAAGAATGTGAAATGGAATTGGGACGAATCGTGCAATGTAGCCTTTACAAAAATTAAAAAGGTCTTAAGTAGCGCTCCCGTATTAGCGCACTATAATCCGTCGCTGCCGCTTATCTTATCAGTGGACAGCAGCCCGTACGGCGTCGGCGCGGTGCTGACTCAGCGCAGCTCGGATGGCGTGGAGCGGCCGCTGTGCTGTGCTTCGCGCACGCTCAGCGCCGCCCAGCGCAACTACTCCCAGATCGACAAAGAGGCGCTGGCGATTGTATTCGGCGTCACAAAGCACCATCAGTACGTGTACGGGCGGAGATTCACGTTGCGCACGGATCACCGGGCACTTAGTTACATATTCGGTAAAAACAAAGGATTGCCGGTGACCGCGGCGAGCCGCTTACAACGTTATGCGGTAAAATTAGCTGCGTATGATTTTAACATAGAATTCATTAGGTCTGAGCGGAATTGTTATGCGGACGCACTCTCTCGTCTTCCTTTAGCTACTCAGGGTAGGTCGAGTAGTGAAGACGAGGGTTGTAGCTATTTAAATTTTGTTGAGCGGGATTTCCCACTCACTTTTAAGGAAATAAAAAGTGAGATGGCTAAAGACCCGGTACTGAACAAAATATACGGTTATGTTATGTTTGGTTGGCCAAGTACGACTAATGAGTCAGAAAAGTCTTATTTTAATCGAAAAGAAACCCTTCATGTTGACCAAGGTTGTCTAGTATGGGGATATCGGATGGTTATTCCAAAATCATTGCGAAGTGCGGTTCTGAACGAGATACACGGTGGCCACCCCGGCATAGTAAAAATGAAACAGATCGCTCGGAATTACGTATGGTGGGATACTTTAGATGCGGACATCGAGCGAGTAGCGGATCAGTGCGTGGCGTGCCGCGCGCAGCGCCCCGCGCCCGCGCCAGCGCCGCTGCATTCATGGCCGTGGCCCGACGAACCATGGGCGAGGTTAAATATCGATTTCCTAGGGCCTTTCAATAATGCTTACTATTTAGTTTTAGTAGATGCCCACTCGAAATGGATCGAGGTTGAAAAAAATCAAAACTACCTCGGCTGCCATTGTAATCGATTTTTTACGGACACTTTTCGCGCGGTTCGGCCTGCCAAAACAAATTGTGTCTGATAACGGGCCACCTTTCTCGTCAGCGGAATTTGGTTCGTATCTTAGGCGAAATGGAATCCGGCACACTCCAGTGGCTCCCTATCACCCAGCGAGTAATGGCGCAGCAGAAAACGCGGTTCGAACAGTTAAACGGGTCTTAAAGAAAGCCGTCATAGAAAACGAAAATGATCTCACGGCTCTCAGTAGATTCCTGTTCACATATAGAAATACCGAACACAGCACTACTAAGAGGGAGCCGGCCGTAGCGCTGTTAGGGCGGCGGTTACGCGGGCGTCTTGATCTGCTGCGGCCCGACGCCCGAGGCGTGGTGCGCGCCGCTCAGCAGGCCTCTGAGCGACGCAGCGAGGGCCGCGCGCTGCGCGAGGCGGCGCCCGGAGCCCCCGTGCTAGTGCGGGACTACGCTCGCGGCGCGCACAAGTGGGCCGAGGGCGAGGTGCTCGCGCGCGAAGGCCCAGTCTCGTATGTTGTCCGCACGAGCGACGGTCGCAAGCAAAAACGGCATGTAGATCAGCTGCATTTCAGAAAATCAAGATATTCATTTAGTGATGTAGATACTAAATTGCCTAAAACAGCGCCTGATGTGGGCGCTCCCGATCAGGTAGTAGATAAAGTCGGGGAAGAAATCTCGGAAATCCCGGGGCCCTCGGGTGACGAACATCGCGGTTATGATGACGAGTACAGAACTCCCCCTGGGAGTCCGGCAAAGGTCGAGGAACGGTCGCGCCGACAGGCTGCTGTGCGCTGTTTCGAAAAATTAAGACAAATGTAGGTAAATATAAAAATAAATAAGTCAGTCAAAAAAGGTACCTACCTAACTGTTCGTCCCATAGCCATGCACGTAATACTTAAACTAACTTGTAAAATTTGTATTTAGTGCTATTCTAAGGTCTATGTAAGCGTCTACGCCAAGTAAATACTCGTAATATACACATTGTACATTTATGAATAAGTATTCATAGTACTAGCTACTAGTAATATTATAGGTAGTAATAATTAGAGTAGAGAACTAGTGTAGGTCTGACCGCTCTGTGCGTATGTTGGTTGCCGGTTTCGAGGTCAGAGTACACTGGTATATTGTAGTAGTTTTTAATACATTAGGTTAACGGTAATTTGATACTTAGTTCGTTCGAATTTCAACCTTGTCGTCATGGCAAGAAACTGCAAATTGTAATGACATTAGTAGATAAGTCACAACTTAGATTTAAGTTGTATCACATAATTTTGTACTAACATTATGTTGTTAATTTAGAAGAGGACAATGTTATGTATGTAGTTTCGAAGGTAGCTCGGTAATTCACAAGTACCGACAATTGCGTATAATAAACATCAGTCAGTCCTAATCGGTGTTTCATTGCTATCGAACATAATATAAACAAGCGAAGAGAATTAATTGTCTTATTACAAGAAGCTAGAAATCAGGGTACAAATGCAGTAATACGGAACAACAAACCATTAATAAACGGAAAGGAGCATTCATCACAACATGTAAATGAGCCTACCAGGATCTCCAAAAATACTGCTAAATGCCTAGATGTTTTTTTACTAACTTTGACGCCGATAATCTTAAGGTCGATGTACAAGAGCCTGGGTTTTCAGATCATAAGAGTGTTAATGTCATAGTGCCTAATGCAATGGAGAGGATGGCACATACACCTGATGAATATATACACTACAAACGGTTTTTCACTGAAAAAAATATTCAATTATTTAAAACACAACTACAAAATATTAACTGGTACTCTATCCTTTCTCCTCAAATTCCAATTAATGATAATTTTGTAAAGTTCAATAATATAATGAAAACACTGCTAAACCGCTGCATCCCCAAGAGACGAATAAAATTTCAAATAAGACCTAACAGACAGTGGTTGACACCTGGAATTAGAAAATCTTGTTTACATAAACGGCAACTAAAAAACCTTATTTCGCATTCAGACGACCCAATTTTAATCAAACACCTGGATATATTCACAAAGACTCTGAAGAGATGTGTTACTATAGCTAAAAAGATATATAATAATAAAAGGGTCAATTCTTCAAGCAATAAAATTAAAACAGTGTGGAAAATTATAGGCGAAAAAACAAAAAAAAACCTAAATTAAAAATGAAATCCCAGAAAAATATTACACTCAAACTCAACGGAACAATAATAGACATACCACAAGTTGTCGCAGATACTTTTAGCACCTACTTTTCCTCAGTAGGGATTAATGTTAACAATAGTCATCCGAACGGTCGCCCAGTTGTGAACCCAACCAGTAATCCAATATTCCTATATCCACCTAGCTACACAGAAATAGACAAGTCTATAAAGGACTTAAAAAATAAGAACAGTTTTGGAATCGATGAAATACCCCCTCACTCGTAAAAAAATGTTCTAGTGAGTTAATTATACCATTAACCTTCTTAATAAACCAGTCACTCTCAACAGGAATATTTCCAGATGCCCTTAAAATAGCAGTCATCAAACCAGTTCCGAAAAATAAACACGTGAGTGACCCTAGCCAATATCGGCCCATAGCCATGTTACCAACATTCAAAGACTACAATATACATACTGAGATAGACAGGCAACTCGACCAAATTGAGAAGGCATTTAATGCTTGCGTATACAGGCGCCATCTCTTCTGCGGTAGTTACAACTTTTCTTTGAATGTACAAAACATACAAAAAGTGCGTCGGTCGTAGGGATTGAACCCCGGATCATCGACTCCAAATACCACCGTCTGTACCCCTAGGCTACTGATGCCTTGTGACAATACGGCGAATTTTGAAATACCTTGACAGCCTAGCCTAGCAATCGCTAGAGCTTCAGAGAGTTCGCCAGCTATCAAGAAGATGGCACTGTTTTCAATAAGAAACAGGATTTGCATTAAGTTCTAAGTTCGCATAGCATGCCAACATTCTCAAAAGTCTTTGAATCGGTAATGGCCAAACGTAAAAAAATAAAAATAAAAAATAAAAATTGTTTATTAAAAGAAAACCTTTTTACAGTACAGCTTATCCTGCGGCCCCACACTAGGCTATGCCTGACACGTGGTGGCCAGATTCGGTTTCAACATGACTTTACTACAAAACATACAGTCACAGATAAGGCTTGCTTAATAACTTTGATAAGAACAAAATAAGATAATTTTTATATGCGCGTGCGTGTGTGTGTGTGTGTGTGTGTGTGTGTGTGTGTGTGTGTGTGTGTGTGTGTGTGTGTGTGTGTGTGTGTGTGTGTGTGTGTGTGTGTGTGTGTGTGTGTGTGTGTGTGTGTGTGTGTGTGTGTGTGTGTGTGTGTGTGTGTGTGTGTGTGTGTGTGTGTGTGTGTGTGTGTGTGTGTGTGTGTGTGTGTGTGTGTGTGTGTGTGTGTGTGTGTGTGTGTGTGTGTGTGTGTGTGTGTGTGTGTGTGTGTGTGTGTGTGTGTGTGTGTGTGTGTGTGTGTGTGTGTGTGTGTGTGTGTGTGTGTGTGTGTGTGTGTGTGTGTGTGTGTGTGTGTGTGTGTGTGTGTGTGTGTGTGTGTGTGTGTGTGTGTGTGTGTGTGTGTGTGTGTGTGTGTGTGTGTGTGTGTGTGTGTGTGTGTGTGTGTGTGTGTGTGTGTGTGTGTGTGTGTGTGTGTGTGTGTGTGTGTGTGTGTGTGTGTGTGTGTGTGTGTGTGTGTGTGTGTGTGTGTGTGTGTGTGTGTGTGTGTGTGTTGTGTGTGTGTGTGTGTGTGTGTGTGTGTGTGTGTGTGTGTGTGTGTGTGTGTGTGTGTGTGTGTGTGTGTGTGTGTGTGTGTGTGTGTGTGTGTGTGTGTGTGTGTGTGTGTGTGTGTGTGTGTGTGTGTGTGTGTGTGTGTGTGTGTGTGTGTGTGTGTGTGTGTGTGTGTGTGTGTGTGTGTGTGTGTGTGTGTGTGTGTGTGTGTGTGTGTGTGTGTGTGTGTGTGTGTGTGTGTGTGTGTGTGTGTGTGTGTGTGTGTGTGTGTGTGTGTGTGTGTGTGTGCTGTGTGCTGTGTGTCGTGTGCGTGTGCGTGTGCGTGTGGCGTGTGCGTGTGCGTGTGCGTGTGCGTGTGGCGTGTGTGTGTGCGTGTGCGTGTGCGTGTGCGTGTGCGTGTGCGTGTGCGTGTGCGTGTGCGTGTGCGTGTGCGTGTGCGTGTGCGTGTGCGTGTGCGTGTGCGTGTGCGTGTGCGTGTGCGTGTGCGTGTGCGTGTGCGTGTGCGTGTGCGTGTGCGTGTGCGTGTGCGTGTGCGTGTGCGTGTGCGTGTGCGTGTGCGTGTGCGTGTGCGTGTGCGTGTGCGTGTGCGTGTGCGTGTGCGTGTGCGTGTGCGTGTGCGTGTGCGTGTGCGTGTGCGTGTGCGTGTGCGTGTGCGTGTGCGTGTGCGTGTGCGTGTGCGTGTGCGTGTGCGTGTGCGTGTGCGTGTGCGTGTGCGTGTGCGTGTGCGTGTGCGTGTGCGTGTGCGTGTGCGTGTGCGTG